>BSUD01000003.1:9283999-9402294 GCA_033239045.1 Fagopyrum esculentum
CCAAACAATAAAATAATATCTAATTAGTTGATTTGAAACAATATTTAATTAGTTAGTTTAAAAAAATCTCGAATCTATATACTTTACTAAAACATGCGACATAATGTAGACATATCAACTTCACGTTTTTTTCTCAGATTATATTTTTTAATAAATCACAAACTAAGCCAAACAATTTTTTTACTAAAACAATATCTAAATTACAAATGTTTAATTTTCTAAAGATATGATAGATTGATTATTAAACCTCTTATGTATATTACGATGTTAACTTACAAGGGAAGTGATATCTTGATTTCAGATATACTTAACGTAAACTTTTCAAGTACACTTCTCACATTATTTCAACAATATATATGGAACACACCTTCTCATAAGCTAATATAATTTTCTTAGTTTCCATATTAATCTACAAATTTCTACATCTTCCGATTCCATTTCTACTATTTATTGAACATGTTTTGTCGTCTTTTTCAGGTTCCGACGATTTGAAGATATTTTCAAGGTTAAAACTTTATTGCTTCATTGTATTTTTTTTCAGATAAATCTCGCACAATCTAATAAGCAAAAGTTCGTATACTAATATGTTTTTTTTTTAAAATAATTTTTCATGGTTTGTCGTATTTTTCATGTTCCATCTAATAAGCTTCGTCGTATTTTCCATGTGTTTTGTAATATCCGGAATTTTTATTCCGTTTATTTTCGTAGCAAACTAGATTTCGATCCGTTGATCCCTATCTGTCTACTTAATTAGACACAATATTTCAAAGTTTTATCATTTTATGTAATTTCACTTCACATAAAATGATAAGATTCTTATAGCAAACCCTAATCCAAACCCTAAATTATAACATGACTTGTCTTTGACGAAGTCATGACGTCGTAGTGATGAGATCAAGACGAGCCCAAGAAAAGGTCAAGACGAGACCATGACGAGTTACGACGAGGTCATGCATGGGCTTGACAAAGCCATGACGAGTTTTTGACAAGCTGTGACAACTTCAATGACAAATTGTGACAGCTTCAGCCCACTGCCTCTCTTAGTCAGCCCAGTCTTTACCTTAACCCAACCCACACATTTTCTTCCCCTCCTCTTTCAGGCCCGTCTTCTTTTCTTTTCTGCTGCAGCCCGTCGTAGCCTTTGCCCAGCTTTGGACTGGCGTCGGCCCAACTACATGAAGAGAACAACAAGCAGCTATATGGTTTCCTTCCTTCAATCTTAACTGCCTATCCCCTCCCCTATCTGGATGACTCCTAAATCATCGCCCAGAATCTCGTCTTCCCTTCTCAGCGTATCTCCTTCCCTCTAACCTTCCGAAACACTTACCCGATTATCTGCCCAGGTTCTACTTCAGACGCCCTTGCAGATCCACACAAACCCCTCCCTCTCTTATATGTATTAAAGGAGAAACTCTTTTTGTCACGTGTCAACGCCACGTTTATCGAAGCTAAAAAAATTATTTTTAAAAAGTTCATTAATTAAAAGTTAAATAATTAAGAGATTTACTAAACTAATTAAAACACTAATTATCTTTCTAAAGTTTGTTGGACACGTGAATTAAACAAAATTATAATTGAATTTTTTTTAAATTTCATATAATCTGACCAAATCCGAAAATTTAAACAGATTTTGTTTTAATTGTAGATTTTACAAAATAAATTAAAAATGTAATTATAATTTTCATGTTTAATTTTATTAAATTTTCATCAATTCTCAACTTTACTTATGGGATGTCGTAAACTAAGCTTCCTTAATATAACAAAAAATTTGCGGGTATAATAATTTTTATTTGTAGAATAACGTTATATCATGACTTTTTCGACCTATAAATATCATCTATTGTTTGTCCAATTTTCCATAAAAATTAATAAGTAGTGATAACTTTTATCCATAGATTTAAAGAAAATTAAAAATAACATTATATTATATATAATTCGATATTGTCAAACCCCGCACAAATGTGCGGG
The DNA here is from genome assembly GCA_033239045.1 of Fagopyrum esculentum. Taxonomy (NCBI): domain Eukaryota; kingdom Viridiplantae; phylum Streptophyta; class Magnoliopsida; order Caryophyllales; family Polygonaceae; genus Fagopyrum; species Fagopyrum esculentum. The sequence goes on from BSUD01000003.1 coordinate 9,285,968, forward strand.
TATTACACTAGTTTTCTTAATTATCTACATACCTTACTAAAGTACACCGCACTTATGTTGATGTGGTGCCCTCACATTTTTTTCTCGGATTAAATATTTTATTAAATCACAAATTAAGCCAATAAATTTTTTTTTACTAAAGCAAAAATCAAAAAAAAATCTTTTTTTTTTAACTAAATCTAATAAAACAATATCTAATTAGTTAGTTTACAACAATATTTAATTAGTTAGTTTTAAAATGAATCCAAACAATAAAATAATATCTAATTAGTTGATTTGAAACAATATTTAATTAGTTAGTTTAAAAAAATCTCGAATCTATATACTTTACTAAAACATGCGACATAATGTAGACATATCAACTTCACGTTTTTTTCTCAGATTATATTTTTTAATAAATCACAAACTAAGCCAAACAATTTTTTTACTAAAACAATATCTAAATTACAAATGTTTAATTTTCTAAAGATATGATAGATTGATTATTAAACCTCTTATGTATATTACGATGTTAACTTACAAGGGAAGTGATATCTTGATTTCAGATATACTTAACGTAAACTTTTCAAGTACACTTCTCACATTATTTCAACAATATATATGGAACACACCTTCTCATAAGCTAATATAATTTTCTTAGTTTCCATATTAATCTACAAATTTCTACATCTTCCGATTCCATTTCTACTATTTATTGAACATGTTTTGTCGTCTTTTTCAGGTTCCGACGATTTGAAGATATTTTCAAGGTTAAAACTTTATTGCTTCATTGTATTTTTTTTCAGATAAATCTCGCACAATCTAATAAGCAAAAGTTCGTATACTAATATGTTTTTTTTTTAAAATAATTTTTCATGGTTTGTCGTATTTTTCATGTTCCATCTAATAAGCTTCGTCGTATTTTCCATGTGTTTTGTAATATCCGGAATTTTTATTCTGTTTATTTTCGTAGCAAACTAGATTTCGATCCGTTGATCCCTATCTGTCTACTTAATTAGACACAATATTTCAAAGTTTTATCATTTTATGTAATTTCACTTCACATAAAATGATAAGATTCTTATAGCAAACCCTAATCCAAACCCTAAATTATAACATGACTTGTCTTTGACGAAGTCATGACGTCGTAGTGATGAGATCAAGACGAGCCCAAGAAAAGGTCAAGACGAGACCATGACGAGTTACGACGAGGTCATGCATGGGCTTGACAAAGCCATGACGAGTTTTTGACAAGCTGTGACAACTTCAATGACAAATTGTGACAGCTTCAGCCCACTGCCTCTCTTAGTCAGCCCAGTCTTTACCTTAACCCAACCCACACATTTTCTTCCCCTCCTCTTTCAGGCCCGTCTTCTTTTCTTTTCTGCTGCAGCCCGTCGTAGCCTTTGCCCAGCTTTGGACTGGCGTCGGCCCAACTACATGAAGAGAACAACAAGCAGCTATATGGTTTCCTTCCTTCAATCTTAACTGCCTATCCCCTCCCCTATCTGGATGACTCCTAAATCATCGCCCAGAATCTCGTCTTCCCTTCTCAGCGTATCTCCTTCCCTCTAACCTTCCGAAACACTTACCCGATTATCTGCCCAGGTTCTACTTCAGACGCCCTTGCAGATCCACACAAACCCCTCCCTCTCTCATTGTTGTACTAAGCCATCCTCGAAGTCGATCACTACACAACGAACGTCTCAAATCTGGAACCGAGAGTAGGTGGTGGCTGCAACCAGGGACGGGCGACACCGCTCCTACATCAGAACAAGGTGAGTTCGGACCACTCCTTACATTCCGTTTGTGTGTATCCTCCCTACTGAACCTACTCGTTTACCCAGTCGTGGGAAGCCTCAGGACACTGGCTGCTCACTGCAGGAACCTTGCCGAGCCGTAGTAGATAGGTGAGTCCCTGCCCTCTCTTTTCTAGCTTCTGAATAGTAAACTGTGAAGTGATCATATACTTCTTTACAACACCTATATAAAGGACCTTCTTCGATCAGAACCAGGACCCCGACTGCCTATCACGAGCCATCCACCAGGAGTTGTTGCAACCGAACTGCTGCCGAGACAGGGTTAGCACTTTACCTTCAGCATGAATCTGAGTAAGGGGTAGGGGTTAACTGTGAATGTGAGTCAAAAGAGGGAAGGGCATAGCCAGGGCTGCTGAGGGGTGTCGATCTATTGTTTTTTTTTTATTTGTCCAGTCAAGTTTTACAGCTTGTTTACAGGGGTATTTTGGTATGATAATTTGAGAATCCACCGTTGAGTTCCTAACGTGTTATAGGTGAGTATATAAGGTAACTAGTGTAAAATTTTGGGAGTATTCCAACGGTCGGATATGATGTTACATCTAGTGAAAGAAGGGTAGTTGCCCATTTTTGTATGGAAAGGATTTAGATTTGATTAAGTATAAAATCACTAAGGGTTGGAGCCAACTTTGAAAATTTAAGTAGAAACTTTGGATGAAGTATTGTGAGAGATCTTTGGCCTTATGATTAGTATACGTATCATAGAAAAAACTTAAGTTTTTCTGAAATTTTTATAAGTTTTATTCGGGTCTCGTATCATAGGTAGAAGTTGGACCTAAAGGGGTTTTTAATGTCAAGGAAAAAGGTAAAACACTATAAGTTCCCCAAACCTAATTCTTAGGAGTTAAATTAAGGAAATTAGGCCTTAAGAAGAATTTGGGATGTAGTGCCGAGCTTTTTGAAAATCTCGGAACCAAGGGCAAAATGGTCATTTGACCGGGAAAAGGGCAGTTTAGTAACTCTTTCTTTCCCATGTGATAGAACTGTACATCTTAGAAGTCGTGGGCTTCTAAGGATATAAGAAATGTGTGTTGATACACTTTCTCTTATGACAGGCAAGTGAGTTTCCGCGGTTGTTGATCAAGTTGAAAGCAAAAGAGTTGATATTAACCTCGGTAAGTCCTTTGGACTTACTTAGCCGACTTCTGAATATGAGTATGAATAATGATAGTGGTGTGTGATTGAGATGTTTAGAATTATAATTTTGTAATAAATATTTATCGACCTATACTTGGCCTAAGAGTAACGGGCGGTGGCATTTTGCTCAGTTAGCCTGAGGGCGCTGGGGTTTCTTTAGGAACTAGTCCATACTTGGTTTGTAATGATGCTACCGACGGAGGTAAGATAGACCTACACCCAGTTGTATAAGGAATGGAGGCGAGAATTGTGAAGAGTTCTCGTGCCACAACTGTAAAACTGAATAAGATGAATCACCTAAGTAATAGATAATAATCAGTTGTGTGCCAGCATGATGTTTGTTTATATTATCTTGAGTGTGTTTGTGCTGTTATTATTTCTGCTTATATTTGGATAGTTAGCTAGCAGTTGCTATGCTGTGTAGATATACCACGGGTTAGAGCAGATGTCGAGTGATCCGGATGGTAGTGGTCAGCCGGGGTGTCGTACTTAGTAGGACGTGTTGCAGTTTCCTCTTTGTTGGTTTTCCAGTTAGGACCTTGGTTTATTTTTATCTGTTGATGATACCTGTGTTTTCCGACTGTTAATACTTTTGGTCACATTCATAACGTTGTTAAAACTTAATTTATGATTTCCGGTTTTCCTTATATGTGCCTTGTTGTAAGATCTTGTTAAGTTGTTGCCAAACTAAGGTCGGGACCCATTGTGAGGTCCTAACCAGTAACTTCCCGAGTTCTGAAAACTTGGGGTGTTACAACATGGTATCAGAGCGAGGTTGGCAACAATGGCACTTGAAATCTTCTAAAAGGTCAAATAAGTATTTAAGTAGAAATCAGAAGGGGTCTGAGGTTTACAAAAGAATTTTGGTTTTAAAATGCATGCATAGTCGGGTTGGGATACAAAGTACGAATGACCACCACTACCTCCGCGGATCTTGGTATTCTTAGTATGATCACTATAGACTTTTACTACTTATGATAGATTAGTTAGATTATAACTATAGTTGTTATCGCTCGTGCAGATGACACGTACTAGGGCTACACCAGCGACTGGCCGAGGTAGGGGTCGTCCCCCTCTTCCTCCAGTTAGACAGGATCGAGCTGATAGGACCCTTGTTGTTAGAGGGCGTGGTCGTGGAGGTAGGCCTCCACTAGGGAGAGGTCGAGGACGAGTCCCTCGAGAGGATCCACCTGTAGCGAGCATGCCAGATGTTGCTGTGGAAGAGGTAGCTGAGAGCATGGTTCCCGAGGTCGGGAATGAGACCGCTGCTAGGTCTGGAGCGCAGAGAGCACGTTCCACCGAGTCGGGACGTGTTTCTATTGGAGCATCTGAGTACAGAGAGTACAGAGTATACGTCGAGCGTATGGAGGAGGCTGCTAGAGTAGAGAGACTTACCCAGGTACTACCGGTACCGGCTAGGTCAGTTCAGGTGACACAGGGAGTGCCTCAGGTGCCGGCTGTACCTGAGAGGAGAGTTGAGGCTGATAGAGCTCCTGTTGGGTCTAGAGCACCGAGACCGGATGAGTGGTTGAAGGCTTTCAACTCTCAGAAAGTCCCCTCGTTCAGTGGAGAGATAGGATTAGAGGTGGAGCACTAGATTGGACACATAGAGACTGCCCTAGAGGCGATACGTTTCCCAAAGGATCGACAGGTGGATTTGGTGCAAACATGTTTCACGGAGGATGCTCATTCCTGGTGACGGACCATTCGTAGCCGAGTCACCAGTTGGGAGCAAATGAGGAGAATTGTTAGAGAAAGGTACTGCCTTGTCTCGCTGAGAAGAGAGAGGTTTTAGGATTTCATTGAGGCGGAATTTGAGGATATTCTGATTGTTGCTGCCACCTAGAAGTTCCAAAAGGAACTGACTCTACTTGGACCAACTGCACCTCTTGAGGAGCAGCATGTGTACCTCTTTTCACGGAGATTGAGAGAGAGCACTCGTTCCTATTTGGCAGGATTTCGCTGTGAGACTCTGTCAGACTATCAAGATAGGGTCTCTGCATATGAGAGAGATAGGCCCGTTTCGAGGAGAGCAGTTCAGTCTGGTGGGCCGGATAAGTGGCAGAAGACAGGACATGCTAGTAGCAGTGCAGTAGTAGCAGGTTATGGGCGAGGACAGACTCAGGGGAGACCTAGCTATCACCCTACAGTTCAGACTTCCGGTAGAGATCGACAATGCTTTAACTGTGGTAGCCACGATCATATTAAGACAGACTGTAAGAGGCCGCCTACTACATGCTTTACTTGCGGGAAGCCGGGACACAAGGCTACTTTATGCCGTCAGGGTAGAGCTCCTTCATAGCAGGGATCTTCCCCTGCAAGTGCTGAGAGGGGTGGACAGAGACCTCCTCAGTACCGAGCACCGAGTCAACTGCAGCAGTAGTACCGGGCTGCAATGCATCCTGCTTCACACAGTACTACACAGGGATCAGGTCGTGGCAGGGGGCGTAGTGGTACCACTGACACTAGAGGAGGCCCGTCGAGAGTGTTTGAGCTGAGGAGTACTAAGCAGCCAGCAGCACCTGCTACCACATGTACTAATCTGAATCCATGACTTACCTGTGCGAGTTTTGTTTGATACGGGTGCTACACACTCCTATATATCAGATGCATGCATAGATAGGTTGTCCTTAGCTATAGTGGAGGATGTACCTTTTGTGGTTGGTTTACCGGATGGGAGTAAGATTAGAGGATCCCGAGAGATTTATTACTGCCCTATTCATCTGGGGGGTCGGGAATGGCTAGTAAATTTCCTAGTCATGCCCTTAGCACATGAGGATGTGATTTTGGGGATAGATTGGATGACGAGACACGGAGCAGTCTTAGACATTGGTAGGAGCACAGTGACTGTCGCCACAAAGGAGGGTCACAGAGTGATATTTTGAGGTTGGGACCTCGGAAAGTCCGGTACCGTTATCAGAGCAGTGAGAGCAGCGAGACTGATAGCACAAGGTTGCGAGGCCTTCTGGTGTTATGCCATGAAGGAACGCAAGAGCCTGACAGTAGAGGAGATACTAGTTGCATGCGAGTTTGCAGAGGTATTCAGTGACGACCTGTCAAGGCTACCCCCACAGAGGAGTGTTGATTTCAGCATTGAGTTAGAGCCGGGCACGAGACCGATCTCGAAGGCCCCGTACCATATGGCACCGATAGAGCTGCTTGAGCTGAAGAAGCAGTTAAAGGAGTTAGCAGAGAAGGGTTTCATACGCCCTAGTGTTTCTCCCTGGGGAGCACCAATGTTGTTTATGAGGAAGAAGGATGGATCGATGAGGCTATGCATTAATTACAAGGAGTTGAACAAGGTCACCATCAAGAATAAGTATCCACTGCCTCGCATAGATGATCTGTTGGACCAACTGCATGGAGCGTCAGTGTTCTCGAGGATAGACTTGAGATCGGGTTATCACCAACGGAGGGTGAGAGATCAGGACATACCTAAGACGGCATTCCGGACTAGATATGGCCACTATGAGTTTGTGGTGATGCCATTCGGGCTCACTAATGCGCCAGCTGTATTTATGGAGTTGATGAACGGGATTTTCATCGACTTCTTAGACCAGTTTGTAGTGGTCTTCATTGACGACATCCTAGTTTACTCTAGGAGTCGAGAGGAGCATGCCGAACACTTGAGGACAATATTACAGATTCTACAGGATAGTCAGCTTTATGCTAAGCTATCCAAGTGCGAGTTTTGGATGTCAGAGGTGGCTTTCCTAGGCCATGTAGTGACAGCTGAGGGGATTAAGGTTGATCCGGCGAAGATTGAGTTAGTGTCTTCTTGGCAACCTCCGAAAAATGTCAAAGAGGTTTGCAGCTTTCTAGGATTGGCGGGTTATTACCGCCGGTTTGTGGAAGGGTTTTCCCTTATTGCCCGACCACTGACTTGTCTTCTGAGGAAGACTACTCGGTTCGTTTGGTCTGAGCCGTGCCAGCAGAGTTTTGAGGAGCTGAAGAGGAGTTTGACGTTTGCTCCAATTTTAGCACAACCTGAGGATATAGAGGACTTTGTGGTATACAGTGACGCATCCAAGCTAGGCTTGGTGTGTGTTTTGATGCAAAGGGGTAAGGTCATAGCCTATGCGTCTCAACAGTTGAAGACGTATGAGGAGAACTACCCCACACATGATCTAGAGTTGGCTGCAGTAGTCCATGCCCTTAAGATCTGGCGTCACTATCTCTATGGGGCAACATGTCAAATCTTCATAGACCATAAGAGTCTGAAGTACATATTCACTCAGCGGGAGTTGAATAACCGCCAGAGGCAGTGGTTAGAGTTGATCAAGGATTTTGACCTTGAGATTCTATACCACTCCGGGAAGGCAAATGTAGTTGCTGACGCTTTGAGTCGGAAGACGCCTCGGGAGAAGGCGATAGCCCGGTTGACAATGCAGCCACAATTGTAGAGAGATTTAGCTTGGTTGGAGGTGGAGATTCAGTTCCCCGATACAGCTCATCAGTTGGCTACCTTAGAGTTACTTCCTGATCTGTTGGGTGAGATCCGACAGAAACAGGAGACCTGTCCGACTTTGACCCGTATCCAAGACCGGATGTCTCGAGATGAGGCACCTCAGTTCACTATTGGTGTTGATGGAGTGATGAGACGTCAGGACCGCATCTGTGTGCCATCAGACAGTGAGTTGAGATAGAGGATACTAGATGAGGCTCATGCTACCCCATACTCAGTACATCCTGGAGGGAGTAAGATGTACAAGGACGTGAGACATTCTTTCTGGTGGGTTGGTTTGAAGCCCAATGTAGCTCGGTATGTAGCTCAGTGTGCGACGTGTCAGCAGGTCAAGATTGAGCATCGTAGGTCCGGAGAAGAGCTCCACCCACTGCCAGTACCACAGTGGGAGGATATATCTATGGACTTTGTCACTGATTTGAGACTCAGCAAAGGTTTTGATGCTATTTGGGTAGTAGTAGACCGTTTGATGAAGACCGCGCGTTTCATTCCGATCAAGGAAACGTGGCCGGTAATTCGTCTAGTTGAGGAGTTTACCAGACACATTGTGAGACTCCATGGAGTACCGAGGACTATCGTTTCCGACAGGGATGGACGTTTCACCTCGAGATTTTGGCAGCAGGTACATACTACTTTGGGGACGAGTCTCCACTTTACCACTGCTTATCACCCACAGACCGACGGTCAGTCTGAGAGGACCATCCAGACGTTTGAGGATATGCTACGAGCTTGTGTACAGGATTGGGGGCAGGTATGGCCCGATCACCTTCCCCTTGTAAAGTTTTCATATAATAACTGTCTTTTGGGATGGCACCGTATGAGGCTTTGTACGGACAGAGATGTCGCACCCTATTGTGTTGGGACGAGCCTAGCAGAGCTGATAGGGTAGCTCCAGATCAGATACAGGATGACATCGCCCGGATTGCCTTGGTCCGAGAGCGTATGTTAGCAGCTCAAAGTCGTCAGAAATCTTACGCCGACAAGCGGCGTCGACCTCTAGAGTTTAGAGTAGGTGCACAGGTGTGGTTGAGAGTGTCATCGACGAGAGGCGGCCGGCGTTTCGGTATTAAGGAGAAGTTGAGTCCCCGATATGTCGGCCCATTTAAGATCTTGGAGAGAGTCGGAGAGGTTCCTACCGTTTAGCACTGCCACCGAGATTGGAGGGGGTTCATCCGGTCTTTCATGTATCTCAGCTTAGAGAGTACATCCCGGACCCGAGACACGTCATCAGCCATGAGAACCTGATAGTTGAGTCAGACCACACTTTTGTGGAATACCCAGTAGTTGTCCTAGAGCGTAGTACTAGATGTTTGCGTTCTAAGGAGATACCGATTGAGGATCCAGTGGTCTAGACGAGGAGCCGATGAGGCTACCTGGGAGACAGAGAAGAGTATTAGACGTAGCTATCCTGAGTTCTTGAAGGAGTTAGCCGCTACCTCGGTATCGACGGGTTAGTACTTAGATGTTATTTGTACGACTTTTGTGATTATATGTTAGAATGAGTGTTTATGGTTATGTGATGTCGGAATAAGCTGTTTGAGTAGTTTTGCATGCTAGAAAACGAGCTTAAAACTTGAGTGAGGTCAGAGTTTACAAGTTGATGGTGCAAATGTTTTGGGTAGATACCTAATTCTAAGTTTCGGGACGAAACTTATTTTAAGGGGGTACTGATGTAATATCCGGAATTTTTATTCCGTTTAATTCCATAACAAACCGGATTTCGATCCGTTGATCCCTATCTATCTACTTAATTAGACACAATATTTCAAAATTTTATCATTTTATTTAACTTCACTTCACATAAAGTGATAAGATTCTTATAGTAAACCCTAATCCAAACCCTAAATTATAGCATGACTTGTCTTTGACAAAGTCATGACTTCCTAGTGACGAGATCAAGACGAGCCCAAGACAAGGTCAAGACGAGACCATGACGAGTTACAACGAGGTCATGCATGGGCTTGACAAAGCCATGACGAGTTTTTGACAAGCTGTGACAACTTCAGTGACAAACTGTGACAGCTTCAGCCCACTGCCTCTCTTAGTCATCCCAGTCTTTACCTTAACCCAACCCACACATTTTCTTCCCCTTCTCTTTCAGGCCCGTCTCCTTCTCTTTTATGTTGCAGCCCGTCGTGGCCTTTGCCCAACTTTGGACTGGCATCGGCCCAACTGCATGAAGAGAACAACAAGCAGCTATACGGTTTCCTTCCTTCAATCTTAACTGCCTATCCCCTCCCCTATCTGGATGACTCCTAAATTATCGCCCAGAATCTCGCCTTCCCTTCTCAGCGTATCTCCTTCCCTCTAACCTTCCGAAACACTTACCCGATTATCTGCCCAGGTTCTACTTCAGACGCCCTTGCAGATCCACACAAACCCCTCCCTCTCTCATTGTTGTACTAAGCCATCCTCGAAGTCGATCACTACACAACGAACGTCTCACATCTGGAACCGAGAGTAGGTGGTGGCTGCAACCAGGGACGGGTGGCACCGCTCCTACATCAGAACAAGGTGAGTTCGGACCACTCCTTACATTCCGTCTGTGTGTATCCTCCCTACTGAACATACTCGTTCACCTAGTCGTTGGAAGCCTCAGGACACTGGCTGCTCACTACAGGAACCTTGCCGAGCCGTAGCAGATAGGTGACTCCCTGCCCTCTCTTTTCTAGCTTCTGAGTAGTAAACTGTGAAGTGATCATATACTTCTTTACAACACCTATATATAGGACCTTCTTCGATCGGAACCAGGACCCCGACTGCCTATCACGAGCCATCCACCAGGAGCTGTTGCAACCGGACTGCTGCCGAGACAGGGTTAGCACTTTACCTTCAGCATGTATCTGAGTAAGGGGTAGGGGTTAACTATGAATGTGAGTCAAGGGAGGGAAGGGCATAGCCAGGGCTGCTGAGGGGTGTCGATCTGTTGTTTTTTTTAATTTGTCCAGTCAAGTTTTACAGCTTGTTTAGAGGGGTATTTTGGTATGATAATTTGAGAATCCACCGTTGAGTTTGTAACGTGTTATAAGTGGGTATATAAGGTACCTAGTGTAAAATTTTGGGAGCATTCCAACGGTCGGATCTGATGTTACATCTAGTGAAAGAAGGGTAGTTGCCCATTTTTGTATGGAAAGGATTTAGATTTGATTAAGTATAAAATCACTAAGGGTTGGAACCAACTTTAAAAATTTAAGTAGAAACTTTGGATGAAGTATTGTGAGAGATCTTTGGCGTTATGATTAGTATGCGTATCATAGAAAAAACTTAAAGTTTTTCTTAAATTTTTATAAGTTTTATTCGGGTCTCGTATCATAGGTAGAAGTTGGACCTAAAGGGGTTTTTAATGTCAAGGAAAAAGGTACAACACTATACGTTCCCCAAACCTAATTCTTAGGAGTTAAATTAAGGAAATTAGGCCTTAAGAATAATTCGGGATGTAGTGACGAGCTTTTTGAAAATCTCGGAACCAAGGACAAAATGGTCATTTGACAGGGAAAAGGGCAGTTTAGTAACTCTTTCTTTCCCTTATGATAGAACTGTACATCTTAGAAGTCGTGGGCTTCTAAGGATATAAGAAATGTGTGTTGATACACTGTCTCTTATGACAGGCAAGTGAGTTTCCGCGGTTGTTGATCAAGTTGAAAGCAAAAGAGTTGATATTAACCTCGGTAAGTCCCTTGGACTTACTTAGCCGACTTCTGAATATAAATATGAATAATGATAGTGGTGTGTGATTGAGATGTTTAGAATTATAGTTTTGTAATAAATATGTATCGACCTATACTTGACCTAAGAGTAACGGGCGGTGGCATTTTGCTCAGTTAGCCTGAGGGCGCTGGGGGTTTCTTTAGGGGCTAGTCCATACTCGGTTTGTAGTGATGCTACCGGCGAAGGTAAGCTAGACCTACACCCAGTTGGATAAGGAACGGAGACGAGAACTGTGAAGAGTTCTCGTGTCACAACTGTAAAACTGAATAAGATGAATCACCTAAGTAATAGATAATAATCAGTTGTGTGCCAGCATGATTTTTGTTTATATTATCTTGAGTGTATTTGTGCTGTTATTATTTCTACTTATATTTGGATAGTTAGCTAACAGTTGTTATGTTGTGTAGATATTTCACAGGTTAGAGCAGATGCCGAGTGATCCGGATGGTAGTGGTCAGCCGGGGTGTCGTACTTAGTAGGACGTGTTGTAGTTTCCTCTTTGTTGGTTTTCCAGTTAGGACCTTGGTTTCTTTTTATCTGTTGATGATACTTGTGTTTTCCAGCTGTTAGTACTTCTGGTCACATTCATAACGTTGTTAAAACTTAATTTATGATTTCCGGTTTTCCTTATATGTGCCTTGTTGTAAGATCTTGTTAAGTTGTTGCCGAACTAAGGTCGGGACCCATTGTGAGGTCCTAACCAGTAACTTCCCGAGCTCTGAAAACTTGGGGTGTTACATGTTTTGTCGTATTTTTTTTCATTTTGATCATATTTTGATCGCCCAAACGCCATCTCATAAGCCATAAACTTTTAAATTTTTTATTAGATTCGTTTTTTTTAAATGCCAAAAATTAGATTTCAGTTGGCCTAAACATCATCTAATAAGCAACACAAAATTGTAAATTTTTGATCAAATTCATTTTTTTAAAAATATTTATATTTTGTTTTTATTTGGTTTTTACAAACATATATTTTTCACAAAATTAAATTTTCTTTTTTCTTTTTCTTCACAAAAATTTCTTTAGTAATAAACTAAAAGATTTGTAAATCGTTTTCTTCATAAAGATTCATTTTTATCTTTAATACTTATTTTTTTTCAACATAATCTTTTTTTAACAAAATTTTAATCATATTTGATTACTTTTAAATGCCAATTAAAAAAATTGTTCAGATTTCGATCAGACTAAACACCATCTCACAAGCAACATACTGTTTTAACAAAGTTTGATCATATTCATTTTTTAGAATATCTATATTTTTTATGTTTTTTTACAAATATTTTTCACAACGCCGAAAGATATAAAGGTAAGATTTTGTAAGTTAAAAATTATATTTTTTTTCTTAACAAAATTTTTGTTAGTGATAAATTAAAAAAAAATTTTAATTTGATTTTTTTATTTATAAATATATCATTAGTTTCCACGTACACTAATGACATTTAATTTTAAAAAAATTCAAATATATAAATAAACCCGCACAAGGTGCGGGATATAAACTAGTAATTTATTAAAATCTTCGTTATTTTACCATAGCGATAAATTTATCTTATTAAAATATGTCCATCTATATAACTTAATAAGTATAAAAATTAAATCAAAAAATTAGTTACCTCCATACTTCTTTTTATTTATAAACATTACTTACGTGGCAGTGGCGGGTTGGGCCTAACACGCATGTGCGCTCGGAAGCACACGACCCCGCTCACAATTGGTTTTAGGATGAATCCTCGTCGGGTTTATGTGGTGGACTTTGACACAAATGAATGAGAAAACAATGACGGATCTTGTATTTCATTTCAAACCACTATTACATTGGCTTCCACTTATAAATATATAGTACCCCTTCTTCTTCATTTGGATATGCAAATCAACAAGTTCTTCACTTTTTGCTTCCTCATAAACTTCAGATAATGTCTAATATACTATCATCTGCAAGCTCAGCGGTGGGTTCGGCCATGAAAGACGTAAACCCACGGATGCGCGTCCGATCGCGAGCTTTCACATTAGCCCATGGGGTGACTACTTCCTTAACTATGTTCCTTATGACGAGGTACCTAATTAATTAACGCGCTTAATGACCAAGTGATTATATATATTGATTATCATATAGGTGTTTTACCAGTTATTCATGGTAGGTGACTCAATTGAAGAAGGAAGAAGAGGTGAAGGAAGTTGAAGTGGAGATCAAGAAGCAATTGAAGCTGCTAGCAACCTCAGAGAAGCCATTGGAGCTTCTCAACTTCATCGATACCATTGAACGTCTTGGTGTGGGATACCGTCTTGAAGAAGAAATCGAACAACTTATTCTACATATTCTCGAGTTTGGAACCGATGATCTCGATATCTATCATACTTCTCTTCGATTTCGCCTCCTTAGGCAACACGGCTTTCACTTATCATGTGGTACAACTATATAACTTAATTAATGTCTCTTTCAATAAGTTGGTTGTAATTAAGTATATTGTTTCATCTTAATTAGATGTGTTCAAAAAGTTCAAGGACGAAAAGGGAAGGTTGAAGGATACATTGGCAAGTGATGTGAAGGGGATATTAGGGTTGTATGAAGCTTCACAAGTTGGCATCAATGGCGATCATACGTTGGATGAAGCTTTGGTGTTTACTACGACTCATCTTAAAGATGTTGTGACCAACCTACCGAGCCATCCCTTGGCTTCACAAGTAGTTCATGCATTAAGGCAACCTTATCATAAGGGCATGCCGAGGCTCGAGTCTAGACATTTCATTAGTTTCTACGAACAAGATCCTACACATAACAAAACTCTACTTATGTATGCAAAATTGGATTTCAATAGGGTTCAAGATTTGCACAAGAAAGAACTCAGAGATCTCAGCAGGTGGTGGAAAGACCTAAACTTGAACGGAAAGATGCCATTTCCAAGTAGAGATAGAGTACCAGAAGCTTATTTTTGGACATTAGGGCCTTACTTCGAACCACAATATACTCTTGCTAGCAAAATATTCTGTCAAGTATTCAAAGTCACTTCCATCATAGATGATATTTACGACGCCTATGGAACTATTGACGAGCTTACCGTCTTTACCAAAGCCATTCAAAGGTTTGTGCTTGCCTTAAACACTCCATTGATCAATCAATCAATGGTCTATTAATTGTCATTTTCGATTGAGTATTTGGGTCAGATGGGATCGTAGTTGCATTGATGAATTCCCGGAGTACATGAAAGTGTGTTATAAATCTCTCATTGATACCTATGAGGAATTTGAACGAGACTTAGCTCCTCAAGGAAGGTCTTATTGTGTTGAATATGCAAGAGATGAGGTATGTAGTTTATATGTCCAACAAACATGACTGCTTTGTTACATATATGTTATACGTACTATTGTGTCATGTGTACGTAGATGAAAGAATTGTGTAGAGTTTACTACATAGAAGCCAAATGGTGCCTTGAGAAATACTCTCCAACGTGTGATGAGTATCTTGAAGAAGCCTCCATCATAAGCTTTGGCTACAAGATGGGAACAATTGTGTCTTTCCTTGGCATGGGCGAATTGGCATCTAAGGAAGCTTTCGAATGGGCTCTCGTAAACCCTAGATTTGTAAGATCCACGGGCATAATCGGACGGCTATTGGATGACATGGGCAGTCATCAAGTATAAAAATACTATCTCATATCTACATTCTTAATTATAACTTTGTCTCAATTAACTTGACATTTTCTCGTTTATGAACAAGTTCGAGCAAGGTCGAAAGCATGTACCATCAGCAGTCGAATGCTACATGAGGCAACACGGCGTCAATCAAGAGGAAGCTGACAAGGAACTCGGGAAGCGAGTGTATAGTTGTTGGAAGGACATCAACGAGATGATGTTGAAGCCTTATGTAATGCCGAAACCTCTTCTGACTCGCATTCTTAACTTGTGTCGGACTGTGGAAGTGATTTACAAGGGAGAAGATTGCTACACCTTCTCCAACCACACCATGAAGAACAATATTTCACTCATCCTCACTAATCCTATTCCAATATAGATAGACATTAGGAAGTTGAAGTATGTGTGATCTCAATGCATGAGAGTAGAGCTAGTAATTAGCTCATAATAAGCTACTACTTATGGTTTATGAAGTATGTAAACGAAATGGCTTGGTTTAATTATGGTTTGTCTATGGTGTGAAATGTATTTTAATGGATATTGATAATAATCACAATGAATCATGGTGTTTCATTTTAATTTTATGAGCAAGACCGTACCGGTCAATCAGTTCTAGTCCATACCGGTGAAAAATCCTAGTGTTTTTAGATGTGTTCATGCTCAACTCGTCCAAAATATCAACGAGCTCGGACCAATATTCTTTCTAAGCCAAATTCGAGTAGTTGGACATATATAACAATTGTAACAAAGATTAACTCATACAATTATATTTTAGTACAATTATCTAATTTGGGCCGAACTTTGACGGTGTTCAACTCATTTAGAAAAGGAACGAACTTGAGCGTCATTTAGAAAAGGAACGAACTTGAGCGAAGTCTAACTTTTATCCAAGTTTTAAAAAATGTTCATACACAAAGTGAATTTGGTAAGTAACACACTGCTATAAAAGTATGCTAAAAAGTGTGCTAAGTAGATATCTCTCATAGTCTCATTGCTAAATATATTAGTGAATTTCATCTTTGTAAATTTGAAGACCAAATTACCCTTCATACAAGCTATCAATTGTCACCAATTACGATACAAGATCATGTATTAATATGACAATATATTTTGAATATTGAAGGTGAAATATTGAAAGAATGAATCACTTATTTTCAGCAACTGAAACAATTAAAATTGTACAAGAATTATTCGATACAAGAACCGTGAACAATTATTTAATCTCTATTCCTTTCTACAACTAAAATATTTATTATAGTACAAGATGAAACTAGTTATTTAAATCAAATTTCATAAAAACTATTTTATACAATATGAAATTTACTAAACTGTCTTTTTAATTCTGTGATGTATAAGAATTGTTCAGATTCATTAAACCGTCTTTTTAATTATTGTATATGAATTATATGTACAAAAGTAACTGCTCCAAACATGTTAAAGTCATTTAATCCTAACTCCGATAAAAACATATGATTTCTGATGAAAGAGGGAACCAGATAATTTTGCCAATTCAATTCAAATATTTCCTTTGAAGGGTACATAGAGAAAATTATTATTTTTTTATTTGAGAAAAAGTTTTATCCAAACAAACAATAAAGTGATCAAACAAGAAAAAAAAAAACAAGTTTGGCAAACTTATCATGAGCCTCGTGGGTAAGTTTGAAGTTCTAAACCACCCATAAACCACGTAAGTTACCTAATTGGTTTATGAAAAGTGATAAATTTCAACCCTAACTGGTTTGTGAAAAGTGATAAATTCCGACCCTATAAAGTATAACCCACATAAACTCTTCAGCCAGGATGAACTGACCCCGTGAATGGAACACAACACGCATGTTGGAAAAGAAGTTGAGTTTGTTTCGTCTAGAAGGTGCGTCATGATCAGGTGTTTAGCTTAGACTTGGGTCCTAAACCTAAACCGCCGGTTTAGGTTAGGCCCAAGGCCAAACCTAAACCTAAACCGGCAAAAATCAGGTTTAACCTAAACCGCCGGATTGGTGGCGGTTTGTAAAAAAAAAATTTAAAATTGCCGGTTTAAGGGTCAAACCTCCGGTTTAAGGACCAAACCGGCAGTTTGGTCCTTTTTATAAAACGAAAAAAAAAAAAAAAAAAAAAAAACCCCAAACCGAAGGTTAAACCGCCGGTTTGGGCTAAACCTAAACCGTGAACCTACGGTTTGATCAAACCGGCAAACCTAAACCGGCGGTTTGCCCAAACCGGACCATGACTAGTTTAGCTTGTTTTCTTTTCTTTTTTCTACAACTATTAAACAAAATATATATTGTTTAGTCAAAAATAGAATAATAGAAATTAAGGGCCTGTTTGGTGGTGAGTGGTGATTATGAAGATAAATGAAGATTATCTAGATTATGGGGATGAAATGAATATTTCATCTTCCATAACACATGAATAAGGATTTCACCAAACTACAGTCAATTTTCTAGAAAGAAAACCAAAAAATCAGAAAGCCCAAAAAATTAAAGCCATATTGCAGTTCAGTAAGAAAATAAATTTCAACATCATCGTTGCGTCCAAAACGTTCGAACAAACCATCGAAGTTAGCATTCTTAACAAAGCAATTTAACAATACCAAGTACCAAACAACAAGAACTGAGCGTTTACAAAATTACGACAAAACTGATTCCTTCCTGGTCGAGCGAATTCCGCAGATTGACTGAATTTCTTTGTTATGCACCAACGATCAACGGACTCTGTTTAGATTTACCATTCGTGCAGATGAGTCCATACCACCCCTTCCCAAAGAGCTTCTACTATAACCGCCGCCGGTTCCTCGGTTCTGACCTCGGTCCCTAGAATAACCTCCGCCATACTGTCCAGGTGTTGGGGGCCTACCGCCGCCAAAACCCGAACGGTTATTGTTATTTTGCCTTCCCGTGTAGTTGTTATTATTGTCTTGCCACCTACCGCCGCCACCGCCAGAGGTCACAGCAGCATAATCAGGACCGTCTCTCCTCCTAAGAGACATACCATCCAATCCCGGTCCACCGATCTTTGCCTCCATGGCTCTCTCGTTGGTTTCAGCAAGGAACGAGAGTCTCTCGGTTAACTGGAATGCCAAAGCCTGCAATCTCGAGTGCTCAACTTCATGGAAGATGATGCACTTTGTGGGTTGGTCCCAACTAGCATGAAGCTCATCAGTAATCATCATTTTGCTTACTAGGCTGTGTGTTTGAGATTCAGGAAGGTCAAACATCTTGGAAAGTTGGTCAAGGCTAAGAGAGCTGTAGGAAGCAGCGTAGGTGAATAAGTATGTTCTAAGAGCCTCTTCTTTGATCTTAGACTTGAGCATATCAAACACTTTCTCTTGATTCTTCAGCAATTTCCAGACTTGAAGGGAGGTGATCACATCAAACGATTTTTGGTAATCTCCCTGGCTCAAAGCTCTTGATGCAGCAACAGCATGGTCTCTGACATTTTCAGGCGGGCCGGTCAGTGTCTGCCTGTCACTGGAGTAATCGAGCAGCCTCCGGAAAGTCTTGCTGATAACACGGTGCTTTGAATCAAGAGTGTGGGCTGCCATGTTTGGGACCTCCAACAGCATGGCACAGGTCAAGTGCACTGCCTCCAAGAGTTCCAGGTTGATGTGCATGTGATAAGGCATCTGGCGTCTCCTTTCCAACCTCTCCTGATGATTGTAAAACAGTTTCAAAAGAAAAAAAAAACAATTGCACACGATTGTCAAATATAATGTTTCAAGATTATACTAATGATAAATGAACTGCATATAAGAAATAAGGTTCATAAGACATAAACTGTGTCTAGTTCACGAAACGGTAACTTCAGAAATTTCTACCATCTAGAAAAAATAATTCACCCTTCAAAATTATAGCATTGTAAGTTTGCAACCACAGTCGGAAATAAATCTGCCGATACATAAACACACCAAAAATATATGGCATAGCCGCATAGGTCAAGTGCACCTATTGAGGAAATTGTCTACTTCTAGTAATAATTAGTAAAACAGAACAAGGTAACATAGTGAGCAAAGTATCTAATGATAGCTAGTACAGGAAAGATCAATTTCAAGAGAAAAAAAAAAACAATAGAAACAGAAAGAAAAAGAAACATCTGCAGAATTAGATTTTCCTTAAGGAACGTATGAATAAACTAACAAACATCACAATAATTCAATACGCTTAAAAAGGAATAAGAACGAAATAATTCGGTAATCTTAAAAAATACCTGTTCGGGAGATTTATCTTGATAGCGGTTTTGGGAGAAACCTTGAGCAAGTAACTCTCTCACCCTCCCAGCTGAATATAATTCAGAGAGACAGTTATGCCCTTCAAGAATGAGGCCGTTCCTAAAAGCACAAAGACCAAGCTGGGCCATAGCACGGTTGAATAGTATCTGAGTTGAAATATCCATCTGGCCAATATTGTCCTGCAAATGGCTCATCAGTAGCAAGTCCCGGGCAGTAGAAAACTCGTCCATGAGAGCATGATGGTAGATATCACAAAGCATAGCACGAGCTTTCGTGCGCTCTTCCCCATGTTTGTAGATAAGGGAAACAAGTATATCCATCAACTCCCTGCTGCTGTCGGGAAATGTGGGCTTCCTAGAGACGATTTCAGGAACAACAATAAACGCAGGTGGACCACGACTTTCATCCACAGATTTGAACTCGTCACCTTCAGCATCCACATCATCTCCTTCCCCGACCTGTTCAGCCAACTTCCTCATTGCCTCATACACTCCTTGAGGCTTGTAATAAATCAGCTCGACCCGTTTGAGGGCTACTTTAGAAGCAGCCTTCATATTTCCGGATCTTTCATAATACTCCTGGACATTCTGGGCAAGGACCTGAAACAAAGGTTCATCTCTAAGCCTCTCCACATAGTCACGAGTATGCGGGTCAATGCATTGCAAACTCTTGAAGAATTCAACATCTATTCTCTCAAGGAAGGCTACCAAGTTTCCCCAAATCTGAATTGGTCCCTTGTAGTCTGCACCCTTTTGAGTTTCATTCTCATCAGGCACAACCTCATCTACCACGATGTTAGGGTATTGATGAAGAATATCCAGAATAATGAGCATATTCTGCACACACTTCTTCCACACAGGAATTGGCATGTGCCCAGTAAGACTAGGACTGATATCAAATTGAGCAGAAACAACACTAAACAGTATCTCCAATTTCTGAGCAGGTGTCTTAGCAACCCTGGTCAAAAAGGTCAACTGCTCAACAAGCTCAACTCTTCCAGTTCCCTTCCTACCCCGAGCAGCATTAATCTCTTTAAACTTCTTATCGACAATCTCCCATGTGATTTCGCTTGGGTCTTTCATGAACTGTTTGTCAAAGAGCCTGTCTTTCTTGGTCATCTTCTTTTGCCAGTCACCTGCAGGCTCATTGGCGTTTCGGCTATCATCATCATCATCAGCCTCGTCATCTTCATCAGATTCTGAGCCAGCTGCCATTTTCTCTGGATCATCAATAACAAAAGAGTCCTCATCATCATCGTCGTCGTCCGCATCATCATCATCATTTTCACTGTCATCCTCACTCTCAGGATTCTCCCTGAACTTGGCGATAGAATCTTCATACTGTTTATTGTTTTTCTTTAGCTTCTGCTTCATCGAATTCAAAGCTTTGGCATTGCTGCTGCTCATCTTCTTTTTAGCATCTTTATTAGCCAAAGCTTGACTGAGAAAATCCTCGAGCATCACCAGAGCCTTTATATAGAGTGTAGGCACCTTGTCTGACTCGGTGACTCTCATCACCTTCTCAAGCTGCTTGTTTATCTTATCAAAGTTCTCCTGCAAGCTAACCCAATCATTTATCTTCATAGCATTTCTCATTTGCTCAACAGTAGCAGACATCTCGTCATAGCGTTTGTCCTTTGCAGACCTGACAACGCGTTTTTTACCATCAGAATCTTCACTGTCGGAATGAGTGCCTTGAAGGTATCTGCTTCCTGCAGCAGAAGTATCACCGGTTGCAACAACTTCTTCTTCCTCCTCATAACTACTCACATCATCCTCCGTATCACTGTCACTCTATCAAAACCAAACAGAAAAAGAAATTACTATCTAGATGAAGAACACAATAACCTAATGACAAGATTCGATATCAACAGGTTCAAATTAGAAGTATTTTTTCTGAGATACCTGTCCCCAAAAACGCGACGCCATTTTCACAAGTGTTGGCTTGTCCTAGTGAGAATTCTTAGTCTAGCTGCAATGAAACTGATAAATTATGACAAATAAGTTGACTCATAACCGAATTTTTCTAAGAACTAGCAAAGATCGCATCATATAAAGCTTTGTGGATCAGATAGAGAGAACCTACACCAACAGAATAAGAAATCATATGACACTGGAACAGCTAACAATGATATACGAATCAAAAAACTATGAGAGTAAGCCTCTTCAACAAGGTACGAGCTCCACAATAATTACAAGGGAGCTGTAAAATCGAAACAAAGTACAAATGTTTCTACTCGAATGGTTTAGTCGCGCTAAACTACATGACGCAATTGAGATTACATAATTTATGTACTGGCTACGCCAAATTAAAAGGTTGTACCGTTAATTTACCACCTTATGACATCCAAATACATAGCATAAAAAAAGCGCACAGCTCGATAACATCAATCAAACAGCACAAGTCTCATAACATTCGGTTGAATCCAAATAGGCAAATCAAACAAACGAAAATTGATATTAGAATTCAAGGACGGATTTTCACAGATCAATAAAACATGAAGACCGCTAAATCAAACGAAATCGGACAGAGAAACAGACGGAGGAAGGAAGGGGATAACCTCTTCAGGCGTACGAGAGAATCGAAGATCTGTGACAGGGAAGAGGAGGATTAGGGTTTTGGGGCCTTGTGTAAAGACGAGTTTGCTATTTCGCCGTATTTGGGCCTTAAACGTCAAATTTTAATTGGGCCGAAATGTTACTATAAGTAGAACTACAAAGCCCAATATGGACCACTAACCCAAAATTTATGGTGAGGACATGAGAAGATTAGATGACAGTGATAGATCTCAATAATATCTAATCTCACTATGAATGGAGGAGGGACTAAAAATAGCAAAAACCACATGAAATTGAAAGGACAATTTGCCATCACATTCCACTAATGATATGGACCCAATGGTCAATCAACTAATCCTTCTAATAAATGTACAGCGTACCTCGTTCATCCATTCCCCGGGTGGTGGTCATAGTCCGTCAACAACTATGGAATCGACGGGCATTTGTGTATCGATAGACACGCGGAGGATCGACGTCCAAACAAAGGGGTGATGTCGACGCGTGTATAGGGGTGGGAGTCGTTGTGGGGAAGGAGACATGCCCGGTGCAAGATTAGGGGCGGTTTCCTAATGTTGATATAGTAATCTAGTTCATCCAAAAATCGTGTGTTTGTTGAAGTGATCATCGATGTTCGACAATCTTTTTCCTCATCTTCAACCCCGGTATTTTAGATTTGTCGGATAGATGTGACGTTGTGTGAGTCATCTAACTTCACGGTTCGAATGTATTTCTCGGTTTAATACTGATCAAAGATCACGACACATCTTATGATATCGTGTGGGTGTCAAACGACCGGCTAATGTATGACCCATTAGGTGCTCAAGGAGGTTGTAGTTGTGCACAACACATATTACCCTCAAAGTTCAATTCTCATGATCATTTTTTTAACCTTATAGTTCAAACGGACACCCATCTTACTCGCTTTGTTAGCTCGAATACTTGAAGTTTTATCATTAAAATCGACGTGTTTCTTCTTCTTAGGTTCTTCATAGTATTCACATGTCAAGCGAAACGTACAAAACCCATATTTATTTTGTCATGATGATTTCACAACTAACATTGTATTCTATGACCTTGCGACGTTTTTAAGGTTGACTAAGTTTTTTCTTAAACCTTTATTGTCCGAGGCAATAATTGATTTTAACAAAAAAAAATCGATCATAATCAGATCAATAAAAATTAAAGCACTCATCGTTCTTGTGCAAGTTCTTCACTTAGTCAATCGATCTTAAGCTTTCCCAATTACAACTTGAAATTCGAATATATATATATATATATATATATATATATATATATATATATATATATATATATATATATATATATATGTGTGTGTGTGGGGGGTGAAATGGGGGTAGTAGATATGTTTTGTAACCATGAGCATATAAGGGACCGAGTTAATAATGAGTATAAAATATGCTCTCTAATTTATATAAAAAAGATTTATTAAAATAAAAAAAAGGATATTAATGAAATCAGAATATATTTCTCCTCCATTTATTAAGCAACTAATTATTACAAAAAGAGAAAATAAATATATTTCTCTCTCAATTTATTAAGGGAATCAAAATATCTCCCTTTATTAAGAAATTCAAAATATTTATCGGAATGTTCATCCTTTCCAACTTGCGTTCATCCATGGCGACGATATTGAATCAATCTTGATTTTCGCAACATATGTACATAATCTCAAAGACTGCAAATATATGTACATATATAGTTAGTCAGTAACATTTTCGCAGCAAAATATGTACATAATCACCCGAGCATCAAAAAGACAAATATCTCATATGACTGAAGCTCAACTGCTCGAGAAGCTCAATAACCACCTTGGACCGAAGCCAATAACCTACCTATAATGGAGCATAAAATCATACAAGAGGACCTTTCCAAATGAACTAGAAGTATAGAACAACAAGCAAAAACTACGGTCACCCTATGGTCGTTGCTTGGCCATTTCAAATGGTTGTTTGGATATGTTCAAGCTCCTACGAAGTTCAGCCCAACCTTTGACAAAGTGCAACCCAAACGGCCACCCTATTGTCGTTTCATGGTCGTTGCTTGGCCTTTTGATGGTTGTTTCACCGTTTGATGGTCGTTCTAAAGGGCCATTTGGACTGCAATGACGTATTTGCTTCTCAACCTATTTTCTATCATTTTACTGGGTTTTTTGTATCGGTTTTAGCCCAAGACGTTTCCTATGTATTTTCCCTTCCAGATTTCTAAGGCAATGTTCGTTTTTAGGTTGACGATGACACTCAAGTTTTTGAGTAAGACCCCACTTTGGAACCTTGATCGCGGTTAGACTTATCTTGCAATTGTTTTGCTTTGAGTTTTACTATACGCAAAGATTATTATTTTCATTTGATTTTTCTCATTGCTCTATGTCTAGATAAGTCTTCTTTAATATAAGAGGTTTGTTGAACCCTATGATGGATCGATGGTGATTGCTTATGTGAATTACTAAATTAATATCAACACGTTTATGTTTCTTTTCAAAGTGCTTTGTTTCCACCTTTTATTTACCTTCAAAAGAAGTGGTGTTTATAATTGGTTTAGATAAAATAAGTGAAGAGTCAAAGCAAAGTTTATTTTATTGGATTTATGAAAAGAATTTGGTTTTGAGAGTAGCGTTTTATCAAAGCTTCGAGGATTCCAAAATGTCGTAGAAATTTTTTATATTTGTACATTTTCTAACTGAAGAGCCACAAGTGAAGCTAATTCTTGGTCTTTTTTGGATTCCTAAGTATTTAATGGGTTTTTCTATACTTACCGAACCGCTAGATTGAGAGCTACGCGAGTTGGAAAGCACAATTTATGTTTGTCTATGCCAAAGACTATTGTAGATAGTTACCTACATTGTTGCTTGTTGAAGTTCATGTTGATTCACATACGTAATTGCTATTTGATTCATTTATAGTGGTGATACTAATTTTCTTAGACTACTCATCCCCTCTATATTGTCTCACACTTTGTTACCATTTTCTCTATGTTCGCCAGTTGATTTCTACAACTTGTTTTCCTCTACTTTCTTTCCTTTTAGCTTAGTATATATGTTTATTTGTTTCAACCTATATAGATGTGATCCCTGAGATTCGATACCTGATTATAATACACCCGATCTCGTATCCTTGCGGGAGGTTCTTGTTACTTTTTGGTATAACTTCCACGATTAGGTGAAGTTTGTAAGTGCTCCTACACTTATAGTAAACTTGCTTCCACCAAAGAAAGTGAGCATGTGAAAGAACTCTAGGATGATATTACCCAACGTTTCATCGGGCCCAACAAACACCGTCAAGTTGACGGATTTGACTTTCATAATACCTTATCTCCTATAGATAAACTTGTGTTTGTAAAAGTTTTGCTTGTAGTTGCAACAATCAAGAAGTGTGATCTATATCAAATGGACATACATAATGCTTTATTTTTTGGAGATCTTCACGAGGAAGCGTATATGTACTTTCCACCTGGTTTTGCCCCGGAAGGATCTCATAAAATTTGCTGTCTTTGTAAAATCTTTGTACAGTGTACGTCAAGTGATGAGTATCAAATGTAACACTTTTTATCTGCTTTAGGCATTTAAAAAATCAAAAGTGTCAAGATTGCATCCTCCCCGAGTTCATATCAAAAGAGAATATCAACATGACTGAGGAATTACAACACGATGTCCGAGTAAAAACGAAAGATTTGAGGTTAGAAGCAAATAGCAGACGAAGCGCCCTCCATACGGCTAGTCCACGGCCTTAGGTTGGTCGTAGCAAGGCCGTTTGGCTCGAGACTTCGATTTCATGGCCCATGCCATCAGTTCAACCCACAAGCCTTCGATAAGGGTATGAAATGACCACCTAACAGTAGTCATACGGTCGTATTGTGGTCGTTGTTATACCGTTTCGTTGGCCGTTATGCCGCTGCAGCGAGACCTTCCAAATTCTCTACTTCATCTATGGAAAGTGTATATTTTGTGTAAACCCTAAACTCCGATTTTTCCCCTATATAAACACCTCCTAGTCGTAAGGTTAGATACGTTGATTCTTCCTGAATACAACAATCTTATATTCCCTCCATATTCAAGTCGTCACATATTGTTAGTTTTGTTTGAAGGTTGCCTTGAAGGAACCAAACTTTTTTAAATTGTGTCCTTGATCTAATGTATGATCTTTAGCTTATATTTTTTCATGGTTGGCTAAACTTCCTCCTTGATTTAAGGATTTGATGATCCCTATAATGTTTTAGTATATTGTATGCATAAATCTTTATTAATTGAGGTTGTGAAATTGGTTCTTTGCCATCTGGGGGCGTATCACATAGTTTACCAAAACTTTGAGGATTCCTAATTGTCGTAGAAAGTTATAGACTTTGAACCTTTTTAAATTGAAGGGCTACAAACAAAGGTTTTTCTTGGTCTTTTTCGAATTTCTAAATGCTTAACGTGTTTTCGGTTTCCCTATACTAGTAAAACCGCTAGATTGAGAGTTACGTCAGTTGGAAAGCACGATCTTGGTGTGTCTATGCCCAAGGCAATTTTAGATGGTTACCTACTTTATTCATTATCCAATATTCATGAATATATGTATCAATATATTATCATTATAATGGGCGTTCTTATTTCCTTACATCAACTTTCCTCTCATTGATATACCTCGGTCATTGTGTTGGTTGTCATCATTGTGATTCGATAACCCGATTATAGTACATCCGATCCCATAATAGTTGCGGGAAGGTTGTCGTACTTCGGTAAAACTTCCACGATCATCAAGCACCTCAAAATTAGTTTGCCAAGATTTTGGATGCTCTAAAACGGTTTGGTTTTACTTAGTCATATTTTGATTATTCTTTATTCTCTTTCATTCGATCTCACGTAAAGCTCCATGTTCTTGTGTATGTCGATGATCTTATCATCATTGGTGACGATCCTATCTCTATAACTCGTTTTAGGTCATACTTACATAGTTGTTTTCACATGAAGGATCTCGACGCCTCAAGTATTTTTTTTAGTCTTGAAATGTCACGGGCTTCTACAAGCTTATATCTTACGCAACGACAATATACCCTGGACCTACTCGCTGAAACATGCTCATTGACGTCCAAACTTGTTGTTTTTCCTCAAAAGCAAAATTTCCGACTATCAAATGACTCCAACTCTTTATTCAATCAACCCGAACGCTATCATCGATTTGTCGGTAAGATAATTTACCTTCCAATAGTTCGCACTGATTTAAACTTTGATGTGCACCTTCTCTTGTAGTTCATCACCACTTCGACTACCAATCAATGGATCGTTGTCTAGAGGGTATTGCGTTACTTAAAGTCCTCTTCAAGTCAAGTACTATTCTTCTCCAACAACAACAAGCTTCAACTTAATGCCTTATGTGATGCAGACTGTGTGTCTTGTCCATTAACTAGACACTCAACCAATGACTTCTTCATCGTGCTCGGGCATTCACTTATTTTGTGGTCGAGAGAGAGTTACGCCAACGGACTATGTCTCTATGATCACTACCTCCTACGAAATCATTTGCTCCCGACATTGCTCAACTTTGTTGGCGTCACTCTCTCTCGACCATCCAACTTATGTGCGACAATCAAGTTGCAGTTTATATCGCCTCAAATCTGGTCTTCTACAAGTGCACAAAGCACATTGAAGTCGGTTGCCACATCATCCGCGATCTTGTTCAAGCTGGTCATATTCTCAAGCATTACATTCGATCATCCTCTCAACTAGCAGATATGTTCACCAAAGCTCTAGGCCATCGACAATTTCATGCTCTACTTTCCAAGTTAGGAGTGAAAAATCTACACGCTCCAACTTAAGGGGATATAAGAGAACATATTATTCATATTATTATACCATTGTATATATTAATCTTATGTTGAATAATCTCTCTATTATAGTGTCATATCTCTCTTTCTTAGGATATTATTTTTTCTCTGCTAATAAATACATTCACACCTTCATCTAATAATATAAACAAACATTCACAACATAACATTCTACATATGGATCAGAGAAGCCTCCATTGTTGAAGCCACAACAATATACCTAGTTGTCAATATAATTTTGCTTCTAATAGAGCCACTATCCTTTTTCACGAGCTTCTCAAGGACTCAAAATCAGCCAGTTTGTGTTCCACGCGTCATCTAGCACAAGCAAATACCTTATATACTTCATACCATCTCTAACCGTGTTGATAACTACATCAGAGCCATACAAGTCACATCTGTATGTTCGACATGCTCTAGTTCTTTCATTGTCATGTTTTGTTTATTCCAATATCTAGTAACCTTGGTGAGACGAGGTAATTCTTTTTTACCTATTTTAAAACTTATTTAATTTCTTCTATAATTTTTTACTATAATCTCCATTATCAACCAAACACATCCAAAAAATAATTTTTCAAAGTTAATCTAAAATAACTTCAATTAATCTCCTATCAAATACACCCATATTCCTTTGCTTTGTGTTTTATCTAAATATTCCAATAGAGTAAAAAGGTGGCAATAATTTCAAAAAAAAAATCTACAAGGTCAGAACTGGAAATAAGAATAACTAGAACAACTTGCGGGAAAGCAATCAGAAAACGAAAGAGATGACCTTCTACAAAGGAATCTAATAACTAAACAAAACCGCTTACTTGCTTTTCACCTGAGATATTGGAGACAAAGAACAAAAAATAATCATTTGAAAAATATTGATTCAAACTCAAAGTACTTCCACTGCATTGCCACAGGAAGGAGAAACCGCAAAAGCTTGAAAGAGCTTACAACTACAAATGGGATTGTGATCTCGTTTGAAAGTGAAATCCGATCTGAAGTTAGAAATGAGTTTATTGACAAATTTGCTAAAACACAAATTAATAATTCTTTATTAGAAGAAAAACGTCTACTGATTAAAAAAAAGGTTAATAATGATGACAATATAAAACTAAAAAAAACCCCCTAATAATATTGAAATTGAAAATATTATTTTTGACATTGGCTGTGACAAATCTCCGGGTCCTGATGGGATGGCCGCTGGCTTTTACAAAAAATATTGGCACATTGTGGGAAGCGAGGTCACTAAAGCTATAAGGAACTTCTTTAGGAGTGGTAAAATACTCAAACAAATAAATCACATGTTTATAACCCTTATCCCAAAGACAGATAACCCAACAACTATTAATCATTTCAGACCTATTAGTTTGTGTTCAACGGTATACAAAATTATAGCAAAAATCATAACAAATAGAATGGAATCAATTATGCCTAAACTCATTCACCCGCTTCAAGGCGCCTTTGTAGCAAATCGATCAATCCACTACAACATTCTCATTGCATATGAGATCTTCCACTCTTTTAGATCCAAAAAAGACAAGGAAGGATGGGTGGCTATCAAACTCGATATGGAAAAAGCTTATGACCAAGTTGTTTGGAATTTTATTCTTAGAATTCTGAAAAGACTCGGATTTAACAACAAATTTGTGGGATGGATCAAGGAATGCATTTCCACTGTATCCTATTCTGTCCTAGTTAACAACGGTCCCACTGATCAATTTTTTCCTGAAAAAGGTCATAGACAAGGTGACCCTCTTTCTCCATTTCTATTCATCCTAGGAGCGGAAATTATAACTCAAATGCTACAGGATGACTGCAACAACTATGTTAACCATATTGGTTTCTCTGTTTGCAGACAAGGAACCCCAATCCCTTTCTTATCTTTTGCCGATGACATGATTATTTTTTGTAAGGCGAACTCTGACTCTTGTCAGAGATCAAAACTAATTCGGGATATGTATTGCTCCATCTCAGGACAAAAAATCAACTACCAAAAATCTGTTTTTCAAGCAACCAAAAATACCAATGATAACAAAATTGCCCAAATAAAAAATATTTTAGCGATGAATCATACCAAATCTCTCGATAAATACCTGGGTTGTCCTATCATTAACGGAAAAGTGCCAAAAGATACTTTCGGGGATATAAACCTTAAGACAAAACAACAACTTATGAAATGGAAAGCAAACTCTTTGTCGCAAGAAGGTAGAAATACACTCATCAAGCATAATCTAGCGTCTAAATCAACTTTCACTATGCAAAGCTTTATGCTACCAACCTATAATCTTAACGAACTCGACAAAACATATAAAAAATGGAACTTTTATGAAAAATTCTAGCAGAGCCTTATAACATATGGGTAAAGATTATCAATGAAAAGTACTTAAAAAATATTAATATCTTGAATTACCAAAAGAAAGGATCAACATCTTGGCAATGGAATAATCATATGAAATTAAAAACCGAATTCAAAGAAGGTCTTATCTGGCAAGTTGACAATGGTAAGACAATCAATTTCTGGCATGACAACTGGCTAACGACTAGGGCTGATACTATCCGGGTTCGGGCCGGATCCGGACCGGGCTTTTTCTAAAATTTTGTCCAGATGTCCGGGCCGGATCCGGGCTGCAGAGCATGACCGTACCCGTCCGCCAAGCCGGATCGGGCTGCCCGCCGGGTACCCGGATTAACTTTTCCACTTTTACATCCATTTCTTCTTTACTTTTAAATTGTACCAATATTCTTAATTCACTATCCATCAAATAATCACTTCAATTCATTTTATTAGATGTGTGTAGACAATCTGAGTATGAAGCACAGCTCATAGAACATGCTACAGATTGAAGCTGAAATATACACAATATATAGAAAATATACAATCTATGAATGAATATATAAACTTCATCCAATCTTGATTTGAGGTGATTGCAGATCTGGTCGATTTGAAGTAATTTAAGATCTCGTCGATTTG
This sequence comes from Fagopyrum esculentum, assembly GCA_033239045.1. Lineage (NCBI taxonomy): Eukaryota > Viridiplantae > Streptophyta > Magnoliopsida > Caryophyllales > Polygonaceae > Fagopyrum > Fagopyrum esculentum. Next base: position 9,316,266 of record BSUD01000003.1, read on the forward strand.
AGGTAGTTTCAGATCTAGACTCTTGAGGATATGAGAGACGCCAAGGATAGAGTAACAGTCGATCGGTTGAAATACTTGCCGAATAAGAGGTTGAGAGGTGAGAATGAAGACTGCTCAAAGACACCGAGGAGAGGGAGAGTTACAACTCAGAGGATCTGAGAGAGGACGAGAAGAGTAAGGGCTGCTCGGCGGGGAGATTGTGGGTTGAGGAGACGCCGAGGGGGAGGGATTACTAGTTGTCGGCGTCGTTGAGGGCTGGTGAGAGTGTGAAGACTGAGGATCTTCCACCGAGAGGCAAAGTGAGGGATACATAGTCTGAGAGAGAAGTGCGGCACAAACTGAGAGATGAGAGGCAAAACGAGGGCTACTAGGGTTTCAATGTTTCATCTTGAAGTATATATATATATATATATATATTATAAAACGGGCCGGACAAGCAGCCCAAACGGGCTTCGTACTATGTCCGGATTCGGCTCAGATGTCCGACCGAGCCGGGCTTTTAGGCCCGGTCGGGCTTTTTATCTTGTCCATATCCGCCCGTTTTTGCGGGCGGGCGGGCCGGGCCGGTCGGGACGGCCCGGGGTGTATCAGGTCTACTAACGACCTCTCCGCTAATAAAAATGACACAAAATTCTAACCTTATTGACACAAACACCAAAAATAAGTTACTTCATTAACAATTCAGGACAATGAGATCAATAAAATTGAAAATGAGCTACAACACTTTATTAAACAAGATATAAGCAGAAAAATCAAGGAAACAATCATACCAAATGCTGAAATTCATGATAGACTTTATTGGAAATGTAGCAAAAATGGATGGTTTTCTACTAAATCAGCTTCTGAAATGATTGAAGCACGGACGAACATTACCCACAATTATGCATGTGAATGGATTTGGAAATTGGATACACAACCAAAAATAAAAAATTTTATTTGGAAAATCTCACAAAACGGAATTCCAACAAAAGCCAAGCTCGACGAAAGGCGGATTGCAGTAACTAGAAACTACGAACTTTGCAACCATCACTCAGAGGACCTGATTCACTTGTTTTTTGAGTGCCCTTTAGTAAACAAGTTATTAACAAAATTGACGGAACAATATTAACCGAAATGAACACAATTAACCAAAGCAATAAAATACATGATATCCTAATTGATTTATATCATAAATTAGGACCTAAAAAGATGGCATGTCTTGCAACCATTTGGTGGAGCATATGGTTCTTTAAAAATAAAATTATCTTCAGTAATGAACCTATTGATACAACTAAGAAGGTTACAATCTTTATCAAAGAACAAATCCATAATTGGAATCTCAAAACCATTGATGAGGACGATTTTAATTTTAAACAACCACACAAAGAATCAAACCATATTAAAAGGAAGAAGAATGATATCAAATGGGAAAAATCAAAACTTGATTTTCATAAACTTAATTTTGATGGTTCAAAACTAGAGTCGGAAGTAACTTCTATTGGTTACGTAATTCGGGACCATAACGGAAAGGTTGTGAGCCTCGATGCAAAAAAGAATAACTTTAACTCAGTTATTAAAGCGGAAGTTTTTGCCCTGAAATTAGGTCTCCATGAGGCTAAAAAACTCCATATTAAAAAGATCGAAATCGAAGGTGATAATATTTGTGTTATTAAGGCACTCCAAGGTTTGTGGAGTTGTCCTTAGGAGATCGAGATGCTTATTTCCGACTCCAGTTTGGACCTTCGTTCTTTCGACGAAATCCATATTAGACATATTTTCAGAAAGATAAACTGTGTTGCTGACCGGTTAACTGACTTGGGTGTATCGACCCTAACACCAATTTTTATGATGATCTCGAACTTCTTATTCTCATCCGTAAGAATGCTTTAGGGTGGACTACCTCGAGAGAAGGTAGACCAACATAACGCTTTCCGTTATAAAAAAAAAATCAGAAAACGAAAAAAGCTTAAAGGGAGAGCAAAAAAAAGAAGAAAATGACTCGCACTTCACAAGTTACAAACCCAACCACTGTACACTCCTCCAACGCCTTTCATTTTTTATCTCCTCCATCCGCCACGTGTCCCCAAGCCACGTCACCAGATATTTTCCTTCTCCCTCGCTCGCTATAAAAAACCTCGTCTCCTCCCTCCATTACCACCAAATCTACAATCCTATCTCCTTCACCAAAACCCTAAAAATCCTCTCAAATGGCGTCGTCAATCTCCACCGCCTACAACCCGACCACATTCTCCGCTCGTCAATCGGCCTTCTACGGGAAGCCGGTCGCTCCGAGTTTCGTCCAGGCCCCGAGATCGGCGTCTAAGAATGCTCCGATCGTGTCCATGTCCGCCGCTACTCCTCCTTATGACCTTAACAAGTTCACCTTCGATCCTATCAAGGAATCGATCGTTTCTAGGGAGATGACTCGCCGTTACATGACTGATGTCATCACTTATGCCGATACCGACGTCATCGTCGTCGGCGCTGGATCTGCTGGTCTTTCCTGTGCTTACGAACTCAGCAAGAACCCTGACGTTCAGGTTGCTATCATTGAGCAGTCTGTTAGTCCCGGTGGTGGTGCGTGGCTCGGTGGCCAACTCTTCTCCGCCATGGTCGTCCGTAAGCCCGCTCACAGGTAATAATCGCGCTCGGATCTTACTTATTTTACGCATGGATTTAAATTTTTTGAGAATCTCATTTTGTGAAGTATTTTTTTATGAGTTATTTTTAAACTAATCGTACATTCGGATGTGACGGATCGTCGATTGTGGAGCTCGCTTGATTTTTGTTCAGATTAACTATTCGGTATTCTTATGAAACAAATCTCGCAGTAGAGGTAGTCGTTTGTTTGGAAAATTGTATGTTCAATATCCTGATACTAATTAATTATTTGCAAGATCTGTTTTGTATGGTCATGCTTTCTAGCCTTTTATTGTGAAATTTTTAATAAGTGTGATTTTGGTTGTCTCGCTGTCTGTTCTTAGGTAAAATTGTTCAAATAAACCTGATTTTGTGAAAGACCTTGATTCAAAGTTGATCTGCATACATGCAATTCCAAATCCTGTAATTGCTAAAGTTGTATATTCATTTCTAACTGCAGATTCCTCGACGAGCTCGAGATTGAATACGACGAGCAAGACCACTACGTCGTAATCAAGCACGCAGCCCTCTTTACATCCACAATCATGTCAAAGCTCCTTGCTCGTCCCAACGTGAAGCTCTTCAATGCAGTCGCAGCTGAGGATTTGATTGTCAAGAACGAAAGAGTTGGTGGTGTGGTAACCAACTGGGCTCTGGTTTCAATGAACCACGACACACAGTCATGCATGGACCCCAATGTCATGGAATCCAAGATTGTTGTCAGTTCTTGTGGCCATGACGGGCCATTCGGAGCTACTGGTGTCAAAAGGCTCAGGAGCATTGGAATGATTGAATCTGTCCCTGGAATGAAAGCCCTTGACATGAACACCGCAGAGGATGCAATTGTTAGGCTTACTAGAGAAATTGTTCCTGGTATGATTGTTACCGGCATGGAAGTTGCTGAGATTGATGGCTCCCCTAGAATGGTAAAAATTGTGATCCTATATCACTCTAATCTGCTTAACATTCATTTGTTATGATATTCACATTCATGTTGCAATTTCTGCAGGGACCGACTTTCGGAGCAATGATGATCTCAGGACAGAAGGCAGCTCACTTGGCATTGAAGGCTTTAGGTCTACCAAACGCACTGGATGGAACCCTGGCCGGAAACTTCCACCCAGATCTGGTGTTGGCTGCAGCGGAAGCCGGTGAGGTTGCAGAGGCTTAAGCTATTTAATTAGAGTGCTAGAAAGAAATAAAAAAGAGTTACTTGCTAGCTATGGTTGTTGGACTATATGGTATTGTTGTTCTAGCTTTATTTAGAATACCCCTTGTAAAGTGATTTGTGATTGAGCAAAATCCGTCGAGATGAAGAGACTATTGGGGATGTGGGGGTGTATGTTATCCTCTTGCTATGTTTGTTCCTGCTCTGTTAATGAAGTATTATCTGTTTGCTTTTTGCCAACAGTTTAATGAACAGTAATTTACATTGTTTTCTTATAAAAAAAAAGGAGTAATTTTCATTGTTTCTCCTAATTCCAATGTTTGTTGTTGGAAAATGATTGTTCTGTCTCGATATTCTCAAATAGATTAAAATTTATTTTTATTAAGGGCGTGTTTACTTGCGGGTTTATAAACTAAATGATAGTTTATAAACCTTTGTTGATTTTTGTGTAACCGTTTACCTTGCGGGTTTATAAACTAAATGATAGTTTATAAACCTTTGCTGATTTTATGTAACCGTTTACCTTGCAGGTTTATAAACTAAATGATAGTTTATTTGGGTTTTTAAACCCGTAAAAAATAACCTTCTCAAGATGAGGTTATTTTTATTTGGGTTTTTAAACTCGTTAGTTTATAAATCCGAATAAACTCAAACCCTTAGTAAACACGCCCTAATTCAAAACTCACAATTAGAGTATGTCCTGCCCTGCTCGGTAAAATCAGATCTTTTTTTGTGAAGTTAGTTTTTTAGACGAACTTCTAATTTGTGTAGGTGTAGATTCCGGGCCGTTTGATTTTAACTCCGGAATGAAAAACGGAATAGAAACGAATCTAGTCTATACGTACGCCCTTATTTATGAAATTTTTTGGAATCATTCTTGTGGTTTGAAGTAATTGGAGTAGATTTTGATACCCTATACGGTAACAAAATGTGAGAAACTAAGTGCACATTGCACTAAACCAATGATTCCATAAAATTTCATGAACAAGTATATGTATATGGATTAAATTCGTTTCCATTCCGTTTTCGGTACCAGAGTTGGAACCAAACGGGCCCTCAGTCTAATTGTTAAATAAAAATTGTAGTAAAAAGCTCCAAAATAATAGCCCCATGACTATTTTGGCATTGTCGTGAGTTAAAAATGTGTCGATTCCAATACCAAATACTTATGGATCATTTAAGGTTTTTAGAAAATAAAAGATATCATTACAATAAATAGCATCTCGCGTTAAAAGACCCATCAAGATTGCATGCCTAGTTCAACGAAACTAATTAATACAATACAGACTAATACAGTGGATTCTGTGCCTCAATAATATTTTTTTCCTTTTTAACATCATGGATTCATGGATGTCAATGATATCAAATACGGTTATGAATCCCATTCAAAATGAAAACGCTTTATGAACCAATTCAATATTCATATTTCCTAACAAATCGATGATCATGCCTTCCCCCATACACTGACACAATCTTACGTGGACCTTACTTCTTTTGGATAGGTCGTGGTAATTTCTTGTGACACAAACTAATCTTTTCCTTCCAACTTTTTATTACCGCTTTTGTTTTATAAAAAAAATGAAGAATAGCAATATCAATATGTGACATAAATAAAGAAATAATATAAATTTTAAAAATTCTGGTTGTTATACTGAATATCTCCTACTAAACTGGTTTTGACATGATATGACATTCTAACCAAATTTTTATTTTTCAAATTTAAAGTCAGGGAAAAAGTAATAGGATTGAAACTTAAGATCTCAAAGTAAAGTTCAAGTGTCTACAATTATTGAATTACTTTGTTTTTTGCGTAATACTTCAAGTTTTTTTTATATATATTTATATGTAGTAATACTTTTTCTCTCCTTTTTCTTAGAAAAAATCCGGGTCCCATCCAAACCAAAGTCTGAGGCAGGTGGTATGGAAATGGCCTTTGACCCGAGTCGGGTCTGGAAAAACAAGCAAGATTTTTTGAAATATCCGTCCATATTTGGCCCGAGTTCGGGTTTATTTAGGTCTACTTAGGGGTCATTTAGTACTAATTCAATTTTGTTGTTTGATTCGTAATTGTATAGTTGACAATAAAACTTAATTTTAACCAAATAGAAAAAAATGAGGTAAAAATAAACTAGAAATCCGATCATGGTTGGTAGTTGGTACCAACCCAATCGGGGCCTCTTCAATTATTATCCTCTATACTTCTTACATTATTACATGCATATAATAATGTATATAAAAATGTAATTAGTTATTCCCCAAACTACATACATGTGTAATTTTTTCAAGATGAACGTTGTTGCTCGTCACTTCCTATTGATTGAATCAGTTTATTTTCCCATGAAGATCTTTTAGTTTTCGGATATTTTTAATGCATTGTTTATGTGTTTCTTTTCTACTTTGTTGTGTCCTCCATGATGGTTAGTCTGTCTGCCGATCTTTTTCGACATTTCGATTCACTCGGCGAGCCGTCTAATATTTCGAACTGCTTTTCTTTTTCAAAAAAAAACAAATAAATATTAACAAATGTTGCAAAAGAATGGAGTAAGCAGTATAAAAGTCTACATAAAGCTCAAAAGTCCCTAGATATCCACTAATTATAAACATCTATCAATCTATAAAACATATAAAATAAGTTGTTTGGCTAATAAATATTCACATTAATTGATTGTGGCTACAATTATACTTATAATGATTTTTTTTGGTGGGAAGGAGAGTCAGTGGTCTCCGGCGCTTATTATACTTATAATGATAAATACTAGTTTGGTGTATGCGTTTTGCACGAGTATTTATGAAATAATTGTATGTATACATAAAAAGATTTTTATATTTTGGTAAATTTGTATATGTGTATATTATTACTTAAAATTTGTTGAAGGTAAGTTATATTTATCTTAAAATGTATGCACTTTTAGAGAGAAAAAATAATACCATATGTTAATCAAATTTGTCATGTACCTATGACTACATCCAAAAATATTACCAAATCAAGAGTATTCACTATATATGTGTGATAGAAAGCACAACCCAATTTGACAATAAAAAGTGATAAAATCTATGCAAAAAATATTCATAAAAAGTAATATAAAATTACTTAAAAATGGTGCACACATATTAGAACACCCATTTCGTTAGCCATTTTTGTAGTGTACTCATGCACATTTGTAAAAAAGTCTATTTTCATAAATAGAGAAATTATAATTGATATATGTGCAAACTTAATTATAATTGTTTGATAATATTGACTCGTAAGTAATAAAATATATAGTAAGTCTTTATTAATATCAAATTAAGTAAGAAATATATGGATCAAAGTATGTTATGAAAAAACTCCATTGAATACCACAATATTTGTAGTATCTTGTAACATTAATCACATATTAATAAAGTAAAAATAGTTGTCAGTTTTACATGATAATCAATATGAGATAGCAAAATCGATAAAACAAAAATTACCGGATTAAAAAATGGTGTGTAATAAATATTTTTTAAACTAATTATTAGAAAAGATTAAACCAAATAAAATATATCATATTGAATAGAGATATATATTGACTTTGTTAAGCTAAATAACAATAAAATGACACAACATAAAAATATTATACCGAATAGATACGTATTACAAAAAATAGATACTAGTAGGTCAATGTTTCACATTCCATTAGATCAAAGACCCACATATCATAAATTAATCCGATATGAATAAATATTAAACTTAAAAACTTTATTGTAACCAAAAGACCAAGAAAAAGTGTGATTCATAAAAATATAACTAAACTAAAAAAAACGTGGATACAAAATAATTTTAAAAAATAATTGCGAGAAAAAAGTTTTAAAAACAAAGAAACTATATTACATCGAAAGCATGCATATTTAACTTTATAAAATATATGACAAAGTCAAATACGTATCAGTAAATTACAGATTTTTTTTATTTATATATAGACAACAACTCACAAATCAATCGTCAACGACACACATAATAATAGGTATACATAATAGTTGGTCAAACGACCCTCATAAAATATATTAATCCGATACGAATAAAAATTATATTTCAATTTAGTCAAAAGGCCAATATATTTATGAAGTTAAGGCGACAATTTTGTCCTTTTAAAAATCTGTTTTACAAGATTTAGACACGGTGTTAATTTTGTTATTTTTAAATGGTGTGGTGAGAATTTGTTTTGTTTTGTTAGTTCAAATTGTTTGTTTTAATAAATTATATTTTTGCATAATTAGTTCAAATTGTTTGTTTTAATAGTTAAATTTTCTTACATTTTTGTAGTTCAATCATTTTTGAATTAATAGTATAAAAGTTTTGAAATGTTTTGTTCTAGTCTCCCCTTTCTAGACACTTTTTTCGTTCAAGTTTTTTGCAGACCTCATTCAAATTATTTGTTATGTTATTTCAAATTATATTGTACTAAAATTCATACATTTTTATAAACTTTTTTATAAGTTCAAAATAATGGAAGAACTAATAATAAAATATTTGAACTAATAGAATACTTGATTCTAATAATAACTATAAAAATATGAACTTTTATAATATTAGCTCAAATTTTGGATATCATTAGTTTAAATATTTGTGTACTGTTAGTCAACATTGTGTTTTATTAGTTTAAACATCTACAAGTAATAAAGTGCATAAAAACATAACTCCAAAATTAACAAAACAATACGTGAACTAACTACATAAAATATAAGAAATGATAGTGTATACTTGTGAACGAATTGAACTAAAATTATAAAATGGGTAATAACTGTTATGGTTATTTCATGAAAATTACCAAAATGTCACTGCATCCCCCTTTTAAAACAAAATTATCCTCGTACCTTCTAAAAATTGCAAAATTACCATTTCCCCTCCTTTAAATTATTAAATGGTGTGGATGAATGTAGTTCACTGAATCAAGTGAATCAACCGTCCATATTACTCCGCAATGCCATAGCACCTTTTGTACCTAAACTGTTCCCAACAAAAAAAATAGTAATTGACAAAACTTTTATATGTATGTTGTACATTAATTTTGTTTTCGTGTTATTATAACTATTTTCCTAACCATACGGATAAACACGCATGTCACGACCCTCTTATAATGACAAGGAACGACAGATACAAATAAAAATTGAAAAATACGAAATATGAAAGGGGAGTATTTGACGTCAAAGTATTCATCCTACCAAACTCAACCATCAATGCTACAACTTTTGAACCATGTAGAAGTGTTCAAGTTGATTTTATTTGTATTTCATTTCTTTTATTTATTGATAATTTGTTTATATGTCACTTTTATTTGAAGTACATATTAAATTGTCTCAAATAAGAATAAAACAATTTGGTTTATTAGGCTTTTTCAAGTTTTGTATTTAGTAAATGTACCCATTGAGAGAAGAGTGTGTAGAGTTTGAGAATAAATACAAAAGGTTGGGGTATATTTACTTAATTGAAACATTAAAAAATCTAGTTACTACTCTACTTTCTCAAAAAGGCCTAGTTACCAAAATTGTTCGATAAGAATTTGATAAATAATGAGTTCAAACTATTATTGATACACTATTAGAAGACACATATTTTTTAATTTTAATTATATATTATTATTATTATTATTATTTGTAGAAGTAGAACCATCAACTTTCGTGACTTACATCATTTTAAAACTAATATTTTAGTGTCGGAGTTAAAGTTATATAAAATACAAATGAGTTTTTATTAATCGTGGTGGTGATGTGTTAATGCTTTTATTATCGGTTAATTATTAAATCAAAAAGAGTTAAAATTGACAATGTTGATTATGAAATTTAAAAACTAATAATACTATAAAACTTGGTTGTAGAAAGGTTATGATAAAATCTAAAAATTTCAATGTATTAAATATTATCTTTAAAAATTTTTTATTAATTCTAAGTATGGTTGACCACTGAAGTAAAATAAATATTATTTAATTAGTGAAGTTGATGTCTTTTTGATAAGAAGTGAAATAGATGTTATTTACCCATTATCACTTTTAAAAATTATTAAAGATCTTGATACAATCATACATGTGTGAGTCCCACTTGATGCTACATCCAAACCTTTCCAGACCACATTATGATTCATAATTATATTTGGAGGCCCCTTCTTTAACCATTTTATATGGCGGTCTTTCCATTTAGCTTCCAAATTGCATAATTTGCTACTTTTTGTCCCAAAATCAAAAGTAATAAAATTATGTCCATCCCCACTAAAAAAATTAATATCCGAATATCCTTCTCTTATTACCAGAAGAGTCACACTAATGAGCAGATTTGCATTTACAAATATTCTATTCGTATGATGTCATCCGCTAATTCGAAGCTCCGAATCTAAAAATATTTGTTGATTGATGATCTAAATATGACCCGGAAGGTTTTTTGGGTTACCGGATTAGACATGGATTGGAGCTTTGAGAAGAAAAAAAAAGTCAGATAATATATTCCACTAGTATCCGATCTGACTTAAAGTGTCGGATATTTGAATACTCCCGAATCCGATTCGGATTGTTTTTGTTTTTTATATGATATTGTCGGATCACATATCCGGACTTCCATCATACCAATCTCGATGCACACCCATATAGTAATGAGCACATTTAAAAACCGATCACTTTACCAATTGTGTAATTTTTAATAGTGAAAATAGATAGTTTTATCAAATGCACTTTACAAATTGTGTACCTTTTCTATATACAATTCCCTTCATATCAATGAATAACCCAGATACTCTTGATTGTATTTTCTTTGCTGAGAAAAACCGAGCATCAATTATAATTAGGGTTTACGAGCCGAGTTTTAGATTTCAAGCTTTAAAGTGACTTAATATTCGACTCATTTAAAAAGTAAATGAGTTCGAGCCGAGTTTTTTGCGAACCCAACTTATATTATTACCTAATTATGAGAAGAAATCTGATGATGATCTTTCTCATCATAAAGAGTACTTTATAAATGCACAACTATAGGGAAAGTGTGTATACCGCTAAAATACACTTTAATATACAATTTATATAAACATCAACTTATGCATATTCTCTCATTTTTCATGACATGAGCTTCTTGCTTCTCCTATTATCAAATCTCAATTCGTACAATTTCTCAATTCAAAACTCCAAAATGTGAAGTCTCTACAACATCAAAGACGAACTAAAACCCTGTTTCAAAATCCAGTTTACTACAATTCCATGATATATCTGAGTTCCTCCTCCCTAGTTACTTGACTTTTAGTTCAAGTTAAGTATAAGAACACAAAAGATTAAACTGATAATAGACATAGTTATTGCTAAGCTTTTGCTAATCTACAAAGGGTGCAAAAGTGAGTGGTGACTAGCAAGAGTTATGCAGCTGCTATCTCCTCTGCACCAGAGAGTTCTTCCAATAACTGAGCTTTAGGCTCCAAGTCAATGAACTGGTTAGACTTGCTAGCCAAATGCGAAATACTGACTCTACCTTGACGTCTAATATAGTCGGCCACAGCTTTCATTTCTTCCTGTGATATGTATATATACTTTCCTCTGTCATCCATCACCCCCGAAAGCCTCCCTGAAGAGTTTCAAGTTTCAACAATCAGTTGTGAAGATTAGGAGAAGGATAATCTTCTTCATGTGATGTATGTATATGTACTTACCTATGCTTTCAAGTGACGTGATACGGTTGATACAGTCCTGTGAAATACAGAAGAATGAGAACACTGTGAGAAAGCTAATTGTATATAGAACTATGATTAGTGCATTGAACTTTATGTTCAATATATGTATTGTAATACAAACAAATTTTCTTAGGGAAGTTCAAAAATACTGATAAAAAAAAGGATAATAGAAGAAAACAAAAATCAACCATCATCTTATTATACCTGTGTTCTCAACCTAAATTCGGCAGCAAGGTCCTCAAGTGGGACACACTTTTGATTCTGCAAGAACGGGAAATAAATAAAATCAGAAGTGTAGGAAGTAGGAACTGTATAGTTACACTACAAAACCCGTTGAAAATACAATGACGCAGAAGCACATTTGAAGTAAATCCTTGTTTTCTTGCACTTAGGATTTGTTAAGCACGTTTTGTAAAGTATTTAAATAAATTAAATGTATCTAATGGAAATAAGAGAGCCAAACAGTTTAAGGATTTAAAAATTGAAGAGTGCACGACTTTCAATCCAGGCCCTTTTTTTTACAGCAAATGGAAGAGTTTGCATTGAAAAGAGAGGGAGATCCAATTCAACATGTTCACTGTTTCCCTTTTTGTCCATTGCATAAATTTGTTTTTATAAATCCTTTGTAAGTGTATGTGCCACACAAGGCCTTAGACAATACAGACACCACTTGCAAGCAGAAGATCAATGTGTCAAGTTGTGCAATTAATTAAAGGGATATTAGATGATACCTTAATATAATCCACAAAGTTAGAAAGCAAATCTTGGTTTTCTTGCACTTCATTTTCGGTTGTGCCTTCTGCATCAACTGAAATCTCCCCTTTCCACTTCTCAAACTCTAGCGAAGCAGCTTCTTCTTCCTTGGCTTGGCGAGCCTTGGCTTCTTCTTCCTAAACCAAGAGAAACAGTATCTCAATCATTAAGATCAGAACAAAAGTATGGTATCAAAGGGAAATTTTGGCATTGCAAAGATCAGATAAGCGTACAATTCGAAGCTCCTCTGCCTCCCGTTCCTCATCTTTTTTCCTACGTGCATCTGCATACCAATCTTGCCTTGTTTGCTTTGATTCACGGGCAGCTTGTTCAGCCTTTAGAAGGAAAACTCGTATTAATAACAATTAATTTGTTCATATTGATAGCAAATGTTCAGCCTATGGGTAATCATACAGAAGTGCTTATTATATTTATAGAATTACTGCTGAAACAAAATTTACTTACGACCTGAACAAGTAAACGGAGCTAAAACTCATACCTGCCGTTGTGCTTCCCGTTCCTGCCTTTTCTTTTCCTTTTTTGTTGATGCCCTAGTTGCATATTCACCTTCATTATCACTTCCATCATCATTATCTGTGAAGCATAATTCAATAATTCAGACTTCCCAAATATTCAATCAAGAAAGACGGGGATTATGAACATCACAGCTCTCTTCATTTGCATCTATACTAGATGCATCTCGCGTATATTGACATATAGGCCTAAATGATTACAAACCTACACCCATCGGCAAATCAGGGCTAGTTTCTCTTTAACAACAGACATCAAGGGTATAAATGTTGTGTTAGAATCAGTTTATGCTTATCTACTCTAACCAAGTTGTTTCACCTACTCAGTTCTTTGTGATTTGTTGCACAACTTTTTCATATCCTTCTAGCATAAAGTGTTATTCACTTATTCTCTTTTTACATGGCAACCCTAAGGGAAGTTCATAGCTCAATCTCACACGGTATCAGATTTTTTAGCCTTCTCCTACCCACCTTCTTAGACAAATACTTTAACAGCAAAGCCTGTTCTCTTCAGAACTTCCCAACCCAGGCTCCTCAAAATGCATGACAACAATTCCCCATCCACAAATGCCCTCACTCTACTTCTACTCATGCCTGCAGCACGGATAGTATGAAATCGCTTGCGCTAATCACTCTTTAGTGACCTCACCTCACCCAACAACAACAAATTGAGATGTTTCTTTCTAGTTACAGTTGGGAAATTTGATGTTAAATCTCACAGATTGATTACAGGAAAAAAAACACTGTCATATATATCATAACAGATACCAACCAAGAGAACCGTGTTGCAATTCCTTCCAATCAAATATCCATGTCACAATGAAATTCCAAGGTCTCCCCTCAAAAAAAGGAGGCAAAGTAGAACGGAAGTTCTTGTCAATCACACTCGTGTAGCAGACTAGCAGTAAGCCTATAGAGTCCATAATAAACTATGTCCAAAAGGACCATAACAGAATGCTACAAAATACTAACTTGGAAATTAAGTTCTCTTCTCATTGGCAAAAACGCACTAAGACTTCAAGAGAATCATTCACTTCTCATTTTCTCATTCTTATTCTTGCAGTCATTGCACTTTGATTGGTAACAGCTCCATTTAAGCCAACACGATCTCTTAAGCAATTGAATTTTTCAATCATCAAACAAATAATACACAAACCATAAACTTAACATGCAACCTAAATTACTGAAAGGATGATATTAGCAAAATCTGATTACCAAAATCCTCAGCGGGAGCAGCAGCAGACGAAGAGCTAGCACCAGCAGCTGGTCTCCTCCTCATACGACGAGCAGCACCAGTCGCACGCACCACATTTTCCCTCTGTGGTGCCTAGTTTTTACAATAGATGAAACATTGATTTCAAATAAAATTGGTGCTATCACCTGATATAACAGTCCACGGGTAAAACAATCAGAAATTAAACCTGAGGCTCTTCGTTATGTTCATCGGATTTGGAAGCTTGACGACGCTTCCATAGATACAACGGGACCAAAGAAAAGACCAAGAGTATTGAGAGAATCGCTACTAAGATATCCTCCATACCTGAAACAGAATCGAACTAAATAATTGGATCTTACTTTCAAGGTTTAAACCATATGAATATATGATTTAGGTTTTGAATTATCAAAACGAATTTCGGAAATAAAATGAAATGGCATAGAGAATTCAAAAGGTGATTGGTGAACTAGTGAAGGGATCGAAAGATTGATAGTTACCTTCGCAGCGATGATCCGAGAGAATCGAAAACTTTGGGTCCAACAGAGTAAGCGAAAGTTCGTCCCCGTACTTCCTTTTTTTGATCTTTTTTTTTTTGGTCTGACGAGAAGTTTTCTGTTTGCACTGACGTACAAACATCATACGACACCGTTTCACTGTAGCCTGGACATACTGAGTAAACGACGCCGTTTGTGGTTTTCAACAAATTTCAAGGGTAAACTACTGCTGAAGGCCCTTCGTGTGATAAACTACTGCTGAAGCTATGGATATTCCCTGAGAGAGATAAAGCAAAGAATAACCCTTCTTCTTCCAATCTCACACACAAGTTAATGAAGTTATTCTTCTTCATAACAATCAAATGCTCCACACAAAAATAAAAAGAAAAGAAAAAGCACAGCTATATCTGTCATATACTTTGCACCAGATGCTAAGAAACCCAAAGAAAAGAAAGAACACAAAACCAAAAAGAAAAGCAAAAGCTTCACTGACACAACTTATAAAGAGACCATTGCAAATCTTCATTATATAACTAACCCTTCAACTGAGTTCTTATCATCCACAAATCTCCATTCTTCCTTCTTTAACTCATATTTCCTTCTTAGTTTATCAATCTAAGGATATGAACTCGATTCGCGCTCTTGGAGTTTTATGTGTTCTTCTACTAGTCCAGAAGGCCGCTGCAACTCAGTTCGTTGTTGGTGGCTCAGCTGGGTGGACGGTTCCTTCGAATAACAATGCAGCCTTCAATGAATGGGCTGAGAAAATGAGGTTCCAAATCGGTGATTCCTTGTGTAAGTCATCATCATTCGTTACTTGTTATCGTTAAGGGCCTGTTTGGTATCCATATATATAGTTATCGTATAAGAGTATATAGATATCAAAGTGATATCTTGATATACTTCTTATACCTCATTTTCATATCTTGATACTCATAACATCTAGATATATGTACAAAATATATATACCAATAAGGCCCTTTGTATTATTGAGTTGTTGTATGTCATAATTACGTATGTGTATATTTTGTAGTGTTTGTTTACCCTTCAAGCAGCGACTCATTGCTACAAGTAACGAAAGACGACTACACAAACTGCAACACAGATTCGCCATTGGAGAAACACACAGACGGGCACACAGTGTTCACATTTTCTCAATCCGGACCATACTACTTCATAAGTGGGAACAAGGATAATTGTCTCAAAAACGAAAAACTTACAGTTGTTGTCTTAGCCGATAGGAGCAAGAAAACTCCATCTCCGGCTCCGGCTCCTTCTTCTTCTTCACCTGCACCAACCACTGGAGAAACACCAGCTTCTTCTCCTCCGTCTTCTCCGCCTGCACCATCAACCGAAGATACGCCTGCTTCTTCCCCGCCTGAGTCTACTTCTTCTCCTCCAAATGATGCTGCTTCCATTTCCAAGGGATTCGCCGGCTCGGTTGGTGCACTTGCAGCCATTCTTATGGCACTCTAAAGGAACAAACTTATTTGAATCTGTAATTGTTTTTATTTTCATGTTATATCTTTCTTGGATTGCTTCTTCTGTTACATTTTTTTGTTTGCTTGGATGAGACTTGAGAGGTCATCTTTCTTGGGGATTGATTTGTTGATTGTTGTTGTACCTCATAAACTGATTGGAAATAAACTTGTTTTTCTTGTACAATGTAATTGATCATTCTATATGTAAATAAAAACAAATAATTTGAATGCAACTTATTGATGAGTGTGAAATGGAATCTAGTTTCGAATAGCATGAGGATGACAAGTGAAGTCAAATAACATCCATAATCCATTGTCGTTCAACTTTACAAAAAGGAACAAATTGGTCCCTGTACTTCACTACATGTTGCAAATAGATTCCTAAACTTTTATTTGCTCCACAAGCCCAGGATTTTTAAAATATTTCAAATTAGACCCTATATGTTCATTCTCATAACCTATCATCACTGCAAGGTTGAAGAATTTTGCATAATTTCCGCCCCTTAAACCCCTTCAACATGGGGCAACCGAAAGGAGCCACAATCATCTATGCCGAACAACCCCAAAGAGCTGATCAAAATGTCGAAAAATTGCACCATATACGTTTAGACGATGCCTGAACATAGATCCCTAACAAATTTTGCTTCTAAAGGAAAAGGAGCCAACTAGGAACACGAATCAAGGAAAGCAAGAAACTGAAAACATAAAAAGTAGTTGAATATATCGCATTGAAAATCGTATAAAACTCAAAATGTCGAAAAATATAACGTATAAGTCTATACAGTGCTAGAACATATTGAATACTGTATTAAGTCAGCAGTAGTAGGGGGCGACAGTTAACTGCCATCTACGACGCTAATGAAAATAGTTTCTATCAAAAGTTTTTCCCTAACTCAATCTTCTTCAACATTCTCAAGGTATTATGCAGAATCGAATCCATGATGCCAGCAACCTAGTATAGCACAAAGAGAAAAGTTCAAAGTAGGAAATGCAAGACGAGTTGCAATACAAGAGTATTTTTAACGTAAGTGTTTAAGACTAACCGTGAAGATACCCCCAATGATAGCACACACATTTGTAATGAAATGTGAAAACGATTTGGATTTTTCCGTTACCAAGACCTGTGTAAGATTGAAACATGGGTCGTAAAAAGAATTATAAATGGTGCATAAGATGCAAAACATGTCATGAAAAGTTTGTGATTATACCTGCATTGGAGAAGGCTGAATGTGAAACTTGGCCACGGGAATATCACGACTCTGCACCAAACTACTATGCGCTGTGTACTCGTACTCTTCCAACAATGAATGACCACCGCTTACTATCTCAGTTTTTACGGTTTGAATATAATGCTCAATCTGCAAAAAAGGTGATCAAGTACGGATTATAATGATTGACAATAGACTTGATGCAATCTTCCATATGAATATAGGAAAGGGTTTCTGAGCTTACGGTAACATTTGCATCAGATGAATCTGGTTGAGCAATAAACGAACGACCACTCAATATCTCGTAGTTTTGACCAAGATAAGGTAGAATTCTTTTAACATCACTCATCTCTCTGGGTGAAATTCTTTTACCAAAAGAGAGGCCGGAAATCACATGTGACATGTTCATCTTAGCTGCTTCAAAGGAATGGGATGCAGACCGGGCAGAGATGATAAGGTATCCTGGAACCTAAAGTAAGAAAACTGAGTAAAAACCATAATAGACAATGAAGAGTCATTTATGGATGTAACCCTTATTCTTATTTTTAGCTTACTTTCTTAACACGCACAAAACCTTCAATTCTACATCCCCCAGCAGAGGGTGCAGGTCGTTTCACTTGTTCTGTCACATTGGCGGTTGTGTTATCTGCAGCAGCCAACGCATGATTTACAAGAGGAATAGGTGCAATCAAGCCCTCGGCCAACTGGAAAAAAGGTCACTCGTTAACCCATATTAACAAAATGATTAAGAAGGGGAAGTTTCCAGATAAACAATCCAATTATATTTGGACAGTTAGCTGTATTCGAACTGGAATGGAGTCCTCTAGATGAAGATAGGAGGATCAGATACCTTAACAAGGCTATCTGTGTCTCGATCTCCGTAGTAAGATTCATGGTTATGGTGTCCATGTTCATCCCTGTTTTAGAGGAAATTAGTTAATTTGCATTACAAAAATGCATAATGATGCTCATTAAGGAGATCATCATCATACAATGATGTGACACATGAAATCATTTTTTTGATGGTTCGTAATATTTAATCATGTGAAAACATTTTCAGTAAGTTGGTGACGAAAATCAGGTACTCCATAAATCAGGTTTACTTATTAAGAGGGATAAATGACAACTGACAAAAGGAAAACGCAAGGTTCTTTAATTATTTATGCACATTACTGTTCAAATAAAGAGGAAAACCTGCGGCAATTGGTAACCGACTACAAATAGGAAATTATAGCATGTGACTTACTATTACCAATCACTCAGTCAGGAACAATAACCTAAGACAAATGATAGAGGAAAGTCTGATGTAGGCAAATAGATCAGTAGCAGCATCAAAAAAGAAATAGGAAGTTGTGATATGGCTATATTATCGAGATATGTTCACTCACAGAACCTATACTTGGTGAAGTCGAGTAAGTGTTATGGCGGAGTTAGCAGGAATCCTACACCATCCACTTAACAACTCAATCCCCTCACTAACCGTAAACCCATAAGAAGGTTTATTCTGATACCAATCCCAAAGGTTACAGTTTAAAAATACTTGGGAGTTAATGAAAATTGAAAATTCTACATAGTCGGACCTAATTTAATACCCTTGTTGACCATCAGAGGGTTTAATTGATAACAATCCATAAGAATAAGGTTTGAAAGATGAACAACCATCCCAGTTTCAAACAAAAAAACAGAAGCAATATTTGGCAGTCATTACTGTTGAGCTGGCACTTGCCTCAAAATGGTTATTTTTAAGTAGGTAATGCAGAAGAAATGCAAATACCAGATAGAAAATATAAATATAAATTTCAGTGCACAGGCATGAAATTTAAAAGAAGTCAAGTCATGCTATATAGGTACACTATTATAGAGAATTTGCGTCTTATGTTGTAGGTTTGCTCCACTGTTATTTTCGGATTGTTAATGCTCATTTAAGATAGAAACATCACTTTCATTTTAGAATATCACAGTATTGTTTTTTAATACTGTAAAAGTTGTTCTTGAAATTCATAAAGTATCAAAGTTATTTAAAATATAGGACTGAGCAAGAGGAAAAAGAGAATTGCGAGAAATGCTGCCTACCTAATGTCACTTCCTTTACGAAAAATCCGAATGGAAGGATATCCTTGTATGTGATGCCTGAAATAGACCAAAAAAAGAAAATGTTAATATGTCAAGTGTTTAACCCAAATCTGCAAGTAAAGAACAAAAATTTGTTTTGTGCAAAACAGTTTCACATCATTGAAGCCATGCAAACCGGCTAAGTCAATTAGAAAATTCAGCAATTTCCCTACAAAGTTATATTCTTCATTTTAACAAATGTACAAGCTCAATGGAATGTTATCTGAAACGTCAAATATATCATGCATCATAAACAAAGAGAAACTCATTCTTTAACTAATATCCATTTTAGTGTTCAATTAGTCTCAGTATCAACTTACTCAAAGTTTGGATCTAGTATAGATACAGGATGATACTAGATTGCTTCTTGCATATGAAAGTTCCCAACCCTACTTAAATTATCCGACCCTTGACCAATTGCAATAGTCTATTCTAAGTCAAGAAACAGATTAGGTAACTCAATTTGAGTAACCTAATTTGGGTTGTTCTGAGGGACATTGTGTTTCGTTCAGTGTTGTTTTGTTCTAAAGGCAGAAAGTAAGAATCCCAAATAAAGCACTAAAGACATTCCTATGTTTTTTATTCCGCATATTCGTCTCCCTCTAGACTTGGATATCTCAGTAACCCAGATCCGTAGCTAAACGTGCTCTGCCGTGCAGCTGCAACCAATTAGATTACTTTGGGTACAGGAGAGGGAGGGAGGGAGATGAAATGGGTTTCAGTAGGGATGGTTGCTAGAGATGTCTTGGTGAGCTACTGATGAAGACTGTTTTCCCCCTAAAAGATCAAGCCGATTTTTTTTATAATAAAGGTCTATATTGTCTATACAGAGTAGCAGCTGATTATATAAATAGTTAAGCCGTGAATGGAAATAATACCTTCTGCACAAATCCCCTTCTACGGTGCAATCAACTTTTCCCAAAGTAATACGTCCATCCATTTCCGGATCATGTCTGCAAGGGAAAATTTATATAAATTTTTTTTTTTTTTTTACTTTTGAACACATTATAAAGCTCATTCCCCCACTAGGTATGATACAGTAAGGGACGAAACCCATTATTATGAGCAGAAAATATTTATTAGAAGTCCCCTACCTTTCTCTTATTATCTTTGCTGCCTTTTCCCATGTAGGTTTCTGCAAGAAGAATAGAAAATGAGCATAAAAGATGAAACACAATCAGGTAAGGAAGAAAATAGCCTTAAGAATTTCACAAAACTAACAAAAATTATAAAGCTGTAAAGCATACCAATCGGTTACTCCAGTAACACCAAGGAGCAAAGAAATTGACTATCAAAATATCATACCTACAAAAAACAGAATTGATGTCAACGACAACAAACTATAAGGGTAAGAGTTCTGTTTAACCGTTGATCATCAAAACTTCATCCAAATTACACAGCCAGAAACAAACAAAAAAAAGCAACAATCACATTAATACTATTTGGTCATGCATCACGCGAACTTACTGATGAGAAACTCTATC
The DNA here is from genome assembly GCA_033239045.1 of Fagopyrum esculentum. NCBI lineage: Eukaryota > Viridiplantae > Streptophyta > Magnoliopsida > Caryophyllales > Polygonaceae > Fagopyrum > Fagopyrum esculentum. The sequence continues at coordinate 9,336,991 of BSUD01000003.1, forward strand.
GAAATTACGATTATGTAAAGATATTGATCCTTCCTCATGTTCTTCGTTGCTTTCATCATCATGTTTAAGTTCTTTGCTAACTAGCCCTGAGTGAAACTCAACCCCAGTTGGCTGCAAATTTGGATCTATTGAAAATTTGCGGATTGTTTTCGATATGTTCAACCTGTTCTGCAAATGCAATAGCAAAGCTTGAAGGAGTTTTTTTTTCCGGAGAAGCAACAAAAATAGACAAGTGATGGATAGAAAGTCAAGAACAATTTAGCATGGATATCCATAGTTCTAAGAACAAGAATATCAGTTTGGTAAGTTGATAGAAAATGATATGCACACATGGAATTTTATTAGCATTTAGAATTGAGTAAATCAGCACCCTTTATCAACAAGTTCAGAACAACTTTTGGCATTGCTCATCAAGGGTATCATATCATATATATGTACATATATATAAACACATAAAGTCAGAATAAACCAAGCCCGTAACAGTTTACAGGAATATGAGTAAGTGTACACTGCACAGACCATACAACATATGAATGTCCCCCATCGACTCGTTTTCTTAAGTTACAATATGCAGTTCAATTTACTATGCATATTATAAATTGGCTCACATATCTTAGAACTAACATATTATAATAAACCACATATGCATGTCTCATTAATGATTTTTATATCTAATGAATCGTTCCTCAACCTATATGCACGTCAACTGTTCAAGTACAACTATGCTAGAAAAGAAAAGGATATGATCTTAGTCCAACAATCCTCTAATTGTCACACCAAAAATACAATAGCAATAAGCAAATAGTCATGTCTAGCTTTTAAAGAAGCAATACATGTATTACCAAGTAGATAATAACAATAAGCATTACCGTTCCCAGGACATCGCTCACGTCAACTGATGCAAATTCACATGAGAGTGCGGGAAAGCTGCAGCAAAAATTTTTAAAGGAAAATTTCAGATATGTGTGCCACAAACTGACAAAAGGCTAATCACCTAATCTAATAAAAAATGATAAATCAATGACCCAAAAAATGATGATACTTCATACTCACTGTCAATAACAGCATAACAATATTAAGACTGCAAGCAGAGTAAGACACGTCAACAAATATACACATCTAATCAACGTATAATTTTAATTAGTATCGTATTATTAATGCATACTAATGTTATGCTAAACCATATCAACTGCGCCTCAATCTTCACCTCATAGTGTTCTAGCCCAATGGATTGCTATGCATACATCACTATCACTAACTGGTCGAAACATTTACAATCACAATATTGGAAGGGATTCATTTTGGATGTTTTCTGCTGGTTTGAATGTCCAAGAACATGGTGAGCCATTAACACCAATAACTTCTCCACGATATAACATGTGAACCTTCTCAATCTACATTTCTAATGGTACATGCAACAATAATGATATGCATAAAAGATGGATAAAAGAACATGGTGAGACATAAACACCAATAATTTCTCCACTATATAACAGGTGGACCTTCTCGATCTACATTTCTAATGGTACATGCAACAATAATGATATGCATAAAAAATGGATAAAAGAACATGCTGAGACATAAACACCAATAACTTCTTCACTATATAACAGGTGAACCTTCTCAATCTACATTTTTAATGGTACATGCAACAAAAATGATATGCATAAAAGATGGAAGTCATAATAAAAGCACAAAGAGTAACTGCAGAGCAGTGGAAAGTGTAATGAAAAAGCACCTGAGGTTAAAGTCTATGCGTAAAAACTCCTCATTTGAACTCTTATCAACGATAATGGAGGTAGTAGTGTCCACAGCCAGATAACTACTCAATTCCTACACACACAAAAGAAACATTTCAAATGTAAGATGGACAAGCAAATATGATAAACCAAACAACTCAAAAGCCTACAATTCATGTCAGACAATCATACTATCAAAATCTCCAAAAAGAAAAGGTTAGTTCACCAACCATTCCAAATAAAAAGACGATGGCCAAAGCTGCTACTATTGACAATCCTGCACCTGACAATGTCGCTTCTGTTAAGTCTCGGGGAATTTTCCTGCAATTCAAGGCCAAAAGCAACTAAAATAAGCAAATTACAAAGTGAAAGAGCGATTCTAAGCTTTTCTGCTGATGCAGTCTCGTAAATATGTTCCACATAATCTGAAAGACCGTATAACTAGATGCTCGTTTGGGATCCAATCAAAAACAACAAATAGAATTTCGATTCCTTTGCAAATGCACAAATTATAAGCAAACACATTCTAAACGAACACTAATTTGTACAATCGATCATTAAATAGCAATTGACGAACACACTATCATATCATCGAAACAGTTTCGAAGAAGCATCAATCAAAATCAACATTTCGACTATATTTAACAGAAAATGCAAGTTTGAGACAATCTGAGATCCAAATTACGTAAAATAACAAACAAAGGAACGAGATCAAGGAATCAAACCGGTAAAAATCAACGGATTTCAGCTTGCTCGTCGTAGTCATAGTTTCGACGAAGAAATCCTTCCTCTAGAGAGAGCTAAAGATTCAGATCCTCTCCAGAAGTTTATTCAGAAATTGAGAAAGAGAAGAGAAGCGAAACTCGGGATATAACCGGATCTATATGAGATGGGAAATGGAAACCGAAGAACAGTATCCCTTCTTACCTTATATACACCGTAGTATCGACATAGCCATATAGGCATTTATCATCTTGTGGTAGATCTCTGGCATGGACCAGAGTGAATTTCAACGGCTGGGATGATGAGCCGGGGATTGGTTCGTGCAACCCGGTTCACCGGGTGGGTTAAAAAGTGGCACGGTGCCGTTAGTTCTAAGTTGGCTTGTTTTGTTGCGAACGTCACGGATTTATAAAGTTAAAATGGCCGAATGTAGATACTATAAGAATTAAAATTTTAAATGCCTATAACTAATCATTGAATGTTTTGGAATATTGCATACATTAAATGATTATTTACACTAATGTGATAAAAAGAGAAGCAAATAGATCGATTTAGAATCCTGTAAATTTTAAATAAGTATGTATTTTGCTATTACTTTTATAAGAAAAAAAATTAGTGATACATTAATTTATTAAAATATAAAAATATTGTTATGTGGAGATTATATTTTATTTCTTAAATTAAAGTATCATGTTTTTTCTTTAAAAAGGGACGTATACACTTATACTGAAGATTTGGACCGGATCGAAAATCGATCGGGTCCATGATCTAATTCAGTCTGGATTATGGTCCACCGTATCAAAAATTTTAAAAATTACATACTTTTAGGTATCACCATATTATATATTTTATATTTTGTATTCCGGTCCATAATGGACCACGGTCAACGTTTTGAAAATTCCGGTCCGCCGGACGTTATGCACTACCCTAGATACTACGCAATTTTTAAAACTTTAACATAACAAATTGTCCCCAATTTGTGATTTTATCAAGCAAGTCTTTTTGCAAGTGCAATAATTTTCAAAACTGATTATAAGTTGTGTGTTATGGTAGTTTTGTGCAGTTTTTGCAAAATATTTTTTTTTCTGATACGTAAGGTAAGTTATTAGTGTTGATCATCGTCTACAAGTGGACCAACTTCTAGCATTCTCGTGGACGTGGAGTTCGACATCAAGTGTAGTCACCCCTCCAATTGTAGGCTAGTCGTGGTGAGTGGATGCGAGTTTGTCTACTACACTATTGACTTTCCTGAAAATACGTTGGGTTTGAAGTTGTGAATACTCGGTAATAAGATGACAAATATTGTATATAATGAGGTCGATTTATCGTGATGGTTTTGATAAGTTGTTTTATGGAATTAATGATCGTTAAGATATTATCTTGTTAATCTAACAAGATAATATCTAGACATGGGTCCTAAACCTAAACCTAAACCGGCTGAGCCAAACCATACATTATTTTAATAATAATAATAATAATAATAATAATAATAATAATAATAATAATAATAATAATATTAATAATAATAAAAATAATTTTATAAGTAAAACTTAATTTTATTTTTATTAAATAAAATTTACTGAGTTTACATTTTAAATTTATTTTTACATTGGAATTTTTTTATTACATTAGCATTTTAATAAAATTACTAACTAAAATAAAATAGAGCAAACTCGAGTTTTTTTAGATGAATTAAATCACTAACTATACAAATTACTAAGTAAGTAAATTTTTATGCATTGGAATTTTTTTTTTTTTGCATTAGCCTTTTAATAAATTACTAAGTAAATAAAATTACTAACTAAAAAAAGGCCAAATTCGATTTTTTTTAAATAATTTAAATTATTAACTTAAAAAAACGAGAACAAACTTGTTTTTTTAAAGTTAGTAATTTTATTTATTTAAAATAAAATGAGTTATCTCTTTTTTTTTAACTTAATTAAATTACTAATTGAATTAAAAAAAAGGAAAGGGCTTGAATAGATTTTCCGGTTGCCTACGTATCCTCTTGGGGCTTCTTAAGAGGAATCAAAGCCTATGTAGTTCTCTTAACTTTGCTTACCTTTTTTCGGACTTCTGAATTGTTTTCGTTACCCCCTTACCTTTCCACCTCTGACTCAGAAGTGGTGCCCTGATCATCGGAGTTAGAATCCGATCTTGAGTCATAAATGGGGGCATTTTGTTGTTTCAACTTCTCCGCCCTTATCCAATCTTGAACACATACTTGAGCCTCAAATTTCTCGGGCTTCAATTGACTTCTCTTGTAACTTAGCATGTTCCCTCTTTGACTAAAAGTTTGTTCCACGGCCACCGTTGATGCGGGCACGACCATAATTTGTTGCACAATCTTTGTAAATGTTAGATACTTCGGGGCTAACTTCTTCCACCAATCTAAAACTTGAAAAGTTTCACTTTCACCATCAAAACTAAAACAAGTGGTTAGATAATCTTGAAATCCTGCATTTACAGATGAATGTCTTGGTGTTTTTGTTCTTTTAGCTAAAATTTGTTTAGCTTTTGAAAGAATAAAAGATGAAGAAGAAAAGGGTGGAGGAGTCGATTCGGTGGAAGCACTAGCACTTGTTTCAAATAAAGGAAGCAATTTACCAATTTCAAGACAAACACGAAGAATAATAATTAGCGTTCATAGTAGAAGATAAACCTAAACATTCATAATAGACATTTAACAATTCAATAACACCATCAATTTTAAGTCTAGGATAAAAAAACGGCGACATTAAGATAACTTTCGGGAATTTCTCTATAATATTTTAGCCATTTTGTTTTCATTTCGGTTGTAGCATCTACAAGTGATTCTTAACCTAAACCGGTTTGTAAAGTCTCGGCAACATTGACCGCTATTTATAAAAAACTACAAGAAGTGGGAATGTAAAATAACTCATCATATTTGTAGAATCACTAAACACTTTTAAAACACTACAAATTTCATAACAAGTTTTCCATATAGTTTCATCATCTAACATCGACCAAGAAATATACTGTGAGGAAAATGATTGTAAAACATCTTTGTAACGAAGAGCTTGACTAAGTAGTTTATAGGTTGAGTTCCAACGAGTTCCAATATCTTTTGAAAAAGCAATAAGATGACCATTATTTTCTAAACACATTGATCTCCATTTTTTTCTTAAATCGGATGAATGCCAAATATGTTCAATTACGTTAGTGATAGGCTCTAACAATTCATGTAAAACTTTTAGTCCATCTTGAACACATAAATTTAAAATATGACATGCACATATTTGGTGAGTAAAAGGAGTTTTTATAAATTGTCCCTCATTCCCCACCAACTCGTTTACGGCGGCGGTGTTAACGGATGCATTATCAAATGAGTATGAACAAACTCAATTTTGTAGATTAAATTCTTATAAAACCGTTTTTATTAAATTTGCAATGTTGGTGACATTATGTCTTTCATTAAAATGGCGAAATTCAATAACAAATTTATACAAAAACATATCATTATCAATAAAATGTAAAGTAATATGAATGAGATAACACCAAAATTGAAAATGAACTTCAACACGTTCTAAATCCAACAATTAGGAAAAAAATCCTGGAAACTATAATCCCAACAAATGACATACAAGACATGTTATATTGGAGAAGTAGCTCGAATAGTTGGTTCTCAACTAAATCACCCTCGGAAATGATTGATAAAGAGTCTGGATGGCTCCTTGACTATTCGTGTGAATGGATTTGGAAACTCGACAATCAACCAAAAATTAAAAAACTCCATATTAAAAATCTCTAAAAATGGGATCCCAACCAAAGTTAAACTTAGCGAAAAAAGAATGGCGGTTACATCCAACTGTAAATTCTGTAATCATCAACTCGAAGACATTGTTCACCTTCTTTTCGAGTGCCCTTACAGCAAAAACATAATCACAAAAATTGACAAAACTATCATGATGAACCTCAATACAATCAACACAGATAATAAAAACCGCACGAACTATTGTTGGAAATTAAGAATAAGATTGGTACAATAAACTTTTCACGATTGGCCACTATATGGTGGAGTATTTGGTTTTTCAGAAACAAAATCATTTTCAATAATGATGTTGTCGGTTCGGATCACAACATTGTCAACTTCATCACTACACAAATCCAAAACTGGAAAAATCGCTCCATTGATGATGACATTAACGAATTTAAATATATCCAAAAGAACAATACATCTACCACAAGAAAGAAAAATAATATCACATAGGATAAACCAAAACCTGGTTTCTATAAACTCAACTTTGATGGATCAAAACTCGATTCGGAAATAACATCTATTGGTTTTGTTATACGAAATCACAATGGCAAAGTAATAAGATTGGACGCTAAGAAAAACAATTTTAATTCGGTCATAAAAGCATAAGCCTACGCGCTAAAAGCAAGCCTTTGTGAAGCTATAAGGCTCAATATAAAAAAGATCGAAATTGAGGGTGATAACTTATGTGTTATCAAGGCACTCCAAGGACTTTGGAGTTGTCCCTGGGAGGTCGAGATGATCTTATCCCACTCCCGACTGGATCTTCGCTTCTTTGAGGAAGTCCAAGTCAGGCATGTGTTCAGAGAAGTCAATTGTGTTGCTGATCGATTGACCCATTTGGGAATTTCGAACCCCAACACACCCTTTTCTGACGATAAAGAATTTCGTGTTCTCATCCGTAAGGATGCTTTAGGATGGACTACCTCTAGAAAGTAGGTTGTCATAACCGCTTTCCATTTTTAAAAAAAATAAAAAATAATAAAATGTAAAGTAATGCCCATGTAAAAATGTTTTTGTGATAAAGTACTCCAAATATCACTACAAATTGAAACTTATGCGAAAATGATTGTAAAATCGTAAGAACTTTTTGTTTCTTTTGGTCATAAGATTTAGAAATTAGTTTGGAAACTTGTTTACGAGAAGTTGGTTTAAAAGCCGGTTGAAAACATGTAGTGTTATATTATCTTACACTTTCATATTTCGCATAAGAAAATAGAAAAGCTTGAAAAGCAATTAATTTGGCTAATCCTAAACTTTCATCAACATCATTATACATAAATAAAAAAGATTGAGAGGAAGAGGATGTTTCTTTTTCATGCGCTCTTGAGAATAATATTGGTGTTGAGTTGAAAACTCTCTTTTGGGTGGAGATTTCCGGCCAAGAGAGTGCCTTCATCAGATTCATGCGCTCTTGAGATTCTTACGTCTCCTCCTCTCAGATTTATCCATGGCTTGATTACTCATCTCTGAAGTGTGAGATTGCACTACGAAACAACAAATTTGAAGGTGACTTTGATGACTTTTCAAAGTTTTAAAAAATTTATGCGACATCTCTGGTTAATGAAGGCGATCTCCGACGAGGGTTCCCTTTTTCCGGCGAGAAGCTTTAGGCTCTAAACCAGAGCGTTTTCAGTTGTTGTGCACCACCCAAGCTTGTTTTCAGCTCGACTGGGTCTCATTTCAGACTTGGTTGGACAACTAATACGTGGGATGCGCGGTGCACTAGAGTCCAGTTTGAAGTATGAAGGTAACCATCTCCGGTGGGTTCAACACCTCCAGGTTTGACGGTTCTTCTAACTTCTTTGTCCTGGGTTCATAGCTGGTTTGCTTGTGCATGGACTGTTGGATATAGTTAGTTGCTAGTTGCCTTGTTGTTGGCCGGAGTTGTTTAGGTTGTTAGTGCGTACGTTCGTCGTTGCCGGTGAGTGTTGTGGGTGAGTTTTATTTGAAGGGTTCACGTTGCCGGTGAGTGTTGTGGGTATGGTCACAAAAGATTGAAAATCGGGGCTAGGGAGCACGTGTATGCATCCTGGTGTTCGTCCAATCTGAAGTACATCTCTAGCGAGTCTCCGTTAAGGGCGGCGTGGTGTGCAACTAGGGTTATGCTGGAGGTACCTTGCCATAGCCGTGCATTACAAAGCGTTGGATCTGGAGCAAAAAATCAATCACAACCGTCCATCTGTTAACAACTTTTTATCTCTTCAAGGTTTACCACATTGGACTTTGTAGATGACTAGAAAAGGGCAGATGTTGTCACCATCAGCAAGAGAGAATGGGAAAAAAGCAGAGGCGCGGGTTTTGACACAGTTAGGGATTGATGTGGTTCCATGCCAAGGTGGAAGCGTGGGCCCGGGTTTGAAAGTCAAAGGAGCTACAAGTGGACCTTCTCATGTGAATGACTCAACCAAGCAAGCAGAGAAGGACAAAGATAAGAGTAGGGTTGAGCATCGGTTCAAAACCGCAATCCTGGAAAACGTGGACCGTAAACCGAACCGCAATTTTGCGGTTCGATTTGGGGTTTTGCGGTTTAGCGATTTGGTTTGCCGTTTTGCGGTTTGGTTGCTGTTTGGTTCCAAAATAATAAACATAGTCATATAGAGTACATGTAAACATCCAAAAAGATCAATGGCAACATGCCAACATCCAAAACGACCAATGACAACATGCCAACATCCAAAAAGACCAAATTAAGATATGATTCTTCCATACTCCATCACACACTAAAACTCCAACTCCATGATTCACCACCTATCAACAAATTGAACAAGACAACAAGCAAAATAAGACCATTGATCAATGAAGAGTCGAAGACAACAAGCAAATCCAAAAAGACAAATAGTTATGGAAACATACCTTTTCACTTGACTTTTCAAATAATAATAGGTCCCTTTTCAATGCCAACTAACGAGTTTAAATCCTCCAACTCTATACACATGAAAATAATAAGCAAAGCAAAGATTGCCATAATGCCATATAAGTAATATAACATTTTATACAATATTATAACTAAGTGAAAATGAATGTTTAAAAGTTAAGTATTACCATGATATATCTTCATCATCTCTTCCTCTTCATCCTCTATATTTTCCTCATCAATAGTCGCAGTAAATGAGAAGAAAGAACAAAAGAACAAATGATTCAAGACTTGATGAGAAATTGAGAAGAGACTCACAATGAAGACTGGGCGGCGTTGAGTGAGTGGCGGCTGGGCGCTTCGGTTGGGTGGAGAATGGGTCGGACTAGCGAGGAGGCGGAGGTAGGGCTGACTGGCAACACGACGGCTGAGCGACTGGTGACTAAGCGAACGTCACAGAAGATTAAGCACAAATAAGCAGTCGGCAACACGACTGGCTTACGGCGACTGGATTGCGAAGGAGGCGGAGGAGGCGACTAGGTTGCGACGAGTCGGCGACTAGCTGAATGTGTGAAAGAGTCGTGTTTCCTAATCCCCTTTCCCTTTGCATTGTAGCTGTGTAGCAACGTTTTTTTTTGATAAAATGCACAGTTGCGGTTCAAACTGCAAATTTGTGGTTCGGTTGACGAACCGAACCGCAAAACACAAAATTACGGACCACAAACCGAACCGATTGAGTGCGGTTCGGTTGCGGTTCGGTGAACCAAACCGCAATCTGCTCAGCCCTAGATAAGAGGATGGGACTTACGGGAGGCCACACTATCATTGAGGGAGTATCACAAGGGTTTACACTCTACACTGTAAAAAGGAAACGAAAAAGTGGTATTAGAATGGATTGAATCACCAACTTGAACCAAGTAATGAGTCGGCAAAGACGATTGCCAACCTTGCAATCTCTGAGTTCCATGTGCTTCAACCGAATGTTATGACAGTCCACCAAAACAATGGGCACAGTGCAAACAATGAGGATAAAGCGAAGAACGTTTGGAAGACTAATAAGCCGAAGTTGTTTATGAATGTAGGTGTCGGGGGCAAGCTGGAATTCTCCAAAGCTAGCAAGGACAGAAAAGAACATTTCTTATTGAAACGATCGAAAGCGATCCCGAAGGAACAGGTTTGGGGTTACTCGTTACTTGGGCAATTTGTTGGTACAAACCCGGGATATTAGGCCATCAATGAGCTCCGTAAATCGTGGAAAGTTCCGTCCAGATTTAGGGAGGAAGGAGGATTCATTTTTTTTCTTGTTCGATATGCATACGATAGAGACAAAGTACTCAAGGACGAACCCTATGTTGCCCATGGCCGAACCTTCGTCATCAAGCACATTCCGGACAAGTTCACGTTTAATAAGGGTTGCATGGCTTCAATCCCGATTTGGGCACGGATACATGGTTTGCCAAAGGACTATTGGACTGTGGAGACGTTGGGAAAGCTTGCCTCTAAGCGTGGTATCCCGTTGTTTATGGATCCGGTCACCGAAAATAGGAAACGAGGTATGTACGCTAGAGTACTAGTTGAGTTGAACTTCACTGATGAGATTGTTATAGAATTTGATATTGCATATGAGGATGGAAAAATTGGTGTGTGCAAAGTTCTGTATGAGAATAAACCATGTTATTGCCCAACATGCTTCTCCTTTGGACATGACACTATGGGTTGTTCTTTCAACAATAGAGAAAATGTCAAGACAAATCAGGAGCAAGGTAAGAAGGCAAACAAGGATGAGGTACCGTTTGGGGTTGTTGATAGCACAACCGAGAAGGATCATTCCACGCTAGATGTATGTGAAAAGGCACAGGAGATTGTGAATGAGGTTCAATCGGGCAAGGTGGTATCGACCAAGGCGCATGACGACAATAGAGGCATGGATGAGAATGTAGAGACACATGGCATGACACTAGCTAATAGGAAGGAGATTAACTCAAGTAAGAAGGCGACATTGGTTTTTGTTGAGGAAGTGGAAACCATGCAAACTAGTGAATTGAGTATGAAAGCTAACGAGAGGCATGTGCAAGGAGACAAGATTGCGGCTGCTTGTGATCAGCATGAAGGTATGGAGGTGGACTTAGGGACACGTGTATTGCACTACCATATGAGGAAGATAATAACACTGCCAGATCACCACCCGTACAAGAATTCATGCACACATTGAATGAGGAAGTTAGTGGGTTGCATGGTAGCATGCACACGTTGAATACTCACCACTCATGCACGGATAAGGCCGACACGTTCAGTCCCACTAGAACACCATGCACACAGGAAGAAAATAGTGGAGTACAGGAAAACATGCACATGGTAGATGGCCACAATCGAAGGAAGGAAAAGTCATCAACTGCTTGTTCTTCACATGGTACAAAATTAAGAAATGAAGACAAATGTGGTGTGCATGGAGACATGCGTACGTTGGAAATTAAACAACCACGTAAGAGGAAGCCAAAGGTGGGTGCATCGGCCAAGAAGATCAGAAGCAAGTTCGTACCCCCCGACAGATGGAAGGAGGTCAATAAAGAGGAGGACCAAGTGGTCGTTTGCCTTCCCGTACTTAACTGAAAGTGGCCACCGAAGCATTCAAAAGTGGGGGCAACAGATGAGAATTAGCATGGACTGCATGATGAAATACAAGATTCAAGTGTGCGTCCAGCAGAGTATGTATTGAATATGAGTTTTATGTAATATGTTGTATTTGATTTGGCTTTAGTGTACTCAATACTTGTAGTCATGCATGATGGGGTGGCAGGGTGATAACCGAGTTGTATTTTTAGGAGTTATTGTAGGATGATGAGGATTGCAATGTGTTTTAAAACTGTCTGGTGTCGCGTTTGACACTTGGGCCACGGGCCTGTCCGGGGTCTCGAGCGGGTATTCTTTCTTCAATTTTACCATTTACCCCTCGAACAATAGTTGCACAAGACTTGACAATAATCGTCCACCGTCGGACCCTTCTTGTAATGCTTCGTGAATATGTCGGATGTAAGCATTCCGGTGGAGGGACTTGTCGGAAAGGCCCTTCACCTTGACCTTGTGGGACTTGTGGCATTTCCGTATCCGGCATTTGAGTCTCGCTTTCTTGGGTGCTAGGAAAGGAACCGGGACAAAAATCGTAGTCTCTCGGGTAACTCGGGTTTGCCATTTCACTTGATTGAGAAATCGAGAATACGAGATCGAGATTGAGAGTAGTAGAGAGATGAGAATGTTGGTGTGAGATAAATGGAAGAATTGTAGGGTATTTATAGGAATTGTGGGTATAATTTTTTTTAATTCAATAACAATAAAAAAATTGTCAAACTGGCGGTTACCTAAACCGTTATCTACGGTTTGGCCAAACCTAAACCGCCGGTTTGGGTTGGTTTATAAACCGCCGGTTTGGCGGTTTGGTCCAAACCGGACCCATGTCTAATAATATGTAACTAATTGATATTTTTACCTTCTAATTATATTTTAATTTTGATTAAAAAAAGGAAAAACTATCAAAAATAATACCAACTATCAACATTCAACCGAAAATATTACCAACTTTAAAAATTACTAGGAGTAATACAAACTATCAATGTATTTAACAAAAATAACATGTCTTACTTCTCTAGCAAAAATATTAACTCCTTCAATGACTTGGCAACATGGTCTTGACTCTTCTGTTATGTGTGGTATTCACTCTCGTTCGGCTCTTGGAATCGGAAATCGTACATGTCATCAAAAAATGGATTAATTATGTGATGTGAATTTTATTTTTTTAATTCGAGTTAGTAACATAAAAAAATGTTAAAAATGTATATTAAGTACTTTTTTTTAATTATTATATTTATTTTATAATTTTGTAACTATTTTTTTAAACAAAATTTATAACTTTTTTGTAATATTTTTTTAATAAACTAAAAATTGGTAAAAATATATATTTTTAAAAATATATCGTTTTCTTGTGAATTTTTAAAACTTATTTGGGAAATAATTAAATATTTTAACTAACTTTTAATATAAAAAATATTTTAATATTTACAAATTAGTTAAAAATATATATAATTTCAAAATAAGTTTTTAAAAAATTCACAAGAAAATAATTTTTTTTAAATTACAATTTTTTTCTTTTATTTTTTTTACAAAAATTATTTGTTAAAAGAAAAAACAGTTACAAATTATTATTTCAAAAAAAATTAATTTAGATTTTTAGCATATCAAATGTTATGAACTGGATTTAACATCACATAATTATTTTTGATGACATGTATAATTCCGGTTGTCATGTTATCGCCGGAGTTAAGATTTTTGCCGGAAAAATAAGAAATACTATTTTTGCTAAATACGTTGGTAGTATCGCTCATATCTATATATCTATATATCTATATATACATACTAAAGTATGGTACAAATTATTGACGTGACAACTTAAGAATTGAGTATTAAAACCACTTTTTTTCCATAATTAATCTTTATTCAAAAAGTTGTGGATATTATTATTTTGTTAATAAAATTCGAATAATTATGGATGTATACCTAATAATTTAGTTGATTTTTATGTCAAAAATCATGGTGTATAAGATCGATATATAAATAAATTCGGTGTTTACTCAAATTGATATTATTATTTTGCATCATGAACGGGACGAACCTAACGGGACGAAGAAGTTAAGGTTCATCTCGTCCCAAATATTTATTAGGAAGACGGAATTGCTACTTTTTATGAAATTTTGTCGGGATTGGGAAGAGTTCAAAACAGGGACAAGATCAGGATTTGTTTCCACACTTATTCATATGTGTTAAAAATACTCGTGCACGGCACGGGTTCTAAACTAGTCAATTTTTAAAGTTGGTATTATTTTGGGTTGAATTTTGATTGATGATATTATTTTGGGTTTCTTTTATTTTTTTATATTTATTACTTTCGTAATATAATTATTTGGGTAGATTTTATTTAAAACTTAAGTTTTAAGCTACCAAAAATTAGAATATATAACTTTATAATAAACAGAAAAAAATATAAATTTTAATCATAATATTTTAAAAAATATAATTATAATTTTTTTTGAAAAAAAAATTTGCACGGGGATTACCGTAATACATTTGAGTAACTTCTGGGCTTGAGACCCTAATTGTTCTTCGGAGAGTCCACAGACGAGCCCATAGTTGAAGATCCCTCATTCCTCTAATCAAAGGCAGCAGCGAACAGAGGGAAGATCGAGTTCGAGAGGGAGATTGAGAAAGAAAACACTAAACAATACAATAGAGGAATTGGGATTTGGATTTGGATTTGGATTTGGATTTGGAGCAAGAGGAGCAATCAAAGACGACTCCAATGGCTTCCCAGCTCCTAATACGCAGCATATCCCTGAAACCCGTCATCAACAGACCCCTCTTTCTCTCCTCTGCAACCTCCGATGCGGACCCATACGACGTCGTCTCTTCCGTCGCTTCCATCATTACCAACTACCGCTCCAAATCCCGTTGGGCAACCATCCTCACTCACTGCCCTCAAGGCTTGACAGCTCTCCAGGTCTCCCAGATCCTTCTCCAAATTCGCAGCAACGTTAATCTCGCCTGCTCCTTCTTTAGATTTACCACCGAAAATGCTCTTACCAGCCACGACGTGCAATCCATGTCCACTATGATGCACATCCTCGCACGCGCCCACAAGAAAACACGCGTTGAAACCCTGATGCGCACAGCCATCGAATCCTTCGATCCGGTTTCCGGCGATGGCGATGACGAAGAGAATCTGAGGCTTTTCAGGGCTCTGGTGGGGACCTACAGGTCCTGCCATTCGTCGCCTTTAGTGTTCGACGTTTTGATTCGGATTTATCTGGAGATGAATCGGATTGATAAATGTCTCCATATCCTGAAGTTGTTGCAATCTAGCGGATTTAAGATGGATTTGAAGACTTGCAATGCTGTAATTGCGAAAGTAGCAAATGTTAAAGGGGTTGAATCCGGTTACGAACTGTATTTGAATTTGTTTGCTGTAACTGGCGGCGAAGATAATCGGAAGGGAAACCTTCATCATCCTAACGTGGCTACATTTAATGTGTTGTTGAAGGCGTGTCATCGGGAACAATGTCTCCATAACGCCGAGGAAATTTGGACGGAAATGAGGAGATTGAAGTGCGAGCCAAATCCTGTGAGTTACAGCATACTGATGTCTGCTTACTGGGACAAAAACGAGGTGGAAAAGGCTTGTGAATTGTGGGAGGAGATGAAATCAGAGTGTTTGAATCGTAGCAGTGTTGCTTATAACACAATGATTGGTGGATGGTGCAAGATTGGCAAAGTTAAGGATGCGGAAGAGCTCTATAGAGAGATGACAATGGCGGGAATTGATGGCAATTCTATGACTTATAGGCATCTTATAAATGGGTATTGCAAGAATGGGTATGTTAGCGCAGCTTATTTACATTTCAAAAAAATGTGCAGGAAAGAGTCTAATAGCTTAGATGTAGATTCAGTGGAATTGCTAGTTAGAAAGCTTTCTGAGGAAGGGATGGTAAAAGAGGCATTGCAAGTGTTGAGACATGTGATGAGGACGGATATAAATTTTAATGTTAGGAGATCATGTTATGAATTTTTGATTAAGGGTTTGTGTGGGAAAGGAGAGATGGATAAAGCTCTCATTCTACAGGCTGAGATGGTCGGGAAAGGGTTTGAGCCTAATTATGACATTTATGCTGCTTTTGTTGATGGGTATACTAAGCTTGGGAATTCAGATATGGCGCAAAAGCTTAGGGAGGAGATGACTATGAATCAAAGTGTGTCTGAGAGGAGATCAGATGACTAGAGAATGTAAATTACTTCTTCTGATCTCTGTGTTTTCAGGTCAAAACATATAATTTCACTGGACATCTCATCCCAGATGGTAATTCTCTTAGCAAGTATGCATAATTTAGATAATTCATATCACTTTGATCCTCGTATCATTGCACAATATCTGTTATTAACAAAATGTATACTCTCTTCCAGCAATTGTTCCGGGACAGGATAAAAGGAAAGACGAGGGCCTTACAAGAACTCTTTCTTCGGTGCAACTAGGCCGGCGGATTAATGCCAACGCTTCATTGTACAAATCTATCTTCATGTGATCATAAGGTCAGCTGTATAAGTCAAGTAAGCCAATGTTTAACAATGTGGTATTATTTACAGTTGTAGACAATCAATCGGAAGCTTATACAGATTTTCTGATGCAATTTGGTGTGCTTGTTACCATAGTTCTTGTCGGAGCCCCTTGAGAGGTATTCCTGGTGATGTTGAGTTTTCCAGGAACCCTTTTTCCCCCCTAGATCTGTTCAACAGCATTGTGGTCTAGAGAGTTTTGTAAATGCTATTGCCCACCAAACTACTGTCATGACATTGATGTATATCATTGCTTTGTTATAACTTGTAACGCTTTTGCGTCGAATCTGGAATGAAAGCAATCTTTACTGTCAAACTGTTAAACTCACCTGAGATTGATCGACTCTAGAGTTGTCACAGTTGCAATGAGATTTGTCTATGGGTTCGATATACAACAAAGTTAGAGAACTCTTATATTAAGCTAAACGGCGTCGTCCAGCTGAATGATGCTGGACAGAGGTAGAGAACGGGGCCTTCCGCATATGACTCCTGAGATTTTGGACCTGATAGCCCATAACTCCATATCTGTTGGGCCAGACAGCCCAAATGATCCTGATCCACTGGGCCTGACAAGCTCAAATGTCCCAGAGTGCTACTGCCTATGGGTTATCACAGAACAACCACAACCATAAAAACACTATAATTAAGCTTTAGGCTGTGTTTGACATGCCAATTAAACTAGTGTATAAGAGTGTATACGAGTGTTTTAATATTTAAACTGTGTTTGGCATGTAATAAAACACTAGTTTTTAGTGTTTCTGAAAGTGTTTTTAAATCCCTTATCTGAGGAGGGTTTTGGGCTGTTGCACTAGTTTTTGGTGTTCAAAAGTACAATATTGCCCCTATCATTTAACGATATTTACAATTTTTACCGGGTATAATATAAACATTCTCTCACCTCTCAACGTAATCCAGAGCCGTCGGAGGTTGAGAGAGGTCGACCGGCGAAGAACGAGAGCCACAGTCAGAAGAACATCGAAGTGGTCTGTTGTCCAGGTTTGTCGTCTGTCGTCCGTCTCATAATTTTTGTATGTGTTTTTCATCATGTTCTTGACAAAAAGCTGATAATTTAGGGTTAGGGTTCTTCCTGATTTTTGGCTTTTTGTTGATGATACGGTTGGTGAGCAATCGATTCGTCACTGTCTTTTCTTCGTTATGTGTGGTTATGCTTGTGAATGTTTCGATTAGGCTACTATTATGCAGGTTTGAGGGAATGTTTGACTGTAAGGATGTATGGATTAGGCTACTCTTATGCAGGTTTAAGGGTTCCAGTGAGGGAATGTTTCGATTAGGCTATTCTTATGCAGGTTTGAGGGTTCTTATGCAATTGTGAGACATAATCAAATTGTAGTAATGTTTCGATTATGTCAATTTGAGGAATCTCATATATACTCGATATATTCTGTCAAATTCTAGGGTTCTTATGCAGGTTGTAAGAAAGCTCAATGAATCAGTGTTCCAAAATACGTAAGACGGAGACGGGACGGAGAGCTACCGTCTAGACGGATTTGAGACGGACAAGACGTTTTTTGATTATTTTCATGTATATTACCCATAATTCCTCCTAAATTTGTGTAAAATATTCATATAATGCAAATAAATATTCATTTTCATAATCTTCAACATCTTAAGCATATAATCTACTAAAAGTGTCATGCAAATGATGAAATGAAATACATAAAAACGTTCAAAATAAACTA
Organism: Fagopyrum esculentum; assembly: GCA_033239045.1. NCBI lineage: Eukaryota > Viridiplantae > Streptophyta > Magnoliopsida > Caryophyllales > Polygonaceae > Fagopyrum > Fagopyrum esculentum. The sequence goes on from BSUD01000003.1 coordinate 9,354,940, forward strand.
AAACGGCAAAAGAGGATTCTTGATATCTAGACACAACTACTCAACTTGAGCATATTATCTACTCTTCCGTCTCTTCATGTTCGTACTCTTGAACATGGATCTCCTTGTCCGACTCAAAGTCAAACTCTTCATCATCATCACCATCTTCATCCTCCGTGCCATCGGAGACAAAATCATCCTCATCAAGCTCTCTCACATCCTCTACAACACCTCCAAGGCGACCACTTCTTCTTGGTTGCAATTCTTCATCCGCTCCCATTGCCTCACTCACCGTACCCCATGTAAGGCCGGAACCGGGAAAGACCTCTTCTTCACCGTCATCTACTCCATCAACTATCCATGCTTGTGCATGTGAAGCCTCATTTGCTAGAAGCACATCAACTTTGTCTTTTCGGCTTTTCATTTTCTTATTCAACAACCTTGCATTGAATTGAACATAAACTAGATTGTTCATTCGGACGGTATCTAGTCTATTCCTCTTCTTTGTATGAATCTACATTGTTAAAATCAATAATCCAATTCAATAGCTTAATATAAAGACTATATAATAACAAAAGAACTATTCAAACGAGAGCTAATTAATTACCCCTTCAAAGACACTCCAATTTCTTTCACATCCGGATGAACTCGTTGTCAAGGAAAGTATCCTAATTGCAACCTTTAGGAGATTTGGAGTTTGATTGCCATATGACCTCCACCAAACAACTATATATTCAAAAAGTAGATATTAAAACTCTTAACTTGTTAACTTTTGTATAAAGTTAAATGAAAGAGAAATAATCATACCCGGATCATAACGTTCATCATTCTTCGAACACCCTTTTGATGCCAAAACTCTTCCAAAGGCACCTTTTCTATCCTTGTACATAGGAAGCTCCACATTTATCACTTGATCTTGCATATCAACATCGGGATAAAACCGTTCAATGCAATTAAAAGCTCCATCCATAAGACGATCCCATTCTTCAGTGGACCATTCCGAATCGGAATTGTATAAGTAAAACGGATTTAACAAGTAAGCCATCAAGTGAAGTGGAGTATCAACACGGTCCTTTCCCTTTGCATCCACTATGTCAAGTATAGGCTTATACTTCTCCTCTTTATTCCTATAAGCCGCTTGTATCTCTTTTCTCGCCTTTAGCATCTCACCATGCACAAATCCCATGGCCGGTTTCAAATCTCCATCTACAAGTCGGAGCACTCTTACTAAAGGTGTAAACACCTTCAAAGACATGCTTACACCACTCCAAAATGTAGAAGACAATATAGTAGCACAAGCCTCTTTTCCCTTTTTGCTCTTTGACCATTTCGATTTCTCCCACTCCGTGGAGGTCATCATGTGCTTCAATGTCTCTTTTTTCTCAAGTAAGCTTTGTAATGTCAAGTAAGAAGATGCAAATCTAGTCACTCCCGGACGGACAATCTCTCTTCGTGTACGACTTCTCATTAGTGCCAAGGTCTTGTGATGAGAGTAGATGAATACGGTGAAGTTTTTTGCTTTAGTAATTGCATTTTTGAAAAATGGGAGTTTACCGATGGCTTCAAGCATGAGATTGATGGAATGAGTAGCACAAGGAGTCCAAAATATTTGAGGCCTCTTCTCAAGCAAAAGGTTTGAAGCCGCAATGTTGTTTGAAGCATTATCGGTCACCACTTGAACCACATTCTTCTCCCCAATCTTGTCAATGCACTCATCAACATACTCAAATATATATTGCCCAGTATGTGCATCTAAGGAAGCCTCTTTGGAACCAACAAAAGTAGTTGAACCACCGGAGTTCACACACAAGTTCATTATACTTCTCCTCTTTCTATCACTCCAAGCATCCGTCATGATAGAACACCCGTTCTTTTCCCATGCTTCCTCTTGAACTTTGAGTGAGGTTTTCACTCTTTCCACTTCACCCTTCAAGAGTGGTTTCCCGAGTTGATATTGAGTTGGAGGTTGGTACCCCGGACCAAACTGTCCAACCGCCTCAACAAATCTTCTAAACGCATCATTATCAACCGCATGAAAGGGTATCCCGGTCTCATACACCCACCTAGCCATGTACTGACTCACTTTAAGGCTCCGTTCTTTGAAAAGACCGTCGTTGATGCTTTGTTGTCTTTTCCTTTTGCTCTCACTCAAGCTAATGTCATCGGGCTTGATTCCCGAAACAAATCGATCCATTTCTCCAAGAGTACGAGGTAGCTTTTTGGGACATTCGTCATCATCATCTCCATCTACGTCTATCACATTAACTTCTCTTCTTAGACTTTCATCATCTTGTCTTCCAACCACCTTCTTTTTTTTGGCTTGTAGAATTGCATTTTTGCATCGTTTCTTGTCTTCATCCGAAGACTTGGTACAAGAGGCAATATTGCCCCTAATGCCGGCAATGTGTTGCTTAACACGGCTAACTCCACCACTAAACTCCTTGTCACACTTCAAGCATTTCCATTTTTCTTGAGTAGCGCTACTAAGTATTGCATACTCCCATCCAATGTCTCCACTATTTCGTTTAAGTTTTGGAGCACCGCTCATAGACTCGGTGTTTGGAGTTGGTTCAACCGGAGTTGATTGAGACATATCTGCACATTGAATTCAAACATATTTATTGTTTACGATTAAACTATTCTCTGCACAAAGCACAAGATGAAGCACCAGTGCAGTAGTGCACTGCACAAAAATTTCAAACATATTTATTGTTTACGATTCTCTGCACAAAGCACAAAACTACAAAATACAAGCTGCAATCACAAGTCTCAACTCTCATATATATATATATAAATATTCAATAATTTCAATTAGAAATCTCATAAAGCCAGAAAGTGAAACATACAGAATATTAGAACATTGCTCAGAATTACAGATTTACAGAATACAACAGAGTGAACAGACTACAGAGAAGACTACAATACTACATACATACAAAAGAATTTCAGATTACATAGCAATGTTGAATACAATACGAGTGGAAGAGATTAACGAGCAGTAAGCAAAGAGGAAGAGAAATCAGTAAGCATAGAGGAGAACAGCAATCAGCATTCAGCACTGCAGCAGTAAGCAGAAGGAAGAGATTAACGAGCAGCAGTTTCAAGCAAAGAGGAAGACAAATCGATACTCGAGAGAGAGAGAAGAGAGAACAACACTCGGAGCCGGCGACCGTAATCTGCTTCTGCACATACGAGACTCGAGAGAGAAGAGAGCAGGCTGTACCGTGTTCTGCTTCTGCACAGACGAGAGGAGTGAAGTCGAAGACGACGAAGTCACTCGGAGCCTCGGAGGGACGACGGCGGCTGTCGGACGGCGGCTATCGGAGCGAAGAGAGAAGAGAGAAGCCTAATCGCCTGTCGCCGAGTCGGGAATGAGCAGTGCGTTTTGGGAGGATGCTGTAAAACCTAAAATCGGGGTAAAACGTACAGACAACCCGCTCCGTTTTACCCCGTCCCGCCCCGTTTAACCCCGTCCCGCCCCGTTTCACTCCGTCCCGATCCGTCTTAACCCGTCTTAACACCGTCCCGTCCCGTTCCGAACACCCTTTTGCCCCAAAACGTCCTGAAAGCCCCGTTTTGCCCAAAAACGGAACGCCCATCCGCCGTCCAGCGTCTAGACGGCGTCTAGACGGCCCTGGACGGCGTATTTTGGAACACTACAATGAATATGATGGGTTCTTCACTGTCTTTCATTTATGTCAATTGTGGTTTTAATGCTTATTTTGGGACTGTGAGAATGTTTCAATTTGAGGCTATACTCGATATATTCTGTCAAATTCTAGGTTTCTTATGCAGGTTGTGAGAAAGCTCAATGAATATGATGGGTTCTTCAGTGTCTTTCATTTATGTCAATTGTGGTTTTAATGCTTATTTTGGGACTGTGAGAATGTTTCAATTTGAGGCTACAATTACATTTGATTAGGCTTATTTGTAATTTAAGTGATCAACCCTAGAATTCAATCATATAAATATTATGCAGATTGTTTTCACTTCTGAAATGTGTGATATGTATATTGTGAGATTATGACAGTCGTGACATGCTTGTGAATGCAAATGACAGTTAAAGTAGCATGGTTGTCTTCCAGTTGACCCTAGGATTCAAATGAAGCGCATATGTAAATATTATGCAGATTGTGAGATGCTTGAAAGTTTCGGAAATGTATATTGTGAGATTATTGACAGTAGAATATTAAGACAATTTACTTGTCAACTTGCCAAGTCATGGTAAATTTGTAATGACAGTTGTGGCTATTTATCTTATGAAAGTGTAGAAATGTTTTAAAGGCTGTGTTTGACATTTACTTGTCAACTTGTGCATTTACTTGTCAACTTGTCAAGTCATGGTAGATTTGTAATGACAGTTGTGGCTATTATCTTATGACAGTGTAGAAATGTTATAAAAAATCTTTGTTACAGATTGTGAGATGCTTGAAAAATCTTTTTCACATTGGCTATTATCTTCTTATGACAGTGTAATAATGTTTTAAGTTATTTTTAATAAATCTGGATTTGATGAACATAAACTAAATGATGAATCTATTGTAGAGTCTACATGGATGACAATAACGTTTCCCAAAGTCGAACTAGGGGTTCAAATTTTAACTGGACTGATGAGCTTTTGAGACTTCTAGTGACGATTTTACTTGAATACCAAAAGAAAAACGGAAGCAAACAAGCGTACAATTGGAAGGTTATTACTCCCACATTTATCAGTAAGTGTGGGAAGAATGGAGGCAAAGATTTTTGTAGGAATAAATTCGAGTCAATGAAAAAAGAATACAAGGCGTGGAAAACGCTTAGGAATTCAGAGACAGGTCTAGGTTGGGACGAAAATACTCGAATGATCTCTGCTTCCAATGAATGGTGGGAAAGGAAGATAAAGGTATTTGGTTTGTATTTGTATATATTTTTTTCTCATAAATTGACATGTGAATATTTAGTAATAATTGATGTGTTTTTATGTGTTGTAGGAAGATGTAAACTGTAAGAAATACAGGAATAAGGGAATGGATGCGGATTATGAAGAGTTATTGAGTTCCCTTTTTGTTGGAAGTGTAGCAACTGGTCGTCTGGCCATGTCATCTGGAATGGTTTGTGAGCCAAGTCCGGAGCGTTTGTCACTTGCAGATGATGATGATGTCGCTTTAGGTGAAGGGGAAGGAGATGGTGATGATTTTTTCCGTAATTTTGTTGGTACGGTCAATGAAGGTGGAGGATCTAGCTACTCTGGAATTGCAGCTGACGTGAATGTTGAGCCGGAACATTCAACAGAACCTACACCGCCAAGTAAGGGTAAGAAAGACAAGGGTCCGTTGAAGAGAAAACGAAGACAGTCTATAGGGTCATCAAAGTTGGAAGCATTTCTAGACCGGTCACAGGAGACCAGTGATAGGTTGATCACACTCTTTCAGGACGAGGTTAACTCTAAGGCGAAAGAGAACGAGATAATGCTTTAGAAGGTATTGGGAATTGTTGATAGGATGGTGCAGAACAACTTGATCGTGGATGGAAGTCCGTTGTGGTGTTTCACAATGTCAAAGACCAACTCATGGAAAGCTATGCAGTTAATCGTGAACTTGGGAGATGATCAGAAAAGATACAATTGGTTGAAATAGGAGCATGAGCAGAGTTTAATGTGATGTACTTTATATGTTGTTTTCGGATTCTAACCTTAAGGATTTTAATGTTTTTATGCACTTAATTTCTCTTGTGTGTTTGGTAATTTCAGTGTCCGGATGTTATTGTTAAGGATGTTATTTTCTATGCAATGAATTTCATTTCTTTGGTTTGTAATTTCATTTGTTTGGTTGGTATATATTTACATGTTTACATTATCAAGTTCAAAAATGTCAAGTTCAACAAGGAATGTGTAAACTTTTATTGAAAGACATCAATGTCAGTGTGTTTCATGTTGGTGTTTTGGAAATGATTCATATTATGACATATGAAAGGAAACGTAAAGAAAAGATCATTGCAATACATATCCAAACTGGTACATTATCAATCTTAAAATAGAACAACAATAGTACATTACGTACGAAACAGGTAGTAATCTGGTAGCTAATAGTACATTACATAAGAAACAAGTGCCATTCCGGTAACTAAGCCCCAAACAAATGCTTTAACACAATTTTCCCTATTAATCATCTTGGTCATTTCTTTCTGTTCAGTAAGTTCACCTCTCAATGACTCAACAGTAGCATCACTCTCCCTTTCCCTCACGCGTAGCAATCGACATTCGTATCTCAATCTTCTCTTGTCTGCACGTAGCCCTTCCACAAAGTCCCTTAAACTTTCTGACGCCCCACAATCATCAAAGGCGTATGCTAACATCTCATCTTCGATGGGATCAGGATCTTCCATATATATATCCCCTCTCCCCAGTTGTAGTACTCCGGATCACCGCTGTCATAACTTGAATCCTCGTCCATTGTTACCTATCAAAAACACACAAGATTGTAATCATCATTCAGTATTTTGTCATACAACAGATTGACATATGAGAAATGCACTACCAACATCATGTATTTATAATGTCACACACACAAAGGCGTATTGTGACAGATTGTAATCTATCATCATTAAGTATTTTGTCATACAACAGATTGACATATGAGAAATGCACTACCAACATCCTGTATTTATTACTGTCATATATTCTGTCAAAAAATGTCATAATATTGAAATTGACTATTCTGACACTTTTCAAATATTCTCCTCTATTGCATAACCCGAACTAGCAACACAACAATAAAAATATTGTCATAAAATGTCACCAACAATTGCCTATCCATAAAATGTCACCAACAAATAAAGTAGCATCACTACCAGCTCAAGTTGTCTAGAACTCAAGTTGTGAATCTCTAAAGCTGTTTTCAAGCAATACATATATATGACATGGGACATAAACCAACTCAAGTTGTGTAGTTATGAGCAGCCTTGCTCACAAATAAAGTAGCATCACAAATTACACAAGCCATCGAATGAACTACCTATTCCCTAAAATAGTGAACTATCAATAGGTACCTATCTGCTGAATAACACAAGCCATCGAATGACAGAACAAATACAGATTATGAATCTCTAAAGCTGTTTTCAAGCAATACATATATATGACATGGGACATAAATCAACTCAAGTTGTGTAGTTATGAGCAGTCTTGTTCACAAATAAAGTAGCATCACAAATAACACATGCCATGAACTACCTATTCCCTAAAATAGTGAACTATCAATAGATACCTATCTGCTGAATAACACAAGCCATCGAATGACAGAACAAATACAAATTGTGAATCTCTTAAAGCTGTTTTCAAGCAATATATGACATGGGACATAAACCAACTCAAGTTGTGTAGTTATGAGCAGCCTTGATCACAAATAAAGTAGCATCACAAATAAAGTAGAATCACTACCAGCTGAAGTTGTCTAGAACTCAAACATCAGGAAGCCTTGTCCACGAATAAATTACTTGTAATTCAGAAGAATAACACAAGCCATCGAATGAACTACCTATTCCCTAAAATCATGAACTATCAATATGTACCTATCTGTTGAATAACAGAAGCCATCGAATGACAGAACAAATACTGTAATAAATCCCTAAATTCACTAAATTGAGTGAACGATCAGACATGAAGAATAAACCTAAATTGACAGAATAAATTGGTGAAGAATAAACCTTGTCAAATGGAGAGGGAAATGATGAGTGAACGATCAGACATGAAGAATCCCTAAATTGACAAAACAAAACTCTAATCCGGCGATGGTTATTGACTAACCTGGAGATGAGGAGAAGCGAGAGGTTATTGAACCTGGAGAAGACGAAACTGAAGAAGAAGAGAAGCGAGATAATCCGGCTTGTTTCTCTCTAGAGTCGCCCTGTCGCCCAACAAAGCAGAAGAAAGAAAAGAGCGATGAGTTTTTGAGGAAAATCGGTAACCCTTACCCAACTTCTGTCCGTACACTAGTGTTTACGAGTTCAAAAATGCCAAACACTGTTTAGTGTTTCTGAACACTAAAAACAAGTGTTTCACCAAAACACTACTTGCATACACTAGTAAACACTTTGCACTAGTTTAACAGGTAACATGCCAAACACAGCCTTACGTCTTGTAATACATTACCAGGTGAAATTTTATAATAGCAATTATTTGTAATTTGGATAAATATGAAATTTACTACTTCCCCCAATCAATACATTATAACACCCAACATTTTCAAGAAACATATTAAATAAAAAAAACAATTATATTTGTTTTTTCACATTAATTTTACCACTTATTAATCAACGTCCTCCTCCAACCATTAAAGTAAAAATTAAAAAAAATTTACATAAATTAATGATAATTTCATCATCTAAAAAAATATAAAACGTCCAATATACATAATCAAAATTTAAAGGTTAAAATGACCTAAGCACCTAAAATTATACCTAAAATGTAATAGTCAAACATCATAATTTACAAGTTTTAGGGCCCGTTTGGTTCCAACTCCGAAAACGAAAACGGAATAGAAACGAATTTAGTCCATATGTATATCCATATTCATGAATTTCTATGGAATCATTCCTTGTGTTTACATGCAAAATGCACTTGTCTCCCCATATTTTGTTACCCGGTATCAAAAGTAATCAAATTCAACTTCAATTACTTCAAATCACATGGAATGATTCCAACAACTTTCATGAATAAAATATATATATATGGACTAGATTCGTTTCCATTCCATTTCTGATTCCGGAGCTCAAACCAAACGGGCCCTTAATGTTTGATGCAAAGTGTTGGAAGTTAATAAAATCAAACTATATACTAGTACGCACAACCTTGAACATTCATCTGATGACGTCATTGTACATGGGACTTTACCAAATCAAATAATTATTTTTAAAAATATATGAATTTCAATAATCAATAATGACATTTTTTTTTCATTTGATTTGTGATTAATGAAGTCATTGTGCATGCACCCCTGTTCAAAATTATTTTATGTTTCAATCTTAAGGCACTTTGAAAAAAAATGTCCTACGTACGTTGGTATCAATAATTTAATTATACGTTCATATTTGTATTCTTCAACTGGAGAAAATATTTAAAATGTAGTATCTTCTCTATCCGTTCATTAGTCTTCAAAATATTTTATTTAAATTATAAAGTAAAATTATAGTAATTAAGTAAAAAATATAGACAAACTTTGTAATAAACCTTATAAACCTGCAAAATTTTAACGTACTTTTTTTATTTTAAATATTTTTTGAAGAATGGTTGGTTCTTAATTGACTACGGTCTAATATAGAATCGAATTATAATAAAACAATTAGAAAGAGAATAAAAATATTTGACCAAGAAATAAAAAAGCGGGGGCATATAGAAGAGCATAATACAAGAATATATTCTGCTCTTATTCGCATCTTTAGCTCTTTTATATAGTAATAACTAATTAATGCTTCATATAACAACATTTTACTTTTAACTATTATACACATTTTGAGAAAAATATACTTTTGGATCAGTTTAATAGGACCTGAAATATACGAGAAAGTAATAAGATAAAACATTTGAAATAAAAATAACTATATTTTTTATATTAAAAAACCCTTTCGTATTTCTTATATCAGATACTACCTCCGATCAAAAATAACTGTCATTTTAACTTTTGACACAATTTTAAAAAAAAATATTAAATAACATAGATTTTGTAAAAAATTTTTAAATCTTATCACATATTTAATATTCAACCTTTTTTTAAACCAATAAAAAAGATTTTAAAACTAAAATTAATTATTTACACCAATTTTGAAGAACATTTCTTATAATTATTTTTCATTTATTGGCCTAGAAAACTTAAAACGACAGATAATTTTGATCAAATTTTTAATGCTAAAACGACACTTATTTTTTATCGGAGGGAGTATTATACTTCTTTTTAATCGTGGTTTCTAGTATTTAAGTTCGAATTATTGACATTAATCATAAAAAAAAATCTTTAAAAAAAAAATAAAAAAATAACTGATCGTCAACTTTGAATCCCTCAAATTAGTCAAATAGAACAGAAGTTGGTAGGTTGCCAACTTTACTAAGAGTTGGTAGCATTTAATTCAATAAATAGCTTAATTGGTTTCTTCGTATAATTCATTTTATAACACATACAAATATAGATTAATGCACCAATTAACCCATATAAGTCCATATTTTGATGCATCAATATTAGAAACATTCATTTCTGTTATTCTTACACACATGCATTATGTATATAGACCACGGATATCTGTAACACATGCATTATTTTTTCTATTTCTTTTTTTTTTCATAAAAACAAATTATTGCACGATATCCCGCCGGACTTTCCAAACAGAGCCTTATCAAGAGCAAAAAGCCCGTGAAAGCGTAGCTTTCAATTGTTGACTGATCCAACCCATAAAAAACACTGCCACTGTTTATATAAGGAACAAATTTGATCTCCATGGTGGTTGGTTGAATTTGGGTACCGGGTAAATTTAATCTCGTTCAGTTCGCTTTATAATCGTTTTTTGGTGAGAATTGGAAGAATCATAGGGTTTTAGGGTGGTGACTGGTGGGTTCCCTTTTCGATTTCTCTAAAGCTCACCAAATCAGTTTTCCTTCTTTTTTTGGTGGCTCTTCCAAATCGGAAAGATCATCTTCCCTTCTATTGCGTTTGATTGATCTCAAAATTCTATTTGTTCATCCAAGTTCTTAGAAAAAAACGTTTGGAGATCTGTTCAAAAATGATGATCACTAGCTTGAAGCAGCCAACAATTTCTTTCACCAATTTCAATACTCTACGGCCAAAATGTCAGATACCCAGTTCACAATCTCCACAACTTAATTCCGCAAACCCTAAAGTTTCAATCTTCAAACCTCTACACATATCAGAGGTAAAGGGTTTTAGAATTACTAATGTATTGAGGGAGAGGAGAACTTTGATCAAGTGTGAGGCATATGAGGCAGATCGGTCGGAATCCATCGATCCAATTGGGGAGAATCTAGAGGCAGGACCTTCAGAGGCTGCAAAGAGGGTTAAAATTGGGATTTATTTTGCTACTTGGTGGGCTTTGAACGTGGTTTTCAATATCTATAATAAAAAGGTGTTGAATGCTTTCCCATACCCTTGGTTAACATCTACCTTGTCACTTGCAACTGGGTCTTTGATGATGTTGATTTCCTGGGGTACCAGGATTGCTGAGACCCCCAGTACTGATTTTGAGTTCTGGAAGACCCTTTTCCCTGTAAGTTTAGATTGAGGCTCTTAATTTTTACATTTTATGTTTCAAATTACTTGCATATTGTTATTGTTTGGATATGGTTGATGGGTTTGTTGGATGAGTTTATGATGATTAGGTCGGATCATTCAACTCAATATCAGTTCTTGTTTAGCGTAATTGCACAAAATCACCCCTTGAATAGGTCACTTTGCACAATACTGTGAAAAGTAAACAAAATTGCAATTAACCTATTGCCCACAATGACCTATTTTAGGATTGCTTTAGTGTAGCTTGAATATTGAACTAACCAAGTTGTTAATTGTTAGTTTTACCTCTAAACTTTTTCCTTCAATACAATACGTTTTGTTTCCAATGGATATTGGTATTCAATATTGCTTCTATATGTCTAATTAGGTAGAACTTTCCTCAGAATTTAGTTGAAGGCAAGAAGGCAACTTATAATGCTTTCTAACTTCTTCTTTTGAGGTCGTTATTTGTTATGAGGTGGTTACCATTGATGTTTGTGCATCCTTCTAGGTTGCTGTGGCACATACCATTGGACATGTAGCTGCTACAGTTAGTATGTCAAAGGTTGCAGTTTCATTCACCCATATCATCAAGAGTGGTGAGCCAGCGTTTAGTGTGTTGGTGTCAAGGTTCTTGCTGGGTGAGACGTTTCCAGCTGGAGTATACTGGTCCCTTCTTCCCATCATCGGTGGTTGTTCTCTCGCTGCTGTGACCGAGTTGAACTTCAACATGATTGGTAAGAGATGGAAAGTAATTAATTATAGGATGAAATTGTAATGCCTAATGAAGAATAATTCATCAGATGATCCATGAGATCTGGTCTTGTGCATTAGCCACTTCATCTTGAAGGGCAAAGCATATAAGAAATTTTTTTTGTTTCGTTCTACTTATAATGCTAAGATCAAACCTTTAACGTTTCCTTAAAAAACTTTACTACGGTTAGTTTGCATATTGATGACAAGAGACACTAAATAGAATATACTTCTTATTACTAAGTGCCAATTGCTAATGTAATATTTTTACAATTGCTTTTGATTGAGACCCTAAGTTTCGTTGTTGTCACTTCAGGATTTATGGGTGCTATGATATCAAACTTGGCATTTGTATTTCGCAATATTTTTTCAAAGAAGGGAATGAAAGGGAAGTCCGTCAGCGGGATGAATTACTATGCTTGCCTTTCTATGTTGTCTCTGGTAATTCTTACGCCATTTGCAATTGCTGTTGAGGGTCCGCAAATGTGGGCAGCTGGATGGCAGCAGGCTCTTTCCGACATCGGACCCCAGTTTGTTTGGTAATCACATGGGACTTACCAACTCCATTATTCTTAGCCTGTCTACTCTCTTTCTAGCATGTGACTGTTTTCTGTGTATGATACTAATTGGTTTGGTTATGCATTTTTTTTTTTTTACCTTTTTACCTTAGTTTTAGTCCATTTATAGTTAATGCCTTCACACCTTGCCTACTAAGTTGATGAGGATGATAGGCTTAATTGCCAGCAAAGTTTACTCAAACTCCTATCCACACGCTGTATCCGTGTTTTTTCCATAGTAATAGTAATGATATGGGTTCATAATATATCACAAAAGCTTAATGTAACTATCCTAGTATCTGATGTTGTATGCTGATTCATAATCGGATCCTGGATATTTCAAGTTTCAACATCCCAATGTTGATCTCTTTTAGCTAATTTTAGTAACCAATATTTTGTGGGCAGCCGCAGGTCTATATCATTCTCTCTTACAACATCAGGTAGTAGAAACTAGAAACTCAGTAGATATATCTTTTTCTGTGTCTTTTCCTGCTATTGTTCACATTCCTCAGTAGATATAAATTTCTTTCTTACAGCATCAGGTAGTAGAAAGTAGAAACTCAGTAGATATATCTTTTTCTTTTTCCTTTACCGCGATTGCTCACATTCTTCGGTTAGAAGCTGGTGATGTTATATTTTTCTCGGCATTTGCTTGCTCTTTTTTAGCGATGAATGAATAAGAGTTTATCATAAATTTTAGCATATTATGATTAACCTTCTGTTTTATTATCCATGTATTTTCCTTTTTGCATGCTTTACAAGAATTTGACTGTTATTCCTCACCTTTCTACTGACAAGCTCGTGTGTATGTGGTAAATCTGTTTGGTAGGTGGGTTGCAGCCCAGAGTGTATTCTATCACCTCTACAACCAAGTGTCATACATGTCACTTGATGAAATCTCTCCTTTGACATTTAGTGTTGGTAACACAATGAAACGTATATCAGTGATTGTATCCTCCATCATCATATTCCGAACTCCCGTCCAGCCAATCAACGCACTTGGAGCTGCCATCGCTGTCTTTGGAACATTCTTGTACTCCCAGGTGAGCACTCTTCTTATCAATGCACTCACTGATCATTTTTGTACTTTTTAGGTTCTTTTTGTCCATTCTGTTTTTAAGTAAACTTCTATGCACTTGACTCGTCTATCTACTATCATTCTGACAGCTAAAAGAACCTCATAACTCCTATGACTCTGACAAGTCTTATTAGCGACTAACTGACTATTCAACAATATTTTACTATATAAAGCTGGTCTATATAAACCAAATCAGATATAGGCGGTTTTTATTTGGAATAAGGGATTATGCATGAAGTTAAGCATTTGAAAAGTTGAAGCAAACACTGGATTTGGCAAGTTCAATATGGCTCAGGACAGATCAACCTTTTCATATCCTTTATTCTGGAACCTCTATGATCAACACACTCCATGTCTTATGATTTTACGCATTATGCCCTATACAACTTATTTGTCAAACTGTGATATTGTCTCTATCCTTCAAATGCAGAAGTATTTTCCTTAGTTGTGAAGCATTAAACTCTCTTGTTCATCATAAACTAAAAAAGAAACATGTCAAATTGTTCTTCTAAATCCTATCTATACTGGCAATGAAATGTGTACCTGTGTTAAATCTATTGCCTCTGTTCCTCAAGATTACTATCTTCAACTTTATATTTTTCGGCTTTCATTTGCTGCAACGCCTGAACCATTGTTCTATCTCCTGCAGGCAAAGCAATGAAGTATCTTTCCGGGGCTGCAGATGAGTTAGATATTATATGAACATGCTTTATATCGTACTTGGGGTAAAGACAGTGGCAGATTTTCAGATTACTAGACGAGTTTCTAAAGATCACAGTCACCAGATCTTGACAAGGTTGGATCCAGAAGTAAGTTTGTAGATAAACTAGTTCATAGTTATCTCGCAAAATAATGAAATTTACAATACCCAAAAACGGGAAGAACACTTAAAACCGTCCTGGAGGTGGACGAGGCAGATGACGGGTTTCGTCTCTCTGCTTACTGTGTGGTCCTAAGAGGACATTGTTGAATAAGTTGCAATCTTAGGAAGAAACCTTTTGTCAAATTTTAAAGTATGAAATGCAAAAATGAAGGTATATATGTATAAATATATACCATTTCTCGCCATCGTCTTCCTTCTCTCTGTGTTCTTGGTCTTGGTGGTTCTCTGTGTTTTGTCTGTGCTTATCCTGAGTTTCTGAATCTTTTGCATATGGTGCCCTTCTTTCTTTGGGTGTTGGTTTGGTTGAACAGGATAACGAAACTTATCCTTTCTGATTTTAGAGCCTTTCGTTCTTTCTCTGGTGTTGATCACTTGGGTTTGAATTCTGTCAGTTTGTTGAGTTTTGTTTTCTTGTTCATCTATTGGTTGAATTGGTTCGCCCTTTTTGTCATTACTCATTAGTATGTGGGTTGGTATGAATGGAATAGTTCTAATTGTCTGATAACAATCCGTTTACTTGACTGTTTTTTAGCAAAACAAACAGGACTCAAAATCTTCAAGGACTATTTTTTAACGCATAGAAAAACAAAAGATTATTTACCACAAGTTAATTACAAACACAATTCAAATCTCGTCTTGTTTCGGTTTCGTAGCAGCGGAGATAGAAGTCGTAGCGCGTTAAAAACGAGAAAAGTCGTAGCACATTAAAAACGAGAGTAGCAACATAAACTTTATTGAAAATTACAAAATATGTCTAGGGTCTCTTTTGCAACTTTTTCCTAATTTGTCATCTCCGTTTTCTCTATTTTCTCAATTTTAAATTTTAGTGTTTTAGCTCAGAGATTGGTTAGATTTGAAGTTTGATGGCTCAAATTATGTCCACGAAGAACGATCTACGGTTTTTTAGTATAATAATGTTTCTAAAAAAACATTCAAAATCAAGGCAATTTACAATTTTTGTCTTTTGACATTTAGGGTTTAGTTGATTATAATAGCATTTCAAATTTGTTGAAATTTGAGTTGTTTTTATGAGTTAAAATTGATAAGGATGTATGAATTGATGTCATTTGACAACAAATTTGGCCGAAAGATGATTGAAATGCACAAAATCAGGACTTTATGTGTGTTGAAATGTTGAACACGTTGAGTCTGAATCACATTGAGAGTCAATAATGTTGATATAACGTTATCACACTGGAAGCCAATGTGAAATAAAAATTTTAATGTTGAGAGTCAACGTGGATATAACATTTTCATATTAAAAATCAACGTGAACAAACCGTTTTTACGTTTGTCGTCAATATGGTCAACTTCTATTCACGCCAGACGCCATCATGTGTCAACATTCGTGATTAATGGTAAATTTAAACTGCTACTATTTGAAATGATTATAAACCAAGTTGATTATTATAATTATTATAAGAAATATATAAAGAAATGCCTAAAGTTCAATGACATTTTATTAGTGTTAATTGAAAATCAACTCAAAACACACAAATCACTCTAAATCAATCAGATTAAAACACAAGATTGGGCATAAACATGAGGCAAAAGCCTAACAACAACACACCAGCAAACTGTCAGAAAGCTAAACTCCACTAAACCACCAAGCAAACAATTTTCTCTGGCCCAAGGCCTAAGCTTTCCAAAATATTGATTTCTTGAATAACTTAGAAGAAAAAAACCCTAATATCTTATGGATGAATTGGGTAAGTAACTCCTTACGATAAAATAGTGTATATAGTATTCTTAAAATATGAAAAATAATGAAATGAGAAACAATTTGAAACTCATAACTAAAGAGGATCTTATTCTTTTATTGGCATCCTTCGAACCAAGATTCTTACAGATACTTCTTGACAGGCAAACGTCAATTTGTAAAAAACGAACAATCTGCTCTATAACCTATAGCTTAGATCCAGCCTGCACTTATGAGAACTTGATCCCGACTTGCAAATCAGAAATTCAGCAGCAAAAACTACAATAAAGTGACCCTGAAGAATGTCGAGTTACATCTTCAGGTGCTTAATAGCCGTATGGACATCTTTGTCACCTCTGCCACTGCAATTGAGCACAACCTTGGTACCGTCAGGGAGCGTCGGGCACAGCTTCTCCAGATAAGCCAGCGCATGTGATGTCTCCAATGCAGGGATGATGCCTTCCAGTCGAGAAAGCCTCTTGAATGCTGCAATACAGTAACATATGGAGTGATCACATGCGAGGCTTAGGGTCCGTTTAGTAACATAAGATTACGTAGATGAAGTCGAAGACGAAGAGGATTATATAGATGAAATTGTTTAAGGAGATAAGTATGAAAATTAGTGAAATGAGTGTTTGGTGAAATAAATATAACTGTGAGTAAAATTAAGAAAAAGTATGTGTTAAAATTTGTTGTATATGAAATAGATGAAAAAAATAAGAGGGGTACAAAATGTATTTTAGCCTCAATAATCCTTATAATATAAGTTTAATAGGATTACACAATTCTAGTAATCTAATTCCTTTAATCTCCATAATCTAATTCCTTTCATTTCCCTCATTCCTTTACCAAACACGATTAAGAGATTTATTTCTCCCTCTTAATTCCTATAATCTTAATGTCTTTATTTTTACCTCCGCCGGACAGAGCCTTAGACTCAGTTCCAACTCATACACTTATTACACATAAGCCAAGATGAACACATTTTAGAGCTCGCTTAAAATTTAGACTCGGCTTGAGCCTAGAAAAGCTGAACATGAGCATACCAAAGTTCGACTCGTTCAACTCTAATAACAACACTACATGTGGTTCCTTGTTATTTTCAGAACACCCGAAAATAACACCCTAGCGGTTGAGCTTTGTATAGTATCATAGATAATATTTTGTAAAGTTTACGCAAAACAAACCTTCCAAAGCCTCATCATCTGTAATACTGTGGTACTCAGCACGGCCTAAATCCTTGAGAAAACTGTGTTCTGGTCCAACTCCGGGGTAATCAAGTCTAAGGATAAAGAAACGAGTATTGGATAAGTATATAATATATCATACTATAAATGATATGATTGCAGAACGGCAGGAAGTACATACCCAGCACTAATTGAATGAGGCTCGATAACCTGTCCATCATCATCCTGCAATAGGTAACTCATGGCTCCATGAAGCACACCCACTTCTCCTTTAGTCAAAGTGGCAGCATGTTTTCCACTATCTACACCAAAACCTGCAGCCTCCACACCGATCAACCTAACATCTTTATCCTCAACGAACTCATGGAAGAGTCCAATAGCGTTTGAACCGCCTCCAACACATGCAACTAGGACGTCTGGTTTGCCGCCCCATTTTTCAAGTGCTTGTTTCCTTGTTTCTTTACCAATTACTGCATGGAACTCTCTGACCATCATCGGGTATGGATGAGGACCAGCAACTGAACCCAAAATATAGTGGGTTGTCTCCACGTTGGTCACCCAATCCCTTATAGCTTCAGATGTAGCATCCTTTAGTGTGGCCGTACCAGAATGAACTGGTCTCACCTATATTGAGAATGGTGAAAACAGCCAAAGAACATCAAATTTAAGATAGGAATGCGTTTTCTCAAGTGCAATCATACGGTGCAAACTAATAGAATCAGGATCAGAATGATTGAAAATATACTTGCAAATTATCAAGCTATAGATCGAGGGATGGAAACAAATGGAGATTTGTCCAGAAGCTTCATTGTCAAGTGTCCGAACCTTTTCTTTTATAATAAAATCACAGAATTGGGATCAAACTGATTGAAAATGTCTCCACAAAAAACTTCAGGGCAGGGATTAATAGGAGCAAAAAACCGGCATACTTTGACTCTTACTACAGGAAAAGTAGTACTTATTTGAGTTGTAGTGTTGCAGCGTGTATCATTAACAACAGTTATAGGGAGAAATTCCACAATCCATGCAACAAACATGTACAGTTCAGGATATCCAAATGACAGAGATGCAAAAGAACAAACCTCAGCCCCAAGAAGCCGCATCCTGAAAACATTCAGTGCCTGTCTTTCCATGTCTTGAGCACCCATATACACTATGCACTCCAGACCAAACCTAGCACACACAGTAGCCGTTGCAACTCCATGCTGACCAGCTCCAGTTTCAGCAATAATTCGGGTTTTCCCCAGCTTCTTTGCTAGCAATGCTTGAGCAATGGCATTGTTGATTTTGTGAGCCCCAGTATGGTTAAGATCTTCTCTTTTGAGATAAACTTGTGGCCCTTCACCATTAGGACGCTTGTAATGCTCTGTAAGCCTCTCTGCAAAGTAAAGAGGAGATTCTCTACCGACATAATCCTTCAATATTCCATCAAGTTCACTCTGCATTCATAAACTGCATTGTTAGAAGACTGCATGTTTGAAGTGATTAAGCAAGCAAAAAATAAGTCCCACGACACTTGGACGTTCTCTGACTAACTAAGCCAAGAGTTATAAAGGATGATCTTAGTTGACTGAATATCTTTATTTTATCTTTCTTAGTTGTAATGCATGAACATAAAGCCAACGCATGAAAGAAGCTCGGGTCCCTTGCCCAAACAGTGAGGTCAGAAACAAAAAGCTCAAACTAAGCAGTCATTTTGGTAAACATATAAGAATAATAAGATCAAAGTTCTACTCTTTCAGCTTCTTTCTCTAACAGATTCTGCTAGTTTCAGTTACAGCAAAACTACATATAGATTATTCCATTAGAGACAATTGATCAACTCAAATCATCTCATGTATGATTGACGCCAGGCATACTGACTCAATTTCAAACTATGAGTTTGATTAACAGGGTGCAAAATATTCTGAAAAGTCATATGAAGTAACATATTGTCTATTAGGCAAGTTGTACATTGGCAATTTTTCGAGCTTTTGAGATAGAGGGAAGGGACAGGGTGACAAGGATGTGGTAGAAGTGATGGTGATGGGCTAATGGCCCATATAAGATCCCAACTTTTCGGTTAAGTAGTATCAGATCTGACAAAAAAAGCCGAAATGGAAATTTGATGCCCAAACATTGCAAAGCAAAACAAAGAAGTTAAGCCAGAAAGGGATGTGACATTTATAAATTATGAGGGCGTCTCTGAACCAAGCAGCAAAGCCAGCAGATAGAATCGGCACCAACAGGCTCACCGTCCAAAATTCTACGCTTATCCATCACAAAATCGACACGCCCCACATATTACAACCACGCAAATGTAACCAAAATATTATGAATATCAGAATATGACATTTATCAATCCATCTCTGAGCCAACTAAGCAACACTACAAACAATTCGGGTAATAGGCCCACTCGATGTTTGTTGTCGTTGCTCAATTGAATAATAAAAGATGGCGAAATCATCAAACTGAAATCATAAAACACATTTTTTTCATATAAAATCCTTGTTATTTTTGCAAATTTCATATTACAACAAGATTGTGATTATCGCATCTGCTCTTCAAATCACGTCTATGTATATATATCTTCAAAACGTCAATTGTACATTTGTACCTGAGAATATAATGGCTAATATCAGCACTGGTCATGTCCTAACATATAGAATCACCCACCGACTCACCGAAACCCAATCCCTAAAAATCGACTTACGTAGCGAAAAACATCAAAATCAGCTCATAAACCAAAAGATTAAACACGAAGAATCACTAGAAAATCGAAACTAACCTGAAATTGGTAATCAGTAGCGAGAGAATGGAAGGCGGTTTCAAGCTCAGTGAGAGCATGCATTAGTGTTTCCGGCACATACTTTCCCCCAAACTTCCCAAACCTTCCAAACGCATCGGGTCGTAGAAGAGGTGTCGTTTCCTGAATCACGATTTCTTCGTTGAGGTTCTTAGCGCCCAAATCCTCGCGAGTTATTACGCAGGAGATCGAGCCGCCTCTAGAGAGGGGCTTTTGTGAGAATTTCAGTGAATTGGAAGGCAAATTCGAGAATTTGAAGCTGCTTAGACGCGATTCAGAGA
Source organism: Fagopyrum esculentum (assembly GCA_033239045.1). NCBI lineage: Eukaryota > Viridiplantae > Streptophyta > Magnoliopsida > Caryophyllales > Polygonaceae > Fagopyrum > Fagopyrum esculentum. The sequence goes on from BSUD01000003.1 coordinate 9,375,388, forward strand.
GAGATGAATAGGATGGTGAGGTTCGGACTTTGAGGGCAGAACCTGTAGAGGCGGCCATGGAGAACAGATGGGAGATTTGGTTTCTACAGAATGAAGCTCGGAGGTTTTTGGTAGAGATTGTGAAGAGACATAACCAATCAATTGTAAATATATACACAAAGAAATCTCTACGAAATTTGGAATTTGGTCCCTTTTTAGTAGGTATTTACAAATTGGAAACAAAAGTTTTTTTTATTGGAAAACTGCATGTATTAATTTCAAAATTTAAACAATATCTATCCATGACATGAATGTAACACATGTTTTGTATATTAGACTACTAAATTTTCTGTCTTTTAAAACAATAAGTATATCTAATATGTCAAAACGGACCCTTAGTTTCCATTTCATGAATAAATATATACATATGGACTAAAATAAAAAGTTATTATTTACCTGTTTTTCGGATAAATTTACATGTTTTTCGGACCGGAGTCGGATCGAGGCCGAAATCCATACCTAAAGTATAGTACTCATCCACCCGAGTCAGATTTCGGGGCGACAACCCCTAAATAATATTTTTTTTGGAAAAATATCATGGTAAATATTAAAAATATATATTACACAAATAAATAAAACATTCTAATAATCGTGAAAATTTTAACCTCCTATTATCCGTGCGTGTATATTTTTCTTTTTGACCTTCAAGTTCCACTAACGTGTTGTGTCGGGTTTATTCGACTACTAAATTTTCTGTCTTTTAAAACAATAAGTCTATCTAATATGTCAAAACGGCCGTTAGTTTTCATTTCATGAATAAATATATACATATGGACTAAAATAAAAAGTTATTATTTACAAATATTAAAATAATAATTCACTATATAATATTAAAATAATAATTCACTGTATATACACTAAAATAAAAAGTTACTAAAACATTTTTTTGAACATACATACAAAATATTTAGTGATAAATGATTCGTTAACAATTTTATGAATTTGGTCCACAAAGCAAAATTCATGAAAATATCATTTCTAATTATGTAAGATTGGATGCATGGATAGTTGGTGATAAACATGACACGTGGCATTTTGACGACCATAGGATCGATGATTCAACGCATACATATGTTAATTAAGGTTAATTTGTGTATTAAGCCATCCTACGTAATTATGCAACGCATATAAAGAGGATTAGGTAAGTGCTATATTAAGTAATAATTAATTACTTGTATTTTATAGCCATTTACAAGATACGTTTAGCTTTAAGCAAGGGCAAATTAAGTGTATGTTTGATTATTCAAAGTATTTGGTAGGATTCATGCAACAATTGTTTTTATTTTGTGGGTATTATGTATTATTCATGTACAATGTAATGAAATTTTCGAATGTAAATTGGAATATTATTACTGTTTAGATTTTCAAAGATTTTTATCATATTTGGACCATATTGTATTAATCTTATATTTCACAAATAAAATGGAAATTTCCAATATCATTTTAGGGAAAAAAATTAAAAAAAAACATTGTTACCGCCAATTGCGAAAAAAGTTCAAGGTTATGAAATTTTGTGTGAATTACCTTTAAAATTATATAAAATATATTAAAGGACTGTTTGAATGATGTATACAATAAAATATCACAAATCGTCAAATATAATAATAATAATAATAATAATAATAATAATAATAATAACCATATAGGAAAAAAATAATTTTTTTTTTTCAATTTCTCCTGTTTGTAATTTCTATGAGACAAATGTCGTCGAGTTATCGAATATCTAATCGGCCAAATTAGATAAGTAAACATTTTTTATATCTCTCTATAGTAACCTGGTTCATGATATAAATATGTTTAGTAAATGTACCCCTAATCAAACTCCGTACCTTTCAACTTCAATTTATTGAAAGTATTAAAAATTAAAGGATACACAAACTTAATAAAAATAGAAAATGACCTATTTGACCAAACTCTTTCTATCTAATTTTCCTAGTTTGTCATACTCATGAAATTGTCAATATATCGGTTAGTGAAAGATCGCTTATCAATGTAATGTAATAAATACGGGATAATCGGTTAAAGTGTTGATGACGGAGTTTAAGAAAAGGGTGACGGGATTTGGGAGAGAGGGTTAGGGTTCGGAAGGAAGAGATGAAGTAATAATACAACTAAAAGCGCATTTACTCTAGTCAAAAGAAACTCGTTATTAGATCACGAAAACTTAAATAACAATACACTTGCGAAATTAGAAGAGGTTATTCAATGAATTTCTTCTTTAACATTACATTTTACTTAAAATATATTACCGTTCTACTGAAAACTTAAAAATAATTTATTTGTCCATACACAAATATATTTCCGAAATATGAGTTTTTTTAGATACTATACTAAACACTTCGAATCTTCGATACAAGGGTTTGAGAGAAGGTTCGGGGTTTTTTTTGACGATTACACGTAAAACCTCAAGATCAATGTTATTAACACAAACTCAAATTAAATACAACTCAAATCATTTTAAAATTAATTAAAAAAATCATATATCACGTCAAAATAAATTATAATCACGTTAAATAAATCAATTTTAATAATTTATTCAAAATAAAAAAAACTCGCAAAAAATCTTATTTTACCAAACTCTCGATAATTTTTTTCGCCAATTTTTACATTTATAAAATTATACAAAATCACAAAATAAAGAAAGTATTAGGTAAAAACAATTTATTACCCTCTCAAATTTCAAAAAGATTTGTACGAAAATAAAAACTTTGAGCGCCCATTTTGATTTTGAAACACATAAAATGATTTATTTCCATTTATGGGTCCACATTTTACTATAAAACCCCAAACTCTCACCCTAGTTTTCTCACATCCAAATATCGCCCCTGCAAATTCTGCATAAAATTATTACCCTCTCAAATTCTGCAATGGCTCTCTCTACCGATCGTTTAACCTTCTTACCAGAGGGCTTAATCACGATGATCCTCAACCGCATGCCTCTCAAAGACGCCGTTTGCACCAGCGTCTTATCCCACAGCTGGAAAAACCTATGGAAAACTCGTACAAACATCGAAATCAACGATTTCGACTTCCCCACAAAATCACGATGCATCAAACTCACCTATGAATGGCTTCAAAACTATCCTCTCGGCGACATCGACACATTTTACTTCAAGCTAACGAGATTAGCGTGTTCCGTATCTCGAAAGCTCATTGAATCTTTCATCAAATTCGCCACAACACACAACACGAAAACCCTATACCTTGAATTCCCCAGGCTTACTCACTTCGAGTTGCCTAGTTCTGTCTATGAGTATAAAGCTTTTCGTAAACTTGTACTCCTGGCATGCACATTCGACATTTCGAGATTTGTTAACCTAAAATTTCTCAAAACGTTGTGTGTTGGGCGAATGGTTATTTCAAACGAAACGGTGAAAAAGTTCATTTCGATTTGTCCTCTTCTGGAGAATTTGACTTTGTATCAGTGTAGCGGTGATGTTGTGTATGAGGTTTACTCGACCAAGTTAAAAAGTCTTATTGTTCAGTTTTGTTATAGTTTGCATCAGCTGTGTGTGACTTGCCCTAATTTGATCAATTTTAAGTATACTGGTGAAGTCCTTGATTTTAAAATAAAGAATCTTGATGTTCTTGATAAGGCTTCCTTGGATTTTTCTGATGATCCTTGTTTTGATGAAGATGTTGGTGATATGGTTTTGGATATTGTCTTGGCTATCAGCCATGCTAGGGTTCTTAATCTCTGTGGCCATACACTTCAGGTACTTTCTTTCATGCAATATTCTAGATTCGTTATCATTGAGTTTCGAAAAAGTTGTGATTTAATCGGTATAAGAAGTATGATTGACAGAGTCGCGAAGTCTGATGAAGAGTCTCTTGATTACATTTTAATCCTAATTGTTCTTGTAAGTGATAATTGAACATGTACTTTCTTGGATTCATCAATTTTATTAAAAAGTTGCGATTTAATCGATATCATAAGTATCACAGAGCCGTGAAGTCTGATGTATTGTATCATGATCAAATTATTGATTTGGTAGTGTAACTAGTACAAAGTCTTTCTTGATTATATTTTAATCCTAGCAAATGTTATAACGTTGAGTTTGTGTGAAATTATGTAGTTGATAGCATTGTCAACTATGGGTTCATGGGAAATTCCCGCGGAAATGAAGGCTAAGAGCTTGACCCTTGGATCAACGTTTCATCACGTCGAGTATTTCGGAGTAGCTTCTTTACTCATAAGTTGTTTACTACTCGAGAAGATCCAGTTCGACCTTTATGGTCGGCAAATATTTTTCGGGTCAAGCGATGTATAATCAACTCAACCTTCAATCAAATTTTCCATTCGGATCAAATATTGGATACGGGTATTATAAATTAGAACTAACATGTTTATTTTCACGGATTTAGGCTCTTGTTGAGGACGATGAACATCCGTTAGAAGGGACGGATTTAGAAGAATATTGGAATGAGCGTGTCCCGACCCCAAGTTGCATGATCAACACGTTACGAGAGGTGGTGATGAACGGGTTCCATGGAAATAAGAACGAGTTTGGCTTCTTAAAACTCTTGTTTGAATCCGGACTCGTTTTGCAAACGGTACGAGTGAAGATCAGAAGAATCAATGACGATGCATGGATACCTCCCGAGGATGTTTTGAGGATTTTGCGGTCTTGGGTTTCGGTTTCGGTTCACGAACTCAATATAGTGGTTGAGTGAACGTGTATAGTGCATGCATGCATAGTTGCATGTATCGTTGGACGTGTTTTGTGATGTATCCGTTGAACAATTATTGGTTATAATAATATATGAGATGTTAGACATATACAATGTTTGTGCTATATAAAGAAGGGAGAATTTGATATACTAGGCTTTTTTGAAAATATGATTTAGTAAATGTACCCCATAATTTTTTACCACTTTCATTTAATGGTAGGTAAAAATAATTAACTCTTCTATTTAAAAAGAAAAAGAAAAATCCATGAACTTAGTCATATCTTTCAAATGTTACGTAAATGAATGTGACTTTTATTTTTTTTTATTTTCTTTTTTTTTGTCTTTTGTTTATTTATTTATTTATTTATTTATTTTTATTTTTTGGTATGAATTTGATACCAGAATTTCATATTCATACCACCAGAATTTTTTCATACCAGAATTTTTTACATACCAGAATTTTTTCACTTACCAAAATTTTATTTTTCACATACCAGAATTGTATTTTTTCATATACCAGAATTGTATTTTTTTCACATACCAGAATTTTTTACATACCAGAATTGTATTTTTCACATACCAGAATTGTATTTATTTCACATACCAGAATTTTTTCATACCAAAAGGTTTTTCATACCAGAATTTTTTTCGTACCAGAAGGTTTTTTTGGTCCTTTTTTATTTTTTATAATTTTCTGGTATGAGTTTCTAGTATTAAATTCATACCAGAAACTCATACCAGAATTATTTTTTTTTGTTTTTTTTGTCCTTTTTTATTTTTTATAATTTACATACCGGAATTTACATACCGGAATTTAAAAAAATATAAACCAACAGCAAGTCACCATCATAACAACAGCAAGTCACCATCCACCATTGAGCCAAGCAGTAGCAAGTCTTCCCTCCGCCATCTTCACTCCTTCCCTATGATAATTAATGCATTCAGAAATTTCAACTTTGATTAACAAAGGACCTTTGTTAATCCTTGGCCTGATACAATTATTGACCCTTCCTCATTTCCATCTTCAAACAAACCTGACAAATCAAACCCTCTAGAGACCAAATATCAACCTTGGCCCCATTGTAACCCTTCCTCGCAAGCACCTCCAGTGCAACATACGCCGGCGTGCCACATAAGGTATGAAATAGACCGTCTTGACGGATTTAATCGGAAATTGCGTTGATACCGAAATAAGATACCTTCAAATCACCAATCTCGTCTAGCAAGAGATTCTCCGGCTTCAAATCGCGATGATAAACGCCTCGAGCATGACAGAATCCGGCAGCGCAGATCAATTGCTGGAAATACCTCGCAACCTCTTCCTTGATGAGAAAACCGAAGAAAGAATCGAAATGAGAAAACGAGACCTAAATATGTACAAAAATCAAACCGAAAACGAAATGAAAAGAGTATAACACGAACGAATATGGCTTCGAAGTCACACCACCGTCCAACGCCGTCGCCTGTACAAGAGAGAAGAGAGGGGATGAGGTTTCAGCAGTGCAGATTGAAGGGGAAGGGCGGCGGCCGGTTGAACGAGAGAGGGAAGAGCGGCGGCCGGTTGAACGAGAAAGGGAAGAGAGGGGAGTTAGGGTTCCTATAGCGTAAGAAAAGTAAATGAAATCTTATTTGAACGGTAAAAAAAAAAAAAGGTACATTTACTTATTCAGAAAATGAAAAAGGCTCAGTTAGTAGAGTGGAAAAAAAAAAGGCCTAGTTTCCAAATTAGCTCTATAAAGAAACGAATTTTCTAAATATAAGAATTAATACTTTTAATTTGAAAAGATTTACCAACTTTTATTCTTCTTCTAATCCTTACAATGTATACATTTATATTTTAGAATTTACGATAAATAAATTTTTAATGATAGAAAGTGTGACTAAAGCCCTAGCATTAGGACAGAAACCGGATCATGAGGATCCTTCGGTATTTTTAATAATTATTTGTGGAGAAAATGAATTTATAATAATATAGCATAATTTTCACTAAATAACAAATTCAGTTAAAGATTAATAATCTAAATATGGTTTTAAAAGATGGAATAATGAAACTGAAAATCAATGATGGGTTCTCTCATGTCGAGGATTCTCGACATTATTCATGTGACTGGTTCACGTTGATGATATGAGTTAGAACATTGTATTTTGTCATTTCTTATTTAACTAGTATTTTTGAAAAAATTGGATGTGGGTCATGTTTATGAATTTTATGATTTATATATATATATATATATATATATATATATATATATATATATATATATATATATATATATATATATATATATATATATATATATGTTTGTGTGGGGTCTGGTTTTGGTGAGGAGGATGCTTCCAGAGAAGAATAAGGAGCATTGTGAGTCATTAGATGAGGTCTAAATCAAAGCTCTCACACAAGATATTATTAATGAAATTTTAGTAATTATGATAAATTTTTAAAAAAAACATGTTTAGCCATGAAAGCAGAAGAGATTACTACAATCCTCCAACTTCCCAGTTAACACGTCATTCAGCTATACAAAGGCATTGAGATTTTAGAAAATAAGTTGTAATAATACAATAAGCTCTTATTTTACAACAACAAAAGCAAACCACGCCTGACACCTCCCTTTGTCTTGTTTTGCAGTTGTCTCGTACTTGTAGTTATATGCATTTCACTTGATCACCAATTTCACATATTACAAACTAACGATCCACAAATTACAAGCATTTCACGTGTAACACTAAACTTACACAATTTACAACAAGTACGAGATAGTTGCAAAACGTTTAAACCTTTCTCTATATGCTCATTTTATTGTGCATGCAAACTGATCGACAAAATGTCTCATAGAAAAATAGTCTATAATATTTACATGAACAATGACACAGAAAAGTATGAACACCGATGAACAAAAACATGAACAATGACGTACAAAAGTATGAACACCGATGATGTATCTATAACTTTTACACATACATAACATGTTATGATCATTTTTTAACGTTTTGTGATGAGTTTTTTTTTTGGTTATATATTGTAAATGAATATCTATGCATTATAAAATGAGCACAAAACAATAACTAAACATGACACTTTGATGAATAAAAACACTAATGTATACAAACATGAACAATAACGTATAAAACTATGAACATTGATGACTATTTTTGAACGTAAGGGTATTTTTCAAATTTTAAGTCAATTTACAACAATGTCATTAATGATGAGCGTATGTGATTTAAAATTTACCCAATGACTCACTATCCTCCTAATTCCAATCCACAAGCTCTCTCCTCACTTGAACTAATATATATATATATATATATATATATATATATATATATATATATATATATATATATATATATATATATATATATTTAATTATTTACAAATCAATAAGATAGTTAGTAGTATTATTTTAAATGTAAAGATAATTTCTTAGATGTATTATTTTTTTTTAAATGTTAACAAATATTGACTTATAAATAATCAAATGATATATGTCGACAAACTATAAAGCTCGTGACCATAATCTGGAAAGGTCAAATTAGTATGTAGACATTTTTCAGATTTTGGTCTACTAACTAGACCCATATCATAATCACATTTTAAATGTGATTATGATATTTTTCTTTTAAAAAAACTATATGTTCAAACTATTAAAATACAAAATTCTAAATTGTTTTCAAAAAAAATGCTGGCATTTATGGGTTGAAAATTATACCTTTTTGTAATTTTTATTAATTAAGATTTTTGAATATACGTATTAAATTAGATCGTACCTTATACCAAGAGTCGACATTAAAACAACACTAACTATAAAAGTATAATACGATAAAAAAGAATTATTGTTTTTTAAGTATATCATTAACTACTCAATTTAAATAGAATGGCGTCATTTCACCATGCGTCATTGAAAAAGAAAAGGAAAGAAAATTGTCACCGTCTATACCTAAAAGAGGTTATTTCAACGAACTTGTAAGTTTAATTTTCCTTTTTACCTATAAAGTGTTAGGGTTTCACACGAACATGTCTCATCACGTTATCATAAACATCCACATCCTAGCTAAAATAATAAAAACAACAAATGTACAACGGTATGATCAATATCCGAAGTTCTCTTATGATTGATCGTCCTCACATAACGACATCAAGAAACCGTTAAAGAGAACGAATAACTAACTACTCAATTCAAATAGAATGTCGTCACTCACCATCTGCCATTGAAAAAGAAAAGGCGAAGAAAACCGTCACCGTCTATACTTAAAAGAGGTTATTTCAACGAACTTGTAAGTTTAATTTTCCTTTTTACCTATAAAGTATTAGGGTTTCACACGAACATGTCTCATCACGTTATCATAAACATCCACATCCTAGCTAAAATAATAAAAATGACAAATGTACAACGATAAGATCAATATCCGAAGATCTCTTATGATTGATCGTCCTCGCATAACGACAGCAATAAACCGACAAAGAGGACGAAAAACTAACTACTCAATTCAAATAGAATGTCGTCACTTCACCATGTGTCATTGAAAAACAAAAAGGGAAGACAACCGTCACCGTCTATACTTAAAAGAGGTTATTTCAACGAACTTGTAAGCTTAGTTTTCCTTTTTACCTATAAAGTATTAGGGTTTCACACGAACATGTCTCATCACTTTATCATAAACATACACATCCTAGCTAAAATCATAAAAATTGACAAATGTACAACGGTATTATCAATATCCGAAGATCTCTTATGATTGATCGTCCTCACAAAACGACATCAACAAACCGACAATGAGGACGAAAAACGTCATCAATATCATATATATATATATATATATATATATACCCACGTTTTTATTATAAATTAATTTATATTCAATTTCTTTTTTTTAAACTATTACATTTTCAAATATTCCTTCTTATCATATCACTCTTCATCCAAGACAACAACATCAATCCTAAGGGCACTGAAAATAGGTTATTGTTATTCGTATTACGGTTTCGTGCTATAGAGGTAGCTGAGATACGATTACGCAATGTGTAGTCGTTAAAAAAAAAAATTCCTTAGTTTTTTTATCGAATTTTTTGATATGAGCGACTACGCATCCGCAATGCGTAATCGTAGCCATTTTCCTACATTTTTTCAACGAAATCAACTTATTACTACAATTCTGTCATGCATAACCAGACCACGGATATAAATAGCACAAACCATGTGGTACAAATAGCAATCTCGCTGATGAAGATAGGATTGCTTCACCATAACAATGTGATATTTCGACGACAAAGAGGACGAAAAACGCCTATTCCCGACATGATGACATCAATAGCCTCAAAAGAGGTTACTAAAAATATATAAAATATATAAATATATATTTCTTCTCTTTTAAACCGTCGCCACTCAACTGAATTAACCTTTTTCTATAATTTTTTAATTTAATTTTTCTTTTGTGGGTCCCAAAACTGAAATCTCCCCACTGAATTTTACTGATATAAACCGCCTGCAAAACAAACATTTCTCTCCTGTCCTTCGTCTTCTTCCTCCAAACTTCCCCTGCAACAATCCCGATCAACAACTCCGTCGATGGACCATTTCTCTCTTTTACCGGAAACTCTAACCACCAACATCCTATCATTGTTACCCCTCAAAGACGCTGTACGAACCTCCGTCTTATCCCATTCATGGATCAACAAATGGCGAACTCGTCTCGTCGTCGAAATCAACGAAGCCGATTTCCAATCACTGCCGGAGTGTCTGAACTTCACGCATCAATGGCTTATCCACTATCCTCACCAGAAAATCCAGAGTTTCTCTCTCACTCTCTCAACTCCTCCGACGAACGAACTCCGACCGTTTTTCAATTCCTACATCGGCTTCGCAATTTCCCATGAAGCAACATCGCTTGAACTAAACTTCCCAAACGAAACATCCTTCGAGTTGCCGACGTTCTTGCACGAGTACGAATGGCTTGATGAACTAAAGCTTTTCTCATGCAACTTTACGTTCACCGATTTTGAAAACATTGGTCATCTCACAACGCTGAGTTTAGGACGAATCTCCATCCAAAACAATGCGTTGACGGAGTTGCTCAGAGGCTGTCCTCTTATCAAGAATTTGAGTTTGGTTGAGTGTGATCATGGTACTGCTTTTGTTATCTTCTCGATGAGGATCGAGAATTTGGTGATTGATCGATGCGTGGATTTGTTGCATCTAACTCTGATCACGCCCCATCTTAAAACTTTGAAGTATTTCGGCGCATTGATCCCATTCGGAACGACCGATCTCGGTTTGCTCGACGAAGCCGATTTGGATTTAGGGCTTACGCCTTACTATGATCATGAAGAGAGTGGTGATACAATTCAAGAATTTCTCATGAAGTTTCGTCATGCTAGGGTTCTTAAGGTTTGCACTTTTATTACTCAGGTATGTTCAAATTTTGTGATTCGTTTTTCTATTTTTCATTATTTTTTTCATAAGGAATATAATAAAGAACTAGTATGAGTTTCTTACAAGAGTTTTGTTTTTGTAAAAAATAAAATCATCAATTTTTAGTCTCAATGAAATTAGTAATTGTTTTTTGATTAATTTATGCAGAGTTTCTGAATGATTGGAAAATTACATAATGAATTAGAAGAGACTTTATGTATAAACTATTTGAATGCAAATTTCTTAGTGTATATATACTTATTTTCTATTAGAAGTTTTAATATTTATATGCTTATGCAATCGTAAACAATTATAGTGTTTTAAGTTGAGAGGCTGACCTTCTCTTTGTCTCAAAAACAAAAATATAGGGCCTGTTTACTTGCAGATTAGTTTATTTTCGAGTTTATAATTAAACTAAATGAGTTTATATGAGTTTATAGTTTATTTTCAAGGTTATTTCTTGATGTGCTTATATAAATAAATTAGATAACGTTGAATACCCAAGTTGAATTACCCAAGGATGAACAAATAATATCAAGATGGAAAACCACAAGGTCAAAATCGGATTTTAAACAAAAATAAACTCATGGAATCAAAAATAACCTTGGTTTGAAAAGTTTATTTTTGAGTGGTTTATAAACCCATATAAATCCCTAGAGAAATAAACTAATCGAGTAAACACCTACAAAATTTAAACTCAGGGTTTATAAACTAAATGAAATACAAATAAGCTACAAGTAAACAGACCCAATAGTATTTAAGTGAACAAAATTATAGTATACATATACTTATATTCATTTTTCTAGAATAAAATTTTATTTTTGAAAAATTAGAGAAATAAATATATAGTGACTAAAAACTAAACTCCGTGTGAAAAAACAAAATTTTCCTCCTCATCTATCATCCACAAGGGCCTCCTCACCCGAATCAGTTCATATATATATATATATATATATATATATATATATATATATATATATATATATATATATATATATATATATATATATATATATATATATATATATATATATATATATATATTTTATTAATATATTTTATTGTTATTTTTGCATGCAAGTGAGACACAATTAAATTTCATTAAATGCAAGCATTTTTTTAGCAAAAGAAACAAGGTAACGTTGAATGTGATTGACAACATAGGTACTTGCCATGGCAACGTCAAATTCATGGCGGCTTCTCGGCGAAATGAGGGCCAAATACTTGACCTTTAAATCGGCCTTCCATCACTACGAGTACATCGGGATAGGATGTATTCTATCGAGTTGTTCCTCGCTAGAGAAACTCCAATTCGACGTGGCTACCCGAGAAATATTCGAGGTAAAACCTGATTTTCTCGACTTCAAGCTTAGAGTTTTGTATCAACATAACGTTAACCTTTGTCATTGCAAATTCAGGATGACGAGAATCACCCTTGTGTTGGATTGGATGTCGAGAACTTTTGGGTCGAGGATTTTCCGACCCCAGGTGGCATAAGAAACGTGTTACAAGAAGTGGAGATTAACGGGTTTGGTTCATCTTATAACGAGATGCAGTTCTTGAAGTTCATGTTTGGTTCCGGGCTTGCTTTGAGAACGGTCCGATTGAGGATTCCGAGGGATGCTGGGGGAGTATGGAGGCAAGTGTCCGAGGAGTTGGCGACAACCCTGAGCTCTTGGCGCTACAACTCGGTTCACAACCTCAATATTGTGATTGAGTGAAGGACAGGGCGCTAGATGTGTATATGTATGCATCTAAAGATTCTACCTATTTATATATAATTACATATAATAATCCTTTAAAAATAAGGGGAAAAAAAACATGTATGTTATATGTATTCTCATGTGGTGTTTGTTTCTAAGTATGAATTATTGTACTTGTGGTGTAATTGCCAAACTATTTGTTGAATGTATCAACTTATTATATATCGCTTATTTTGAAGTAAATTTTATTCAGTTTTGAGTTTTGAAGCCCAATTGTTGAAAGTGGGCCAAGCCCAATTGATGAAAATGGGCCAAGCCCAATTTATGAGAATTGGCTAAGCCCAAAGGTTTTTTCTTAATTTTGGTCATAAAAGTCGAATCCTCTGTAATCCAAAATCACAACCTAATTTTCTCTAGTTTGTCATTTTCATTTAGGGCCCGTTTGGTTCCAACTCCGAAAACGGAAACGGAATGGAAACGAATTTAGTCCATATGTATAGCATCATTGATGAAATTTTATGGAATCATTTCTTGGGTTTTTGAGTAATTGTTGTAAAACTTGATTAGTGTTATAGGAAAACAAAATGGGGATAACAACTACATTTTACAAGCAACCACAATGAATAATTTCAAAAAATGTTCATGAATAAGGTAAACATATGAACTAATTTCATTTCCATTCCATTTCATTTTCCGAAATTCTAACCAAACGGGGTATTCTTTCGTTTCTAATCTCCCAACATTCAATTGCACTTTTCCGACTTAAATATTAGCCATATTTAACGTTTTAAGGCTCAAAATAACACGTCTTCTAAGTTTTTCAGTGTAAAATGTTTTATAAATATGTAAAATTTTAATTTTGATGAATTAAAATTTTAACATGTGATCTTTCACTTCAAATCGATAAGGTTACAACTTTAATATTATTATTTTTGAATGAACATATTTGCATATCCTAAATTGGAAAAATGGTTAAACACATGACTTTATTATCAAAATGGCTACAAACAAATTGATATTGACAATTCTACCCAAGAAGATAATAAAATTATTACATGACAATATTTTGTTTTTTTTGGCAATTGTCAAGCCAACAATCTATTTTTTCTCCTTCATCCCTTCTTTTGCTTTTTCCATCTTATATACAATATGGATAAAAATTTATGAAGGGAAATCTTGAATTTATAATAAAAAGAAAAAAAAAACTAGAAATCAATAATGGGCTCTCCAACGGTAAGATTTCTCTGAACTGTCCAAGGCAAGTTGAATAGCTTTGCCGTGATGAACTTGAAGATCTTGTTCACGTTGATGTTATGTTTGCTACTCGAGAAGAAGAGTGTTGCATTCATTGTCTTTGCATAAGCTCGTGCCTTCAATCATTATCAATACGTCAATAATAAAGACAATTGTAACTACATACAAAAGAATAAAATATAAAATAATCTAACTTTATATATTATATAAAAATATTATTACAAAAAATTATCTAAACAGTACCCATCTCATTTTTTGGACAAACTAAAATTTAGTACCCGTCAACTACTTTCATTTGCTCCTTCAATCAAATAAATGACAGTTTTAGAAGGCATAAAAGATGGAAAATATTTTAACATTTTAAACAACTGGATACTAAAATTTAGTCAACCTGTTTAGGCAAATTTCTCATATTATAGTAATCAAAGTTTGGAACATGTAAAAAAATGCAACTTTAAAAATAAACATTTTAGTGTCTTTTATTTTAAAAGTTAATAATTCAATCTACTTGCTCTGTTTAAATTTGACAAATTTTGAATTTAAATGGGCGATTTGATGTAATTAACATATAACAATGAAGGGGGTAATAAAGTTCAAACAGGATTTAATAATCTATATTTTTATAATTCAAAGTTCAGATTTTTATCCATGAATTAATTATTTTTATTTTTAAAAATAAGTTTTTATTCATAAATAATAATTACGATTATTATTAACATTTGCCTTATGAGTAATAGGAGTGTAATACGAGCCGAACGAGCCGAGCCGAGCCTAAAATTTATACGAGCTTTAAAACGTGCTCAAGATTGGCTCGTTTAGAAAGTGAACGAGCTCGAGCCGAGCTTTTGACGAGCCGATCTCGAGCCGAGCTTTTGACGAGCCGAGCCCGAGCCGAGTTTTTGACGAGCCGAGCCCGAGTAGCTCGGCTAAAATAATGCTCCTATAGTGTTATTTTAGCCGAATGAGCCGAACTTTACTCGAACGAGCCGAGCTTTGACATGCTCAAGCTCGGCTTGTTTATAAACGAGCCGAGCCTAAAAATTATATGAGCTTTCAAATGTGCTCAAACTTGGCTCGTTTAGAAAATGAACGAGCTCGAGCCGAGCTTTTGACGAGCCGAGTCCGAGTAGCTTGTCTCATATTACAGCCCTAATGGGTAACATTATTAAGTAACCTACGTTTATGAATAATCTTATAGAAAATGAAAAAAAAAAAAAAAGTGGTATAAAAAGGGGCAAAATAAACTTATTAATATTAAAAGAAACACCCTGAATCCTGTGCAACTGCAACTTTAGCGGTCATAAAACAAGGAAAATATTTGAAATTTTAAATTTTAAATTTTAAAAAGATAAAGGTCTCCCAAAAAACATTGCTCATTTCCACACGGCATGCTTCTTCACTTTTTACCACAAAACAATGCGAGAATCATCCAAATTTGCTATTCCTCATATTCAAAAAAGTATTCACTATTTAAATTAATATAAAATTTTGAGAAATAAACAAGAAGAAATTGACAATTAAGTAGATTTAGACCATGGTTTAATACCTGAGAAATAATCGTCCTTTGCAAATCCGGAGGAAGTCGAATAAAATCGTCGAATTTGGTTCCTATAAGAATGGGAATCGCGTTCTGAAACGAAAAATAAAATCGCAATGAAAATGATACCTTATTCATTTGGTTACTCGAAACTATATTAATTACAGAAAAACTAGGGTTGTTTATTATTATGTCTTAGACGAAAAATACTAATTGACTAGACATTGTTTGGTTGTTTCGGTTTTTCGAACCAGTACAAAATTGGACCCGAATTACCGGTCCGAGTCAAGATTGATTGGGTTTTTGGGTTTGGGCCGGCCTGAACCGAGTTCATGAATAGAGGCATTGAACATGATTTGTTTGCAAATAACCATGATGCTAAGTAGGTCTATGTAGAGTATAGCTAATTATTAAATATTCTTGAATCTCCAAATCAAGAATCTAACCAAATAATTAATCTAATTGCATGCTTATATTAAACTTAGGAACAAAACATAACATACTAAAACCTATAAGATATCCTTTAGATTATGGTTTTTGATAGCAAACAACAACAAAAACAAACCTAACCATAGTTTTTAGGAGATATAAGTAACCTTAGTTGATGACTAAAACATGTATAGCAATTCCCACCAAAAAAAAAAAAAACATGTATAGCAATTTATCCATAAATATTGGTTTGGAAAATGCAAATAAAATATAGCTTTCTTGGAGAAATAAGTAACTTTATCTTAGTTGATGGACACAAAAAATAATAAATGTCATTTATCATTAACTTCTAAATTCTAACTAGACATTTTTACTAAAAATTTTAGGAAACAATTTGGTTTACTAGGCTTTTTTTAGTTTTGTGTTTAGTAAATGTATCCTTTAAAAGAAGAATGTGTAGAGTTTGAAAATAAATACAAAAGAGTTTGGATATATTTACTTAATTGAAAAAATAAAAAGTCTACTGCTCTAATTTTTCAAAAAGGCATAGTTACTAAAATTGCCCAAACTATTAAAATTAATTAATAAAACTTTTTTGTATATCATGATGTTCAAATAACCGACAAAGTAGCTGGGGTCAATTAAAAGACAACTTGAATACTATTTCTTGTCGTAAATTCGTAATTGTACCTAACAATACATTATAATATTTTGTGGTAGCTCTATTATTAATGCCATGCATGACCTAAACATATTGACTTTATTCAGCCATCATATCTCAAACCAACACTATATATATATATGGACTTCCACTAACCTCCTCATTTTTTATATATTTTTATGACTCATCATTATAAATATCCGGGCCGTTTGGTTTTAACTCCGAAATCGAAAACGGAATGAAAACGAATTCTTCACGAAAGTTTTCTTGGAATCATTCCTTATAGTTTGCAGTAATTGGAGTTGAATTTGATTACTTTTGATACCGTATAGGTAACAAAATATGAGAAAACAAGTGCATTTTCATTAAACCACGGGGAATGATTCCATAAAATATCATGAATAAGGATATGCATATGGACTAAATTCGTTTTGTTTCCGTTTCCGGAGTTGAAAACAAACGGGCCCTCCATTTTTTGGTTATCATTAACAAGGGATGAACTTTAAAATGTATAATATATATTAAAAGTACATAATTTTAATTATAACATTGTGTAATTTACTAATTTATACCTGGTTCCACTTCCTTGCTTGAGTATACCATCCAATTATACTACAAATGCAACAAAAATATAATTAAAATTGATTATATTTATTAAATATCTTAATTTTATGAGAAATATAAATACTTTCTTGTGCTAACCTGTGAAGGGTGCAACGACTAGTGAGATCAAACATGAACAAAATTGCAACTGCGTCTTTACAAGCAATTGGAAGATGATCAACTGAACCCGGGTCACCTGTAAATAATATTCAAATTAAAATCTGAACCGGGTTCAATGCTAATAAAACTATTTAAAAAAAAGATTACCTCCAACGTCCCAAAAACTGAAAGCAATTCTAGCACCTTTGACAAGCAAAGTTTTATCCATCAAATTTAAGCCTTTCATTTGCAAGCTTTTACTCTCTTGTTCATCTCCTACATACTTAATCTTCAATTAAAAAAAAACAATATAATTAGATTAATGACGTAATTAATTTGATTTTTTTTAAAAAAATAAAATAAAAGGAAACTTACAACAAAAGATGTTTTTCCGATTTGGCAATCACCCAAGAGGCTAATTTTCAAAGGAACTAAATCAGCGTCCGAATCAAACCCGGTTCGGGAAGAGTCAACCCGGCCGACAAACTCTAAGACCTCTTCCTCCTCCGACGCAGTATTCCGGAGATGGGACAATCGCCGGTAGTGTTTTCCGTCGGTTTTATTACGATTAGGGTTAGGGCGAGTTGGTTTGCCGAGAACAGAGGAGGGAGAGGAAGAGCATATAAGAACCCGGTCGAAGATGAACCGGAAAAGTCGACGGAATATAGAGAGGTTGTCGAGAAAGTTGCAAGAGAAGTGAGGTTTGTGACGGCCGGCGATGATTATACAGCGGCATAGATGAGTCATCTTTCCGGTGGCTTCAGTGATTTTTCCGGATATGGAGGGTGGTGAGGGAGTTGAGAGAGAGGAAGGCATGTTGGGGCATGGTAAAAGGTCGAGGCTTTGGGGAAAAGTGGGAGTTGAGAGGTTGCTGCTGGTTGGTGTAGGAGATGATACAGTAGAGAGAGAGAAATGGAGGAGAGAGAGGATAGTGGTAGGAAGGTAGAGAGGGTCGGAGGCGACAGTTGACTAGTCTTTGTAATCCGAGTCTTTTCCCCTGCCCAACACGATATCATATCACTGTCATTTCATTTTTTGTAAATAAAACTATATTTATCTGTTTGTTTGGTTTATCTTGAGAGCTAGTTCAGTTTAACTTTCATTGTGGATGACGATATAAAGTTCGGATTATTAAAGAAACTGGGGTTAAGGTTGAGATTTTTAAATGGGTCAATTGATTAGCAATGTAGTTATATCTCTGAAAATATATTTGATTTGAACTTCGTCAAATAACTGAAGATCCAATTTAGGGTTGAATATAATCATTTCAACTTTTCATGGACGACTAAAGTATTATTGTGGATGAGAATATGAAGTTTTGTTTAGCGTCGAGGCTAATAACATCTTCATTGTGATTGTAAATCACATAACCAATTGACGTTACTCTCGAATCGAGTTTTAATTCATAAAGTTAAGTTCAAGAAAATCAGATTTTGGTTTATCTCACTTAATGTTGAGTTTTTTTTTTTGGTAGAGTTAATGTCATTTTGTTGCTTTTTTATATCTTAATCATCATCATCGATTATATTAGTTTTCCACTTAAAATTTTGGCTTTGAATGAAAACAATTACCTTATTACCATGACCAATAGGCTCATTACTAAAAGTGATTTAATTTATGAAGAACCATATGTTCTAGAAGACATTTGCAAAGACATGCGGATTTTTTTAAGTCCAATTTTATTTTTTTTTATTTTTTGTAGGAGGTCATGAGCTTCTATTATTCACAAGGCTAATTTTGTTGAGTTCGTTCAAGATTAATTTATCGATTTTGATTGTGATTTGTATGCTAAAAGTACATTCAATAATTAAGTGGATCAAGTCCTCATGTTGGTGATTGCACACTTCACATTGTCTTGTTACGACAATTCTTCTTTCGTCAAACTTTATTTTTGTTGAAATTCCGTTATTTGAAAATTTTCATATAATTTTTTTATTATTTTAGGTTGGATATCAAGTTTTCATATCCAATCACAAATATTAGTCCGGAGAATGCTCAAAAATTACACCCAAAGAAAAATAAATGACCTCCTAGAGAAAATAAATGACAAATTGATCACATATCCTAAAAAACTACACCCAAAGGAATGTTGGAACTAATTTCCTATGAATAAACACATGGTGCGCCAGATACTTTTTGGACACATTTTCGGTGGCCTCCACTCATTGTCAACACTGAAAAGTGGGGGTTTTGGCTTCGTCTCGGCGAGCTCTTGCTCTTGGTATATTTAAAGTTAAGTTTGAGTTCCGTTTGAATGATAAATGAAGATCCGAAGTTGGTTGCTTGATAGACAATAACTTGGGAAAATAGTCAAAAATGGAAGTTTCCCACATCGACTATATTGAGGGAAAATCTATGGGATATAGAGAGCAAATATGCATTAAGGCTTCTGGCCTTGGGTTACTGCCCATTTTCAATGGAGAAACGGGTAGGCAAACCACCACACCCATGCGCCGAGCCGAACTCGTGGTCGTGTCGTGATGCGTTGCGTTGCGTTGCGACGAGACGGGCAAACCTATATGTAATGTGGGTTGACCACCTCTATATTATTTTTTGGCCGACCCAACTCAAAGTCCAACTGTACAAGATGAGGAAGGCCTTGGGTCAGGTTCAACTCTGCAGCAATCCAGCAGATCACTCAACAACCCAATAACTAGGTCAGTCAACAGATCCAAAATAGGAGGCATTAGTTGGGTCAAACTTCTTCTCCTCTCCTCAGCTTCCGAGCTTCCTTCTCTCGATAGTGCAATCCAACAGATCACTCAACAACCCAATAACTAGGTCAGTCAGCAGTAGGGTTGTGCATACGGTCCAAACCGGACCGTTTGTACCTAAATTGTGCAATTTTGGTGAGGTTTTCCGGTCCAAAACCGGACTGGAATGGACCGGACCGGAAATCTATAGTTTACGGTCCAACCCGGGTTGCGGTTTTTTACGGTCCAAAAACCGGACCGTAACCCGGATTTTCAAAAAACCCTGGACCGTAAATTCCGGTCCGGTCCAATTTTGCACAGCCCTAGTGTTGGGTTCAAAATTTCCAAATGAGTCAATCGGTCAACAACATAGTTGATTTCGGTCTTTTGATCCACTAGACGGCACACTATCTAATGGTTCGAACCGGTTTCCGTTTTAAAAATAAAATAAAATTAGAGTAAGGGTGTTTTGGTAAATTAAAGCAACACATGTATTAGTTGTCTAAATGAAAATTAAACCAATTGAAGAACTCTTTGATGGGAGATAGTGACACGAAAGAACACCACTTACAAGTCGTTACAAACAAGATAGTAAAAGAAAGTGTTCTCAATTTTATTCCAATTGATTGATTAGTCTATGCAATTGCATGGTGTTACTATGCAACGAAAGTGATTGCTATACATGTTAAATCTTGGCGTTCAATAATACATTTTAAATTATGACTTTAAGGTTAATTTAATTAGCTTGGAGCAGCACTGTGGAATATATAATAACAAAATAAGTTTTATTTATATATTGATTATTTTTTTTTTTCTACGGGATTGAAGTCATTTCAATTTATCTCTCCAAATATAGTGTTTTAGGTAATTGATTTATTATGGGAAAATTAGGAACAACTATTTTATAAAAGCAAGGTATTTTCACACAATTTTAATCTATAATCTTAGTCAAACACCATATTTGAGGAATTGGATTAGGTCATTTCTCATTCTATTCTAAATCCTAATTCCAATATGGTTCCTACACGCATAACCAAACGAGCCCTTAATTAATGGCCACCTATGTTATTTGAGAGCATGAAACTTTCCATTATATATAGATTGATTTAACTACTAAGTTAAATTTAATCATCATACTTCTACCTTCCAAATAATAAACATTGCCTTCTCTATATATATAAACGAAAAAGCTAAATGCACGAGGTTTGTTTTACTAGCGTAAAAAACAAACGCATTCCGATGGCGCTCAACAAGTAAAAAAACAAAACAAAAAATTTGAGCGTCAGCGCCTTCCGAAGGCGCTCAAATCTTTAATAAAAAAAAGGGAAAAAGTAGGAAGACGCTCAAATCTTTAATAAAAAAAAAGGACAAAAATAAGAAAAAAACCGAGTTTTGGGCGCCAGCGCCATGCGCCGGCGCTCAAAACCCTATTATATACACAACTTTGAATTTACTTAATATCGAATATAAACGCTTTGTGTTGGCGTTCAACATTTTTTTTTTTAATTTTTGTAAAAAATTTGAGCGCGGCAGATGGCGCCAGCGTCCAATTTTTTTTTTTTTTTTACTTTTTTAAATTTGTTGGATTTTGAGTGCCGTCGCGTTGGCGCACAAAATCCTGTTTTCTCTGATTTTTGGTCTACTTTTTTTTTTAATCCAAACCTTTTTTGCAAATATTTGGGCGCCGACGCATGACGTTGACGCCCTAAACCTTTTTTTAATTTTTGGTTGAGCGTCACCGGAATGCCTTTGCTTTTTACATTAGTAAAACAAATCCGGTGCATTTAGTTTTTTCATATCCCAATATATTTAGTGCTTTGTCTGTATTCTCTTTAATATCCGGTTTTATAATTTTTGCTGTAATAATAAAATGGTATGATAATAAGAGGTTATCAGTTATCACCTTACCAGGATTTTCTCAGAAAAGAATTATCCACTTGGACTACTAAAATAAATATTTTAAAAAAAATAGTAAGTGACACATATACATCAAGACACTATAACCTTCAAATAATTGCTAAATTCATTTTGTAAAAGAGATGAAGATTGGGTTAGAACGTTACCATCACTTAAAATATGATCATTACTAAATTCATTTCCTGTAATGTTGACACACATTAGTTTAAGAGCATTAGTTCACAAATTACAACTATTTAGGGCTCGTTTAGTTCCAACTCCAAAAACGGAAATGGAATGAAAACGAATTTAATTCATATGTATATCTTTATTGATAAAATTTTATGGAATCATTCCTCATGACTTCATGTAAAATGCCCTTTCCTTCCCACATTTTGTTTCCCTATCGGTTATCAAAAGTAATCAAAATCAACTCTATTTACTTCAAATTACAAGGAATGATTCCAAAAACTTTCATGAACAAGATTATACATATGAACAAGATTCGTTTCCACATTCCGTTTTCGGTTCCAGAGTTAAAACCAAACGGGCCCTTAGTGTAAGAGCTTATGCTTGGAACGTGTCACCATAATCTAACCTTGGGCGTTGATGGAAGCCTTTGACGACGAGACATGCTTTGTGTTTGTCAAGAGATCCATCAGTGTGATATTTGGTCCGAAACACCCACTTACATCCTACGATGCCGGTGGTTTGTGACAAGGAACAAGAGTTCATGTGTTGTTTGCTTTAAAGGCTTTGAACTGGACATTCATAGCATGACTCCAGACAGGGATAGAGAGGGCCTATTTGTATGAGCGAGGCTCAAGCGTGGTGGTGATATGAGTGCTAAGATTGAGCTTGTTGATTGGTTTGAAAATATTGTTTGAGAACGGGTGGTTATGGAACGTGAAGGGGGATGTGGGAGTAAGGTAATGTTGGAGGAGGTTGAAGGAGTAGTGTGAGATGAGGAGGACAATGGTGATGGAGAATTGATCGGCAAAGAATTTTGATTAGAGGATGAGATTTGCGAGGTTAAGCATGGGTTGGGTGAATGATGGTGTGAGGGATCATCATGGAGGATTGGAAGGGTTACGGATCACCAAGAATTGGGCTCTGGTTCATCTTGGGCCGGTGTCGACTTTGGAAGGGAGGTATATGGGAATTGGGCTTCAAAGAAGCGTACATGGTGTGACACAGAGACTTTGTCTGTGTTGTGATCTATGTAGTAATATGCGGATTGAGTTGGGGAATATCCAACAAATGTGCACGGAGTAGACTTAGGTTCAAGTTTATGTTTTGTGTAAGGACGTAGCCTGGGGTAGCACAAACACCCAAAGCTACAAAATTTGGAGTAGTTTGGAGGTTTGGTGAAGTTTTTTTCATAGGGTGTGAGGTTAGCTAGGGTTGACGTTGGAAGTCAATTGATTAAGTAGACTACAGTGGTAAGGGCATGAGACCAATATAGGAGGGGCATAGAAGCATGGGAGAGGAGGGCAAGGCCGGTCTCAACAATGTGTTTGTGTCTTTGTTCAACGAAGCCATTGTGTTCTCAGGTGTGGAGTGGGCTTGTTTTGTGGGCGATGCCGTGTTGAGAAAGGTAGGGTTGAAGGCCAATAAACTCTCCTCCATTGCCAGAATAGAGAGTGAGTATATGGGTGTTGAAGTGCTTCTCAACTAAGCTTTTGAAGCGTATAAAGACTTGTGTTGTATCTGACTTTTTTTTTAAGAGGATATAACCATATGTACTTGGTGTAGTGGTCTACAAAAATGACATAGTACTTGTAGTTGTCATGAGAGTCGATTGGCGAAGTCCAAACATCATAGTAGATAACCTCAAGTGTTTTGGATGTAACTAGAGTAGACAATGAGAATGAAAGTTTTGTGACTTTTATTAACTTGGCCTGAATTACATAATTCTTTGGAGAAAGGTAATTCTAGTTTTGTAGATAAAAATTGAAAGTCTTTGGCAATGGGTAACCAAGCTTGTGATGTCAAGTCGAAGAAGATAGTGTGGAGGTAAGCACAAAGGGACTGCGTGTTGGTGAGAAAAACACTTCACAGAGCCCATTCCTAACCTTTCCTTCCAGTAGGAGTTGTCTGGTTCGAAGATCCTCGACAAAGAATGTAGTTGGTGAGAATTCAATGAAAACATTGTTATCAACACAAAGCTTGTGAATAGATAGAATATGTTTGTGCATTTTAGGTACATGAAAGATGTCATTGAGGCAAAGATTATTGGAAAGAGAAGAAAGGGAAGTGGAGTCAATGTTGGCAATTTTTAAACCTGAGTCGTCGCCTATGATTATCTAATCCGAGCCATCATAGGGATAGTGAAGTGAAAGGTTTTGAAGGTCAAATGTTACATGGTATGTGGCACTAGTGTCTAATAGCTAGTTGGAGTCATTGGGGCTTGATGTTGGGAGAAGAGCATCGGTGTTGGCTTGGTGAGTAGATGAAGAGGGAACATATGCTCTCGGTTGTCTGGGTGGGATGCGTATAGTGGGATGGAGCCTTTGAAATGTGGAGTATTGTGACAGTGAATGACCGACAGTGTCACACCACTAGCACTTACCAATATAGGGCTTGGATGGTTGCTTGGTGTAGGTGTTGGAGGGTGCTCCTTGAGTGCGACTGGGGTAGTTAGTTCTGGTATTTGTATTGGTAGCAATTAGGAAGGTTGCTGGTGGTGTACGGTGATGGAGAGAGAGTTCCTTGTTGATAAGCTTCTCCATAAGATCAGCAAAGGAGATCGGGGAGTCGCGTGCGTGAATTGTGTCAATCACTAATTGATAGTTTGGGCCTAGGCCATCCAAGACTATATCAATGACATCTTCTAGGTCCATTGGTTTGCCCAACATTGCTAGGTCATTGACAACTCTTTGCACAAATTGCATATAGTTGATGATTGAAGAAGATCCTTTCACCATGTGGTGAAGTATATCTTTTAGTTGTTTGATGTGTCCACGAGTCGGGTTGGCAAAGGTTTTTGCGAGAACATCCCACACAACCTTTGATGTTATGGCGGTGTTGACAAGGTGAGTGAGGGAAGGTGTGATGGTGCCAACAATGACACCAAAAATTAACCTATCTTGGTGAAGCCATGACAAATAGGTTGGATTGGTGGTGATTGTGTCTGCTCCAATGACAGTTTAACTCAGAGTGGGGTAGGAGGCATCGATGAACTTGAACAAGCCATAACCAACAAGGATGAATTCAAGTTAGAGCTTCCGTGATAGGTAGTTTGTTGTGGTTAGTTTGGTAGCATTTGGGAAGGTGACTACAACACATGGTCGAGATGTGTCATTCTCATTAGGTATGGTGATGGTGGGTGAGACCATTGAAGGCAGATTGTGTTTTGAGCGAGAGAAAAAAACATGGATCGTTCACCGCTCTGATACCATGTAAGACCTTATGCACGAATGAATTGTGTTAGGATTTTTATAGTCGTTTTTAGGCCTAGTTTTACAACGATTCAGTTTTAGACAGAAGACTCGCAAAAACATTCAAACGCGCAGCACACAAGAACATATCGAAAACGAGCACACAAAAGATTTAACGAGGTTCGGGCTAACCCCTACTCCTCGGAGCCTCAAGATACTCAATCCACTATACGAACCACAATTATCCAAGGGCAACAGAATAGGCTACAATCCAAAACCGAATCGGAAAATAGAGCAACCAAGAGATATAACCAAGAACAAACAGATTTCTGCATCAACAACTCAAGAACAACCGAAGAATACTTCCCTGAGACAAGCTGCAACCCCTTCGAGCCACCAAGAACGAGGAACCCCGTCGAGCGGCTCCAGATCTCCGACCTTCACTACCTCGACCGAACCTTGTTCTCGTAAAAACCGAACCCGAACTCTCGACCTTCGCCTTCTCTAAGGTCGAATCTGATGAAACCCTAGCAGCTGTTGTCTCCTTTTTGTTCTCTGCGCAATAGCCTCCTCTGATTTCTCTCTAGATCTCTTTTTGCTTTCTGTTTTGCGTGTATGTGCCAAACCCTATCCTTAAATCCCTTCCTTGTCTCTCTCTTCCTTTTTATATTCTGCGTGAGATATGTGCAGCCCACTCTTCTAATTTCTTTCTTCATTTTCTGTAGCATTTTAGGAGAGCCAATAAAATGGCCCACTTGCTCTCTACTTGATTTTGGCCCACACTTTACTTGGATGGAAGAGAAGGCCCATCAATAGCATATAGTTGAATAAGCTGCTACAAATATTTGCTAAAGCAAATTACAAGCAACTTCTAAAACAAGCACTACGCCTACTGAGCAACAGGATCCAACCCATGGGCATTACCCGGGTTTATTACGCCGTCCTTGGTTGAGCGAGAAACGAGTGGGCTACAAGACCCAATGAGCCTGCGTGCCGGCACTCCAACTCGCACAAAACCCGGTTGCACTCAAACCCGAGACCCGGTCTCGCTTTTCCTCAATATTTCCCGAAACGGACTTTGAAATTACAACCTTATTCTACAATTGCCCTCTTAATTTCCAAGTTCGTTTCTCAGTGGATTAAGCACTTCCGTCATCAGCTCACGTACCTGTATACTCACTTCAGAATACAACATCCCCCAGTTGGGACCTTTCCTGCAACTCAGCACACTCATCAGTGGATTTCAAACAACCCTTAGGACTAAAATCACATGTAAAATCAGTAGGTATAACATCACATGCAATATTCTCAACATTTGAAGACTTATCCTCTAAGTGCCCTCTTGATGCCAAAACCTTATGCATTCGATCACTTAGTGTCAACCATTTCCTCCTTATAGACTCTTTGGACATAGCAACCATAATAGCATACTCAACCAAATTATTAGGCATATATTTTCTACCTAAATCATGCATCTTAATCATACTAGATTTTTCAGCAAGACACACCTCATAAGATTTAGTAGAATT
>BSUD01000003.1:9413474-9429814 GCA_033239045.1 Fagopyrum esculentum
ATACTTGGTTTTCTTCCTTTAAAAAGCTCATAAGGAGTTTTCTTTAAAATTGATCGAATCAAACATCTATTAAGAATGTAATTTGCTGTATTAACAGCTTCTGCCCAGTATGACTTAGGCAGATCATTCTCTAATAGCATTGTCCTAGACATTTCCTCTAGGGTGCGGTTCTTTCGTTCCACAACCCCATTTTGTTGAGGTGTTCTAGGAGCTGAAAAATTATGAGAAATACCATATTTTTCACAAAATGCATCAAAATCTGATTGATCAAATTCTCTACCATGATCACTTCTAATAGAAACGATTGGTAGGTTTTTCAAAGTCTGTAATTCCTTACAAAGTTTTGAGAAGTATAAAAGTGCTTCAGATTTCATTTTTAGAAAGAAAACCCAAGTAAATCGAGAATAATCATCAACAATAACAAGAATATATTGCTTGCCTTTTGGAGATTTGACGCGCATAGGTCCACAAAGATCCATGTGGAGAAGTTTAAGAGGTCTAGTAGTACTTACCACTTGCTTCTTTTTAAAGGAACTACGAGTATGTTTACCTCTTGAGCAAGCATTGCATAATTCATCTACCTTGAACTTTAGGTCAGGAAGACCTCTTACAAGATCTTTTGATTTAAGTTTGTTAAGAGAATGTAGATTGATGTGACCAAGTCGTCTGTGCCATAATCTTGAGTCATCTGATAAGACCATGAGACATTTTAGATTTGTCCCTGCAATTTGGTTAGTATTAACAGCATATATATTATTATCCCTGTGAGCTGTTAGCACTAAGTTTCCTGTCAACTCATCTCGAACTTCACACTTTCTCTTGTCAAAGCTAACACAATTTCCTTTATCACAAAGCTGGGAAACACTGAGAAGGTTATATTTTAAGCCATCCACCAAATAAACAACTTTAATATTATTATTTGAATTAAGACCAACATTACCGATACCAAGAATGTCACATTTTCCTTTGTCACCAAGAGTTATAGTGCCAGTGATTTTCTTCTTTAGAGTATCGAAAAGAGATTCTTTCCCACTCATATGTCTTGAACAACCACTGTCCATTATCCATTTTTGAGTCTTGGTGATATCCTGCAAAACAGAAAATCATCCTTTCCGGCTTGACCAATAAACAGAGTTAGATCCATTATGGGGGTAGACCATGTTAGATGGCCTAGTCCCTTTGGGAACCCATATGTGTTTTACCCGTTCATTTAGACGTACAGGAAAGGTATTTCTAATGATGTATGGATCCGTTCTCCTATATGGACAGGTTTCTTTTACATGACCCTTTCTACAACAAAAGAAACACGTAGGAGATCTCCAATTTCCTTTTGCTTTAACGAATGTGGTAGTGGGTTTAGCAGGAAAATTCCTGTTATATCCTATTCCACTTCGATTTAAGGATAATTGTTGTTCTCCAAGCATTTTATCAAGAGTAGCTTTAGATTTAGTAAATTGCACAAGAGCTATTTGCTGTTCTTGACATTTTTCAGAAAGTTTCACTTTTTCAATCTCTAAGTCAGTATTACTGGACTTAAGAGATGAGAGGTTTGCCTTTAGATCGGAATTTTCCAATCGTAAGGCCTTAACCTCAGTGTCAAGATCTGATTGTATGCTGTCAAGATCTTGAACTTTCAGCGAAAGCATTCTTATGCAAGTTTCCTGATCATTGAGCTTTTCTTGTAAAATGTTGATTTCTTTGTTGTAAGATTCTTCATTAGAAATCATGTTTTTCAGTACTTCTGATAAAACATCGATAGGACTAGATATAAGGTTTCTTACCATTCCATCCAAATGTTGATCTTGATTTTTGTCGGATTTTGCCATAAGACATAAGTTTGCATGATCATCTTCGGAATCTGAATCACTTGAGGAGTCTGAATCGCTCCAAGCTGCTACCATGGCTTTCTTGCCAAATTCCTTTTTCTTGAATTTGTTCTTCTTCTTTTGAGGACATTCTTTAACCAGATGATCTGTTTCACCACATTCATAGCAATTTAAAACACGATTCTTCTTCACGGGGTAAGAAGACTTACCTCTGTATTTAGAAGATCCAGCATTTTCTTTGTTTGAAAATTGCTTTTTCATTTTTAATATTCTAGCTAGTTCTCTTGTGATAAGAGCAAAAGGGTCTTCATCATCATCACTTTCAGAATCTTCCAGTGGTTCCTCTTTCTTTGCCTTGAGTGATAAATTCTTAATGTTTGTTGGCACATCCCCATCGTCCTCATTGAGGATCAATTCATGGGTGATTAATTTGCCTAGCAAATCATCAAGAGCGAGTGTATTGAGATTTTGGGCTTCTTCTATAGCGGTTACCTTGGGACCCCATTTTGCTTTAGGCAAGCATCTAAGTATCTTTCTGACTTTTTCTTCATTGTTGAAAGTCTTTCCCAATGAGTCAAGATTGTTAATGATCTCCGTAAAACGGGTGAACATTACTTTGACTGACTCATCTGGGATCATTTTAAACAATTCGTATTGCCTCAGAAAGATACTAATTTTGGTTTCTTTGACCTGGTTGGTTCCTTCATAGGTAACTACTAATTTATCCCATATTTCTTTAGCGGATCTGCATGAAGATATACGATTAAATTCATCAGTACTCAAACCACAATATAAAAGATTAATAGCCTTGTAGTTTTTCGCCACGCTCTCAAGATCCTTCTGATTGAATTCAGCTTCTGTCTTGTCTGTTTTACCGTCGGGATCTTCTTTGGTAGGAGTGAGAGGTCCGTTCTTGATAATATGCCACAGTTCCAAATCTTGATCGATGATAAACATCTGCATCAAGGATTTCCAGTGCATAAAATTGTTTCCTACAAAAAGAGGTGGTCGAGAGATTGATCTTCCTTGTCCAAATCCGCCTTGACCTTCACCTGCCATTAGTTAGCCTCACAGATAATAATATCTAAAAAGACGTGAGTTAGGCTCTGATACCAATTGAAATGCGGAATAGGCAGATAAAATAGTTTATCCAATACTCTAGAAGGGGGGATGAATAGAGTATGGAATCTTTTCGCAATCTTAGGATAGGTAAGACCTTATCGTAAGAGATAAGACCTTATCAATTAAAATAAAGTCTTATTCTAATTTATAAGATCTTACACTTCTCTATAAGATTGGAATTAAGTGTAAAGATTAGACAAACCAGGAATGTAAAGAACAGTAATGGACACACGATATGTTAACGAGGTTCGGTCACCAACACGACCTAGTCCCCGCCTAGGATTGATTCAACCCTAGGATTCAAGTAGCTTTATTTTCCTTCTTCTTGATGAGTTCCAGATACAATCTTCAGAAGACCTTCCCTCTTCTAAACTCAGAAGTCTTACACTTCCTATCTAGCAACTCACTCACTTGAAAAGAAAACTAAAGTACTCCAGATACAACACTCGTATCCAACATGTCTAGAAATGATAATGGTTTGTATGATCCTAGTTGAATTGTACTATCAACTCGAAAGAGATCTCTCACTTCTCAGGGAAGTATAATGATGAAGCTTCGAATGTGAGATCGGCTCTTTGTGAGATATGTAGAATTTATCTCTCGGTTTTCGAAGTAGGCAATGAACGTGTGTTTTGTTTCTCCTTCCTTGTCTCCTTAAATAGGCAAGCGTATCAGCATTTTTGATCGTAGAAGAAGATCTTGGCTGCGTGATCTTGGGGAGATCTTGGGTTGTTGAGATTTGATCTTGGGTTGTTGAGATTTTGTTTGTTGAAGTCAAGCGGTCAAAGTCAAGCACGGTCGGTTGAGGAAATCTTCCAATTTTATCTCAAGAAGATTTAATTAAAACAAATCAAAGATTTGTTAAAATCAAATCCCTTAAATAACTCAACAAGAAGGAAAAGCCACTTGTACGTTCGCCACGCATTTGTAGTTTCTGTCCAGTTTTGGTAAGGTCTTAACAGTTTATGTAAGGCCTTACTGAAACCTGGAAACCAAGGTTTTCTGTAATATGGTAAGGTCTTACCAGACACTGTAAAGACTTTACCAACACTTGTAAAATCTTACCAAAACTTGGAAACCAAGGTTTTGGCTTTCATCAACCATAAGTAATGCCTTATTTATCAAGGTGGAGTTAACAGAAGTAATCACATTTAGAACATCACGTTAATTGATCAAAATAGTCTCAAGAGTTCATTGATTTTCTAGAGAAAAATTTACGGACAAAACTCTACAAGCTTTTATATTTCCAAAGAGGAGGGTCCGAGTTGTCATAGCAAACAACAACAATAAAGTCTCATATTATTGTTTCTAAATACATCAATGACACACAACATCAGACATATTCACATATGAGAAATACCAAAAATTAACATCATTTTTCAAAGAAAAGTCTACCCTTTATTGATTGAGTCGATAACCGTTAGAATCTCAAATAATCAAATTTCAGATCCCAAGATCAAGAATAACACCAATCAAGAATAACACCAATTCGTAAAGTTGATGCATATTACCGTGGATGACAAATCGAAAAGATTTTGTTCCCTTGTTTAGGCCTTGTTCGGCGGAGGTTTTTGTAGAGATTTGGAAAAAATGAAAGCTAATGAGTGTTCGTTACAACAGATTATTTGATAGATTAGTTTTTTCATTAGATTTTTTAGAAGTTTTTTGGTCCAATTTTAGAAAGTTTCAAACGATAGCTTTCATTAGCTTTTACTTATATTATTAAATTTATTTACAATTTTACCCCTCAAAGCTAGCTTTAACTACTTTCAACTCTTTTGTTTTTTTGAATTTTTGGTAAATTTACCATGAAAATCTATCCATAAATCTACCCTTACCAAACAACTATCAGATTTTTCATTAGATTTTTAGAATTTACAAAGCTATTTGAAACTCAACTAGAAAATCTATCCAATGTTTAAAACTCTCGTTTCACCGACCATGCCCTTAATCCGAATCCATCAAAAGTTTAATTTATAACTTACTGTAATATGTGAATTTGCAACCAAGATTATAACCATCTACCTAACTTCCCATCCTATGTACACATATATGTAATATACATTTTATAATACACTAAAGATAAGAGATGGTGGTGGACGTGTCGCACAAAGTGGGTGTCCATTTCCTAAAACTATAATACACTCAAAAGGGTCAAGCTTAACATTTTTCTATTTCTATCTTTTTATGATATAATATTATTCAAATTTAGGTACCATTTTAACTAAGTTTTTTTGTCCATCACTAATACAAAGTTAAAGGGAACCTATCTACCTAATTGGGATAATTATTATACCATCAAAATATATTTTAAGTTTTGGTGGGTCATATCACCTTATTCAACTTACACATATATGTAATATATTTTAAGTTACTAAAACACCATATATTCCTTATACTTTTACATTAGAATACTAAAGTAGGGATAGGGATGTATAAACAGTATCCCATCTTTTAGGCTGACTAAATTTTAGTACCCCGTCGTTTAAATTATTAGAACGATACCTCACCTATTGAGCCCGATTAAATATTGATATCTAAATTACTATTTACATTTTAAGTAAAAGGGTTAAGATAGTTGCAACGAGGCTTACATGACATACTTATTCAACAAAAAACTAAAGGGAAAGTTCTAAGAGCAAAATTTTTGTGTTAACTTAACGCGTGAAAAGTAATCCAAATACTAATCTTTGATCGGTCTCAATAGTTGATATACCATTCTAATAGTTTAAACGATGAGGTACTAAAGTTTAGTCAGCGTAAAAGATGGGTACTGTTTGGACAATTTTCTCTTACAATATACTCAATAAATAACAATTTAATATCAAATAAAGTAACAAACCACCGCCTTCTAACCACCAAGGAAAACCCACCGTCTAACCAATGTGAATGGTCCATCATGCTAACCTACAAGGGCAGACATATAGTGGGCCTAATTGGGCTTTAGGGCCCAATGGGCCTTTTCGGACTCAGACGGCCCAATATATACAAAGTGTTAACTCAGAAATACTTCAAAGTTCTTCAGTTTACCATTAAACTAGCAGAATTCTGATGATTCAGCTGATTCCAATGGCAACCATCAAGTACCATAGCTAAAACCACCCTTCATCGGGTTCTAATGAAACCCGAAACATCGATTTATACGATAACCCAACGATAAAGTGTCGAAAAAACTCCTAAGAGAAACAAAACAATAGTAAGAACAAATCTACATACATGAACTTATATTCAAGCCTTTTGTGCTTGGAAGTTAAGGATGAAATCCTTGATCTCCTCGGTCCCTCTATCGAGTGCCGTCCTTCCATCAACATCCTTGACATCGTACTTAGCTCCTGCTCTCAGTAGTTCTTCGATCTTCGGTTTATCGGCTTCTGATGCTGCCATCATTAGTAGAATGTCAACCGGGTGAATCTTCTGATTCAACAAGGCTTCCATTTTATCATATGTTCCTTCTACTGCTAACATCCCCATGTAGTTGAAGTACTGCAAGAAAGATACTGTCATCATTTTTCAGAGTAATTCACTGCAAACTCTAACAATCTCTAAGAACAAAACTATGTATGACAAATCAATTGTATTACTGGGCCTGTTCCTTTCCCAATACGGGATATGGGTATGGATGTATACATATTCATGTTCGGTAATTGAGTATACGAGTATCATTGATATACCCAGATATCAATACTTTATTTATTTATTTTTTGATTTTGATATACTTAGAAATTGACCTATCACGCTCTTTTTCTCCCACCCCAGCCTCTCACATCTCCTTCCCAAATCTCCGTCTTATATACCTCACCATCTTGTCAAACACAGCTATGAAATATCGGATATCAATCTCATTCCCATATCCTGAAATCACAGCTATTAAATATCGGATAGCTATCTCATTCCCATATCCTGAAATCTATACCATATCGATATCTGATATACTGGTCAATATATGGTAAAGGAACAGTCCCTCAAATACATTGCCTCAAGGCTCTTGTAAGATCTTCGTTACAAACAGGAATTGCTCCAAAACATGTTTTTATCTCTTTATGATCAATGAAATTAACCTAGTTTTATGACAGTAGTGCATAGACATCAGCTGAACTACTTGAACTATCAAATAAAAAAATCTTAGGCTATGGAAGTTCATAATTCCGTGGATACCAACTTGAAATCCAAGTTTTTCACAGACTCACCATTACCAAACAAGAAAATGAGCAATTCCATGAATCCAATTTTCACTGGTTTTCTTATAATCCTTCAATGTCAAGCTAAAAGAACAATTTCATACCACAAATCTTCCGTTTCTTCCTTAGATTATACTTCACAATCACACAATTCTCCTAAAATGCTTGCAAAAAAGTGAAATCAAGAACAAACCACATACCTGTTCAACATCATCTCTGTCAAAATCATCACGAGATTGACTTCCATAGATACCAGCACCTTCAGCATCGACTCCATTCTTCCCGAATCTAAACCAGCATCTAGCTCTTCCACCGCAACTGGGCCCGATAACCCGAATTGATGACGCGAACCCGGTTAGTCTCACGGGTGGACCTAGAAACCGGGTGCCCAGCTTCAATTTAGGGATTGGAGATGGATTTGAACATAGCTTAATGATGCTACTACTGCATAGAATCGAAGCCATAGCTGTAATGTCTTGCTGTTATTATCTTTATCCACTTGGTTTGTGTTGATGGAGAAGATAGAAGAGGATTTTATCTAATGCGCCATGGCTACTGGGTTGAAGATAAGCACTCGTGTTATCTGTCGTAGATTTCCTATTGGATCGTCGCTTGTGGGTCAGCTCAGACATCCATAGAAACGACATCGTTTGGAATTCTTGGCATTAAAGTCAACTATAGCATGTTGACTAACCTTAAATCAGGAATAAGATATACTGAAAATTTAAACCGACTATTTAAGTTTTTAGGGTGTTAGTTCAAGTAAGTCACATTATTCCGGTACGGTCGACACGTGTCCTGAAATTTTTTTTTTTTTTTTTTTTAAAAGAACGAATAAAAGTAATAGTTCAAAATTTATTATGGAATAGTTCATAACTTATAAAAGGATAGTTCATGAACTATAATAGGATAGTTCATGAACTATAATAGGATAGTTCATAGTGCAAAATTTATAAAGGAATGAAAGTAATAGTTCAAAACTTATTAAGGAATAGTTCATAACTTCTAAAAGGATACTTCATGAATTATAATAGAATAGTTCATAGTACAAAATTTATAAAGGAGTGAAAGTAATAGTTCAAAACTTATTATGGGATAGTTCATGAATTATAATAGAATAGTTTAAAGTGCAAAAATTTATAAAGGAGTGAAAGTAATAGTTCAAAACTTATTATCGGATAGTTCATGAATTATAATAGAATAGTTCATGAATTATATTAAAAAGTAATAGTTCATGGATTATATGGGAATAGTTCAAAGTTTATAGGAGAATAGTGCATAAATTATAACATGGTAGTTCAAACAAATTTTCATTCGTTTCCGAAAAAAAATTGTTTCAGAAAAGAAAAAAAAAAAATTCGGGACACGTGTCGCCCGTACGGTCGGCCGTACGACCGTACCGCAATATATGAACCGTACCTGAACATTTACCTAAGTTTTTAAACTGCCGGTTTAGGTTTCGATTTAAGTCAAACCTAACATTAAAACATAAGATACTTGTTAGTAAATAGAAAAAAATAAAGCAATACCTTGCTCAACATTAAAATAATTGATTCATTGTCATTCTCAACAATACCAGCATACTACAACTATTAATTTTACAAGTCAATTTTATAATTTTCAGTTTACTATTTGTAAATTTAGCCTTAAATATTTATTTTATATTTAAAATTTTAATATATACGGGACGGGACGGGCCTAGTGTGATGAAGAAGGTAACACCCATATCCCGCCCCACAAATTTTTTAGTAGGACGGGACAGGATTTAGATTTTATGAATGAAAACCCATCGGATCGGGACGGACCCAAACGAACCTGAGTTTTGCGGGAATTGTGTTCATCACTAGTATATAAGGTTGGTGAGCTGCTATTCCTATTGCCAATTAGGTTTATGCTAAAACCTCATTCGAATTATGTGTTGAGTTTGAGCTAATGTGACCGTATGCACACGACCTCAATTATGCAGTATGATGTACTTAACAAGGTATCGGAGCAACAATTAGCCTAATCGTCTTGTCGATCCTAACCTTTAGGCTAACTATAAAGAGAACGAGACGTTAGAATCGTTTGTTCTATCAACTCGTTAGGCTTATGTGATTTAGGGGTGTATTCAATTATGATTTTACATGAATTTTTTGGAGTTTAAAAGTCTATAGATATTTAATATAGATTTTTAAAAGTCCATATAAATCTTTTGGTATTCAATTAGGATTTTAAATTTTTCATAAAACTCCTATGATATTTAAAAGTTTGTTGATTCTAAAAGAATCTATTATTGTAGGATTATTTATTACTTATATACATACCTAAACTCTATACAAATCTTCCCTCAACCCATAAGATTTTCACATAATCTGTACTAGTTTAATGCCCGCACCTTGTGCGGGTTTACCTAAATAATTATATATATGTAGTGAATATTAATCAATAGAAAAAAAATACTTATATGTTAAATTGACTTAAAACGTAAATTTTTTTATATTGTATAAAAATACGTATACTTTTGAAGAAACAAATTTTTTCTACCCACACCTTATATGGGGTTGTATTTTAATAAATTATAATTTTAACATATTTCAAAATTATGGTTTGGTAAAAGATAAAATATAAATTAAAATTAGATGTAAACTATTAATAACTATTTAACAGAAAATAATTTTAAATTAAAAATAAGAAAACAAAAACATTATATATATATATATATATTTATGAAGCTCAAAATTAAAAGAGTGATTTAAAAAAATTCAAAAATTTAAAATAAGAAAACCTAAATATGATAGATAAAATTCGAAATTATAAAAAATATTCAAAAATTAATTTTCGAAAATTAAAATGTGCCTACATTATTTTTTGAAAATTATAAAAGCAAAATCTAGATATTTTTTAATATGTTTTTTATATAAATTTATTTTTATTTTAATTAATATTTGAGTAAAATTGATGTGGCATAATTATTTATTTGACATGCTGATTGTTTATTAGTTTTAATGATTTTTTTATTATAAAAGATATTATGACAAATCCGTAAATGTCTTGTGGCAATATCGTAAATAAATTGGAAAAAAGGTGATGTGGCTAGCCTTAATACGTGACATGTGGACGAAATAGGTTCTGCTTTAGTATGATACTAGTGTATTATACGCACCTTGTGCGGGTTGAGTTTTAATAAATACATTCATGCTTAGAAATTCATATGTATACTTTTGTAAGATAAAAATCCGAAGAACGAAATTATAATTGTTAATATTATTTTTAATTCTCTTTTAAGTTTTTTCTCTTATAATTAATTATATATTAAATAATATTTAATATAATTAGATCACGTACCTTTACTTAAAATTATGATTTATGATATAATTTTTTAATGATTATATACTAGTTTTGAATAAAAAATAAATATGTTTAGAATTTGATCCGAAGATTTACAGTATTTTTTAAAAAATAGAAGATTTAAAAAATTAATTATAGATTCGGAGATTTTTTTTATCGAAAATAACCAAAATAATAACTTTTTAAAAACATTTTTGGAGCTGCGTGAATTGTGGCGTTGACACGTGGCAAAGAAGGTCTCTCCTTTAATACATACTAGTGTATAGCCCGCACCTTGTGCAGATATCTTTATAATATTAGTTGTACGAACTTAAGGTATATTTATGAAATTTTATAATAATGATTCGGATTTGATTATTCTCAAAACGAAAAAATAGTCACAAATAAAGAACTTCTTATTATTCTACACTTCATATTTAATCCTTATACAATGCACAATTTTTTTTAAAAAAAATTACAATGCACAACTCCGGTATAGACTTATAACTAAATTACTTTAATATATAGTAATTATCTAAATGGAACCCAAAATATAATTTTGTAAAAAAAAAAGAATTTGAAACGAAATGTGTGATAAATAATAAAATAAAAAGTGAAAGTTTTTTTCAAAATAAATACACAAAAGTTTGAAATAAACTTTAAAAATACAAACAGAAGCAAAAACAAATTATTGGATGAACGAAATTTAAAATCTGGAACTTTATTCTTGTAACGACCGACGTAATATAAAAAGAATACCCGTATTTTATGATTAAAAAACATAATAGGACAACAAAATACTTAGATAAAAAAGAATACCCGTAGAGTAATATTTTTATTTAAAAAACATACATTTTCAATAAATCATTTATATTAAAAAAAATCCGAATCTGAAAATTTGTAAATAAAAAACAATTTATAGATGACGCTAAAAAATTCTACAATATAAACTTAAACAATATCTCATACAATAACGGATAAATTGGTATTAATTTAGACAATTATAAACGCTTTTCAAGTTCTCAAAGTATCAGCCTTATTTGACAATCGACGTGGGATATCAAATTTGCTGAAAACAGTAAGTAAACGACCCATAAAAAAGTAGGTCAAAGACCCATAAAACATATATTAATCCGTTATGAATAAAAATTATAGCTTAACTTAGCTAAAAGGCCAAAAAATGTATCATTTGTTTAATCTTGTTTAATCTTCAATATCCGTTATTAACCTCTATTTATACCAGTTCTTATACTTAAAATTAGTAAAAAATCACTGAAAGTACTTAGCGACTCCCAAAGCAGTAGGCCAACGACCCACAAAGCAGTAGGCCAACGACCCACAAAACAGTAGGCCAGTGACCCACAAAACAGCAGGCCAGTGACCCACAAAACAGCAGGCCAGTGACCCACAAAACAGATATTAATCCGTTATGAATAAAAATTATACTTAACTTAGTCAAAAGGCAAAGAAATGTGTAATTTGTTTAATCTTCAAACCCTCTATTTATACAAGTTATCAAACTGTCAAACTTACTTATAATCGATGTGGGATAGGGAATTCGGTGAAATTTTTTAGCGTAAATAGAGTGAACTTATAATCCTTCACAAATAAATTAAAAAAAAAATAAAAATCTTCCCATTAAATAAATTACTTAAATTTTGACGGCTTAAAAATAAAAGAAATATGTAAACCAAATTATTTAAAAATATTAGGGAGATCTTGTTAGTTAATTTTACAAAATTTTGTTTTATTTTTGGATTAATAAAAAAGATTTTATGGTTTAATAATTTAATTAAAAAAAAATTTAACCCTACAAAATTTGTGAGAATGACACGTCAGCATCAGTATAGTCTAGTTTAGTAATATATATAGATAAGATTAACTCTATATATAATTAAAATATCCCACGGAATCAACAAATTTTATGATTATAAATAATCAACACATAAGATTTTTACATGACCTATATATAATTAAAATACACCCCCTTACTTTGACTAAAAACTAATCGACTCCGACCGGAGTCGGCTAACAACCCTTTCCGCTCAGATAACAACCTTTAAGGCATGCCAATCAAGTAGGTGAACCACATCATTGATTCAGATCCGAGTAAAATAATCTCCTCGATACAAAGCAGAAGATAATAAGCTTGAAACACAAAAATGTTTTTATTTCATCGACTTGTATGGGAAAATACTAATTACAACACTATCTCCAATTGGTAGTTTACAGCACAAAATGATCAAATCAAGAGAGTTACAACATGTTAAAGTTCAGCAGATGCTCAATCTCAATTTAAGCCTCCAAATCAGAACACTATACAAACAACAAGCTTTCCGCAAGATACAAGCTAAGCTCGCTCTTCTTTTTCTTACCTGAACAAGATCAAGATAGCACCAAAGCAACATCAGTAAACACGAGAATCCGCTGTACTCAACTCCATTTGTTCATGCACCTAAAGTTCATGCTTAGTATAAGTACTAGATAACGCTCTGTGACAGTTTCGCAAAGCTCAGCTTCTTAAGCCGGCTAGACAGCGGACCAGCAGGGATTCCGCAATTTGTATCCACAACTTCAACCAAAGACACTTTCCATGCCGGCTTATCTTTCTTCGTCGTCTTCTTATCCAATCCAATGTCTTCAGATCCAAGCATTGGAACATGATGGCTTCTCTTATAACTCCTTGATTTCCATTGAATTTCCGGGCTTCTTCTACTATTTCCATCTCTACCCCCTCTTGCTTCCTCAGGTGAAGTCTTTTGCTTTTGCCTCTTAGGAGTAGCAAGGCTCAGAACCGAAATCCGGTCTTGATGTTCCCCTTTTGTGCTGGCTTTCCGTGTTTCGTCCATTGATTTCCTTAGCTTCCATGTATTACTTCCACAAGATACAGAAACTGGTGATGGCTTAGGATTTCTTTTGTAAGAACTTGCAGATTCCAACTCCCTGCTCATTAATGAACTTATAGTTCCTACACTTCCTACCCTTATAGAGCCTCCTCTACCTCTACCGATTTCTTCGAGTTTTTTGCTCATGATTCACTCAATACTTGGGATTTCCAAGCAAATTTGTTCAGCAATTCTATTTGTGCTGGTGTTGAAAATGATGATCCTGAGTTTTACAACAAGTAAACTGCATTTCCAATTGTGTTGCATCTAAAATTAGAAACTCATATGCAGAATTTAGGAACTGATTTTTGCCATAAGAAGATCTATCATCAATATACATACATAAGCAACACAGCTCATTAGACAAAGCCCAGACAGTAAATGAAAAAACCCATCTCAAAAAGCTTACAAAAATCAGGAATTAAGCCATAGACAGCAACAATTACAACAGAAACCCTAAATCCAGAAGAAGAGCTCAACAAACAATCAAATGTCAAATTGATTACAAAATGGTACGATTAGCAAGAAAATAAGCAAAGATTAGATGTAGAAATGATCAAAAGTGCTAACCAGACACGAATGGCGAATTGGGGCAGCTCTAAAGGTTTGAACTTTGAAGGAATTATCTTTTTGCTGCTAACAGAAGAAGACAAGTTCACGATCTCTTTAGTCTTCATCATCAATTCATCACCACCGAAAAACAATGACATTTATGCTGATTGATTGTTTTTTTATTATTATAATTATTTGTTTTTGTAATGCAAGATTGGTGGATGGGTCAGCCCGGTGAACAAGGCATTGCTGCCCAAAATTTTATCTTGCATCAAAGAAATGGAAACCCACTTACAATAGCATTGATTTTTAGATTTTTTAATAGTGTAAAAAGTCTAAATTGTATTTAAAAATCTGATTTTATTTTTTTACAAACGTGAAATGGTGTATTATTGTAGTAATCAGTTCACGTGAAGGAAGACTTTCTTGCAAGTTACAGGTTTATCCTGTCATTTTAGAATTTGTATATTAATAAAAAAAAATTATATGGTAAACATGGGAATAAAGTCCGGACTGTAAATGTGATCTTATATTACATTGTAATACTATTGCTTGTTTTATAAAAAAAGAAAAAGATTTGTTTTTTGGCAAAAATATTTTTCTGCGTGTCAAAATTAGGATAACTTGCATGACGTGGAATTTTTAATTAAAATTTAAATATAAAATGATGTAATATGCTAAAAACTCTAAATTAAAACTGATTTTTTTTTAAAAAATTTGTTGGTTTTTTTATCATATAATATAATTCCTAATTAGAATAATAAAGTTTAATTTTATAATGAATTAAATTAAAAGTTGATATTAAGAAATCAAATATTTAAAATAAAATCATTTAAATTCAAAATAAAATATGAAGGAAAAAAAATCTAATAAATTCAAGAAAATTTAACCATTTTTATTAAAAATAAAATAATTTCAATTAATTTAGGATTTTGTTATATTAAATATTTGTATTTAATTTTACGCAAAAATCACGTCATCCAACTAATCCCATTTTTATAACATGTAAGAAATCAGTTGCCACATCATTGTCGGATTTAAGATTTTTGCCAAAATAAAGTGTATTATTTTTTGTAAATACGTTGATGTATGTATCACTCCTAGTAATTTTTAAAGTTTGTATTATTTTGAGTTTATTTTATTTATATTATATGGTAAGTAAATTAGGTTGATTTATCTTTTGGAGGTTCGCCGACCTAGAGTATCCTTTCGGATGAAATCTTCCACTTCTAGGGTGGCTAATGAAGAATATTGCGGGTAGTCGTGTCCTAGTTCTAAAAATTTATCAGCAACACCGTTAACTTCCCTGAAGACATGATGAAATCTAGCAATTATGCTAGAGATATCTGATAAAATAAAAGTCAA
This sequence comes from Fagopyrum esculentum, assembly GCA_033239045.1. Classification (NCBI taxonomy): domain Eukaryota; kingdom Viridiplantae; phylum Streptophyta; class Magnoliopsida; order Caryophyllales; family Polygonaceae; genus Fagopyrum; species Fagopyrum esculentum. Next base: position 9,428,712 of record BSUD01000003.1, read on the forward strand.
TCTCCTGTGAGTTTCCAAAATTTTTAATTGCATTGATAATTGAAAGGTTAACCCTTCAATTACAATTTTATTGATTTCCAACTCGCATATTATGCTTTAGCACGTAGGACCGATGTGTTTTCATATTGGCCATAGCCAAGGGTAATCACTGAAGCATGTTGGTCTTTAAGAATAAACCTGAAGGCAATTATACCATTTCCGTGTTTAGAGCCATCAAAGTTTAATTTAGTGAATTCATTTCGAGGTTTAATCCAAGGAACATTACTCGTTTTCCTATTATTCGTAAACGTGTTTGATTTTCTTAGGAGTTTCCCTTTGTTCGCTTCTTCCCAATCCTTAATTTGTGTGTTAACAACATTTTATGGAGTCTTCTGATTAAAATGTTTTGATTCCTCACAAACCAAATGTTTCACCAGTAACAACCAAGTGTGTTAGAATTTTGTAATCTAGTTTGTCTCACAATAAAATATCACATTTGGAATATTTTGACATGCGGTGCCTACTTTTTGAAATTTATTTTTTATTTTATCATTTGTAAGATTGTTTATTAGAAAGTGGCATTTGAAGAACACAAGTTTCCTTTTATTTTAGATTATAGATAGATTGTTTTATAAACTACCTAAATGTGGACAAAAGTAAATGAACAGTAATTGTGGTATAACGACATTTATGTCCACAGCTACAACAAAATTACGAAAATACCATAATTAAATGTTACGTGTCTCTCATTCCTTCCCTGCAACCCTAATCTCTCACAGTTTTGATCTCACACAACTTCTCGTGATGGAACCCTACTTCATGGATTTTGGTTCTCCCTCCCTCCCTCCCTCCCTCTCTCTCTATCTCTCTCTCTCTCCCTCTCCCTCTCCCTGGCTTCTCCTCCGCCCTACCCACAATTCAACCTCTTTCAACGGCTTTCTAGAACTCCGATGGTCGGATTTAACAGATCGTTTCCGCAGTTCAGGTCAACTTCTCCCTAATTTTTTCGGTTCTCCCTATCGTTGGCTCCTGGAACTCTCTTAAACCATGTATAATTTTTTCGGTTCCCCCTATCGTGATGGAACCCTACTTCATGGATTTTGGTTCACCCTCCGCGATGTCAA
>BSUD01000003.1:9429967-9524119 GCA_033239045.1 Fagopyrum esculentum
CCCCCTCTCTCTCTCCCCCACCTCCGTCCTACCCACAGTTCAACCTCTTTCAACGGCTTTCTAGAACTCCGATGATCGGATTTAACGGTTAGGTCAACTTCTCCCTAATTTTTCCGGTTCCCCTATCGTTGGCTCCTAAAACTCTCTTAAACCATGTATAATTTTTTCGGTTCCTTTTGAAATTGATTAGTTGGCTAAATGCCTTATAGGGATTGTAAGAGTTGTCCGGTTTATGGATATGTTTGGTTCCGTCGGATCATAGCTCATAAATCTTCGTGGAACTTTGGATTTGATTTTAGTGAAGCGTTCGTGAAGCTTTGGATTAGAAAATTCAATAGGAGTTTGTATTGTACAAATTGCATTGCTAAGATGGATTATAATATTCGTTAGGAGTTTGTATTGTCTGATTCTTGGGACAAGCGTGTCGTCGTGTGCCTAATCAAATATTAGCCTAATATATGTAATAAATAGAGTATATCAATCAAGTTATGGTCGAACCCAAGGGAGATCAAATTATCAATTCTTATGTCTTTCAGTTTACCAACTAGGAATTAGGGGTTGAATCAGTTATGTAACCAAGTAAACAAATCCGCATGCAAAAGTAGTAAATATGATTGGAAAAACGTCACACTTGAAAATTTTCACACAACAAGAGATATGTTTTATCCTTGAGTTCTATTAGTCTTAAGTTCTTATTTTTCCTTAAGTTGTTCTTATCCCAATCATATGTAACTATCAGTTTTACCAGCCTTGATAGTACTTATTATTATGTCAAATCCAAAAACCTTCACGACTCAACGAAGCAATATCATTCAAATAAGGATTCAATAAGGTACATGCAATAGAAATAACCCGTTACTATAAGCATGTAATTAAATCTCCCTCACGATAAACACTCACAACCCGCTAATGTAATTCGTGTTTGCTACTTCAAATGCAACCTAAACCCGAAACTGACAAATCTTAGCGATATTGATAATATCAATAACCTAGATAAACCGATAAGATTCAATAAACATTCAAGCACAATAGAATTAATACAACTATATAGGAAATCGAACTAAAGTAGAAAACTTACAACCAATATCTATTGAAGGCTTCAAACGTCAAGTGCAACCATGGAAGCTTAGTTCTCCATAGAGTTTTGAATACAAAGATTATGTTGAAAACGGGGTGTGTTTTCACATATCCTAACACCTCCTTATATATTAGTCTATGAATTGAAAATAGAAAAAGCAAAGGTCTTTACAGTTTTCTGAAAATTAAAAAATTGTATATGTCCAGACTTAACGTCTGAATTTATTTCTTCAGAAGCCGTTCACCGCAAAAGCGGTGGAAGTGCACCACGAATGCGGTAAGTTGAAACGACAACACTTCATCTTCATCGGGGATGAACCGACTGCAGGTGTGGTGGCCATATGGCGTGAGGGTAGTGAAGTATGCCAAAACGGCGGTGTGAAGGTGATCCGGCGCAGGTGCGGTGGTGATCCAGCGCAAGCACGGTGGTGATCCGGCTCAACTTAAGTTGTTTCTTGAATATTTCTTCGGTTCTTTACTTCTTTGACCTTCACTACTCTATTAATCCTTTGATATCTTAACTATTGTCTCCTCATCTGGATTCCAAAATTGAGTAAATTACATAGAACCACCTCTTATATACCCCTCTTTTCACTTAACCACCCTTTATTAAAAAAATTTCAATTAACCACCTCTATTTTAATTTTGTTAACAAACCAACACCATTGGTACACTCCGTTACATATTCCGTTAGTGGGGTCCATACAACAATTAAATAAGTTAATTAATAGTTGTTTTTTGTCAAAATGAAGTTAATTCTATTTTGTTGATAAAAATATTTAAAAAATTAAGTTTTTGATAAAATTCCACAATTGAATATGGAGCCTTTCCTTCCCGCATAGGCAGTAACATTCTGGAAGACCAAGACAAAATCAAGAACAACATAATTTCATCCATCATTGTTGACAAAATTAAGCAATAACTTTCAAGAAGAACAAGCTTGTATATGGAGCCTTTCCTTCCCGCAGAGGCAGTGCTACAAACCCAGATTTCTTCCAATCTAAGCACAACAACCCTTCTGGTAGAGGCAGTTGAGTACTACAAACCCAAATTTCTTCCGATCTAAACACAAGAACCCTTCCCGCAGAGGTAGTTGAGTATTACAAACCCATATTTCTTCCGATCTAAACACAAGAACGATGTCTATTCCCCGAGATAGAGCGAACTGGCTTTGGTGAACGAGGTTTCTGAGCTTCCATCGCAAGCTCAAAAAAGCGATTGAAATTGTCACCCTCTTGTGATTAGGGAGGAATAAACACAAATTTATGACGTGGCTCCGTTGAATGAGGTATTATGAGCTTCCATTGCTTCAATGATCTTGTTGATTTACTAATTTTGCTATTTCATACTTTGGAGCGTCCAAACACAATACGATGCCAAATTCGACCTTCGAGTCTCCACCTAGGGTTTTGCTTCGAATTCCGCTCTTTATTCTTAATCAATCTCTTGTTTGGCAGTGATAGCTATGAAAGGGATAGTGTCGATGTGTAGAGAACATCGATTAGAAGTTGTGGAAGAGGATGAAGAAGAATCGGATCTATATCTTCTTGTTAGACAATCTGATACTTCTTTCTTTAAATATATTTTTACCTTTTGACTATTAAAATAGATTTTTGTAAGAATTTGTGTAGGACCCATTGACAGAACAATTTGAAGAAATGACGGAGAATGTTTTTGGTGGTTATTTGTTAACGGATTTAATATTAGGGTGGTTAATTGAAATTTTTTTTTATAAGAGGTGGTTAAGTGAAAAGTGGGTTGAAATTTTTTTTTCATGCCGATTTAGGGTCCGTTTGTTTTAAACTCCGGAAACGGAATGAAAATGAATCTAGTCCATATATGCACATTGTTCATGATTTTTTTTGGAATCATCCTTTGTGGTCTCGTGCAAAATACACTTGATTCTTCTATTTTGTTTCCTTTAGGATATCAAGTAATCAAATTATACTCCATTAATTCAAATCACAATGAATAATTCAAAAAAAACTTATGAACAAAGATATACGTATAGAATAGATTCGTTTTCATTCCGTTTTCGTTTCCAAAATTAAAAACAAACTAGCACTTAGTGTCTATTGCAATTATTGTCAGTCCTTGCCATGATTTTGTTGATTAGTTGGCTATATATAATGTGGACTCAATCTCTTATACGCCATTTGACTAAAGATAGAAGAAATGAAATCAAGAAATCTTCACTTATGAAAAAAAATCTCAAATTGATTGAGTAAATTTAGATAAATTGGTTATTGAATATCTTTTTTTTTGACGAGGTGTTATTGAATATCTTTATTCCAACTTAATAGAACGTAGTGACTTTCCAGCTTTATGCAGTAAAATTGATATTCACCACTTGAATTTTCATTCAATATAAGGTAGACACTAAAATTTCTCAAAATTTTTTTAGTTCCTTCGTTTTATATCATGTTATTATATTGTAGATGAACAATCAAATCCCCATGACAGTCTGCCATATGATCATCAACTGGGTCTATGACTTCAAGGGGGTATTGAGATTTACAGTCAAATGAATGTTATATTTTGTTAATTATGAGTTGTGATTGACATGTAAAAAAATATTATCTGAGAATTTTGACACCCAACACCAATTTTTATGACGATCTTGTACTTTGCATGCTTGAGCTCGACTCTTTTATAAACCAGCCGAGCCCGGCCGAACTTTTGACGAGCCGAGCCCGAGAAACTTGTTTCCTGTATCAACCCTAGATGGAGTATTTCTAGAAGATAGTCCACCCTAACATCTTTCCATTTAAAAAAGAAGAAGAGAGAATGTTATCTTTTTAGTAAACTGTCATTATCACAACATGTAAAAAAATGTTATCTTTTGTAAATTATCATTAGGTAGGCCCGTCACCTCCACTGTTGTTTCGTTGCACACTCGCGCCTCCATTGTTGTAACTTATCAAGTTGCACACAAAGAGTAGGATGAATTCTTTTTGATAAGCATTCTTCGGTCTTCACACTAGACATGAGTCACAAATCTAAACCGTAGGTTTAGGTTTGCGGACCGGCGGTTTAGCCGCTTTATTAAAAAAAAAAGAAAAGAAATAAAAAAGAAAAATTGCTGGTTTGGGGTAAATCGTCGGTTCAGGTTTGGTCGAACCGGCAAACCTAAACCGCCGGTTTGACGGTTTAGCCCAAACCGAAGCCATGTTTACTTCACACCAACAAAAGTTACACATAGGAACTAGTTGTTGCCCACCTTCGAACCCAAAAATATGTAAACAAACAAAACTTAGTTAAATTGCATTTACAAAGAAATGCATCTAGTATAGATTTATGCCACAAGCCGATCCACAACCAGGAGCGAGCCAGACAGACTACTCATTCAGAACAATATTATGGGCCGTAATAAGACCTCATCATATTCGAGCTCAGACGAGATATAGATAAACAAGTTTAATATTTTATAAAGTCCAACCCAAACCTGGATATTAAAAAGTCTACCCGTAATATTGCGAGCTAGGGTTATTTGTTTAAATTTTAAATAAATAGGTCCCGCGTGAGGGGTAAAAGTACACATATTTATGCACTACTAAGAAGAATTGAATTCCAAACCAAAGGTAATAATAAATCCCTTCAACCAACGGAGTTATGTGTCCTTTTTAAATAAAGGTTTTTGATCTCGTTTGGGCTATCAAGATCGATAATATCGAGATTGTGACCGTAATAATATCGAGATCGTGATCGTGATAATATCGAGATCGAGATCGTGATAATATTTTTTTTATTTAGTTTCCTATATATTACTAGTCTACCAAAATCTATCAAAGATTTAAATCGAAGAAAATCTTTCGCTCTCCTGCTGTTGTTCTTGATAAAGGTTTTTGATCTCGTCTGAATTTGCGTTTGTTTGAAGAAGCTATGGAGATGGATAATAGGCCAAAGAGGAGGCCACTTTTGCGCTTGGATGCTGCTCCTACGCTGATCAGTTGTCTATGTTTCTACCTACTGTGGAAGTAGCACGTAATGGTTCTCCCTCGATGAGAAAAGATGACGAAGATGGTCATTACACGTTTGAGATTGGATCGTTTGAGATCGAGAATGAATCATTAATATAACTCAAAAAGAGACAGAACCATTAGAACAAGAAAGGAGACGTATTTACAGCAAGAAGTTAAATTTTCTTCAATCTATAGTGTGTAATGACCATCTTTATCGACTTTTCTCAGTGGGGGAAACCATTACGTGCTACTTCCGCAAACCTAGATGTGATCAGCAGGGACTCTTGAGGATGCAATGTTGCAACGGTCTCGATCTCTTGTACGTTGTTCCTTATAATCAACAATGACTAATTAAAAAAAAGTGGGGACTTCATGGTAACAAATCCGGCCTATTCATTTGAAGAAATTTGCATTCTTGAATATTGTACTCTTCAATCCATGCTTTTCTTTAAGAACAAGATCCAATCCATGCTTCTGATGCTAGAATTATAATAAGTCATTTTAGGTGTCATTAGCGAAGTACAATACACATGATTATGAGGAGGTTCCAGATAAGTGGTTTTTTTTTTTTTTTTTTTGAAATTCTTCTTTTACTATCTTGCATCATCTACTATTTGGTTGAGGCCATGATTCTCTTGATGAAATTTGATAGATACCCAACTCTTTTTTGGAGTATCTGAGCATGTGATTTTGACCTAGCATAGAGCAACTGGCTGAATTACTTTAAATTACCTTGCAAGTATCATTACTTGGGTTTTCACTTATGTGCTTTGTTTCCATGAAAGTGTATCTTTTATGAATTTGTAGGAAGGTCAAAGCTGCTAATGCAGTTTCGGCATTGAATCTGGAGTCCTTGTGATGGCACGGTTCCAGTCGTCCCCATAAGGAGAAGAGATTGACATATGTCTTGAATGCATTCTATTGTTCCGGATGGGTCCGATTATCTGTTTGCCGTACTGGGTTAATCACTGAAACTTCTTGTTATTAGTCACAGGCTTGTGAATGTCCGTCCTCACTGTTGCTTGTCCAGATTAAAGGAAGAAGAAGACCACCTTGATACCGATTGACTACATCCAAATAGAAATCAGGTGGTGGTTATTATCTGTTTAATTTAGGTTCGTTTATAGTTTTATACCCACTTTCTTTATTATTTTATTTTGATTTTTCAATAATTTTATATAAAGTGTTATAATAAAGGTAATGCAATGGTGGTTCTACTTTCACCATTCTTCATTTTTTCAACAAAAACTATCAATACTGATGGATCTCCAACTAATGGATCAAGGTTCCGGAGTAGTTTGGGTGAGTGTTGTGCTCGAGATGGGGGTTGGTTACTTGGCTGTACTTTCACCATTCTTAGATGTTAAGTTGGTAATAAGGTGGGAGGGAGGGAGGACCTATTAACCAGAATTTAAAACTCTTGAATGATATTTTCTAAAAATATAAAAAATATCGATAGTTAGTTTAACTTGATATCCATTGTTAAACAAGGAAAGTAAATATTTACGTACCAACTATTTATTAGATTTTTCAAGTTTAGATTTTTCAAGTTTAGATTTTTACTCTTGATATCAACAAGTTTTCAAATTTCCACTTGATATCCTTATGTTCCATTTGTTTCCTCCTTTTACTGATTCTTAATATATTCCGTAAAAATTTCATTTATAAAATATAAAATTAATAAGTTTTTAGTTATGACCTCATTAAATTTTAAACTAATTAATCTTATAACAGCAGTATTTTGAATATATTTTTTAATTTAAAATAAATATAAATATTTAAATTTTATATAAATTTTGAATTAAAATAAATTTTTTTTTGAATTAAAATAAAATACAGAAAACTAAGTTTAAATTAGCGAAAAAGCTAAATGCACAAGTTTACTATATTTTTATTTGAACTAAGGTACATATTAAATTTAAAACTTATTATGACCACATTAAAATTTATACTTATTAATCTTATACATCTAAACATTACTTAGTATTTATAAAATTAAGGTACATATTAGTTTCAATTTTTTTTTAAGATTTTTTTAATTTTATAATTAAATTTATAATAAAATATATTGATAAAGGATATAAGGAGGAAACAAATTAAAACATCAACTTACCAAGGAAAAATTTACAAATTTATGGATATCAAGAGTAAAAGTCCAAACTTAAGGAGCAAAAATAGGAAAATCCTTATTTATTTGTTACCTTAAAAACATTTGATTTGAATTGTTCATTATATCAGATCATATGTATGTGTGTGTGTATATATATATATATATATATATATATATATATATATATATATATATATATATATCCTATGAGAACAAGCCTTATCGTGTAATTATGAAGCCTTATCGTGTAATTATGAGAACATACCTTATTATTTAATATATTATTCGTAGTTATTATTAGTTTTGTTACGAATGTGTCATATCGTTTAATGTATTATTCGTAGTTATTGTTGGTTGAATGGATTATTCGTAGTTATTATTAATTATGATATCTACCCTAAATCTCGACCCTTAATACTCACCATCCGACGGTCTAAGATTGTTCTCATGATACACAATAAGATTGTTCTCATGAGAACCGCACCCCATATATATAGGGTTAGGTTCCGGTGAGAACATGTGTTACAGTAAGAAATAAGAATGCATAAGGATCGTCCGATTAGAACATGAACGTCTTAGATCAATTGAAATTTATACTTATTAATCTTATACATCTAAACATTACTTAGTATTTATAAAATTAATATTTAATCTGGTCATAATTAGTTTTAATATTTTTTTAAAGATTTTTTTATTTTATAATTAAATTTATAATAAAATATATTGATAAAGGATATAAGGAGGAAACAAATTAAAACATCAACTTATCAAGGAAAAATTTACAAATTTATGGATGTCAAGAGTAAAAGTCCAAACTTAAAGAGCAAAAATAGGAAAACCCTTATTTATTTGTTACCTTAAACATTTCATTTGAATTGTTCATTATATCAGATCATATGTAAGTGATATTGAGATATATATATCCTATGAGAACAAGCCTTATCGTGTAATTATAAGAACATACCTTATTATTTAATATATTATTGGTAGTTATTATTAGTTTTGTTACGAAGGTGTCATATCGTTTAATGTATTATTCGTAGTTATTGTTGGTTGAATGGATTATTCGTAGTTATTATTAATTATGATATCTACCCTAAATATCGACCCTTAATACTCACCATCCGACGGTCTAAGATTGTTCTCATGATACACAATAAGATTGTTCTCATCAGAACCGCACCCTATATATATAGGGTTATGTTCCGGTGAGAACACGAGTTACAGTAAGAAATAAGAACGCATAAGGATCGTCCGATTAAAACATGAACGTCTTAGATCAATTGAATATATAAGAGAATTGTTCAAATTAATTTTGTTACATCAATTGTAATTTTGGTAACGGTATATAATCGGATATGTTGCGCGATTATTTAATTTCTTCGTCTGAGAAACTTCGTTGTTTGCCGACGAAGTCACTCGTACAAGCTAATTGTATTTATATGTGTAATTTAGCCTAACCTGACATTGTCTTTATGTGTTAGTGAACATCTTAAACATCACGCTAAAGTCAAATGTGCCCTTCATACATTTTATATTCATAATATAAATTGCACTAAAGTAAAATGTGCACTAAAATGTGCTTGTGCACGATTAGTCTACAGAAAACATTATAAATGTGTGTGCTTAGTATACTAGTGCACGATTAGTGCGCTAGTGCATGTACAATTAGTGTATTGAAATCATTCTAAACGTGCGTGTACTAAAATCACTTGTGCATTCTAATCGTGTTTATAAGTCTAACTACACTAAATTTAAACTTGCATTAACACTTATAACTTGTAGTTTTAGTGCATACAGTTAATGTGCACGTCTAGGCTAAGGCTAGCACATTTTATTCCACGTTTTTGTGCACATTTTAGTTAATCTAGCACATTTTAGTGCACGTTTTAGTATTGCACATTTATCTTAATTAAGAATATAAACATTTCCATGAGTACGATTTGCACAGTTTCATTAATAGTTAATTGTCCTAGTGCACATTTTAGTAGAAAATAAAAGACTTGCACGTTTAAGTTAAAAAAAAAACAATCCAATGACTTCAATAGTTAAATATCATGAATCGTTCAGTCAACTACTTCCGGAAAAACTATTCTCTGATGATTTTTAGAAAAATTAGGTAATAAATTGGCGATAGATAAATTAAGAAAGTGGTTGTATTACGTAAATGTAGAATATATAATTAAGAAAGAATTGACAAGAAAGTACCCTTGTTTTATTGTTTTTGTGTATTGACCCCTTCAACTATAATACCGAGAAAAAAGGGAAAATAATTTAAATTGAAAGTAATGCAGATGAGTCACATCTTAAAACTCTCTCTCCCATATTGAAATGATAGGTGGGCGAAATTTTGAATTTTAACGTGATAGATGAAATTATTTTAGGCATTCCTCCTCATCCCACACAAGTCTCTCACCCTCACTTTCTTTCACCCAAAACTCTCTCTCCCATCACCCTTCATTCTTCTCCAGTGTGCAGTCGCCGGTTCTAGTAATCCGGCCACCGGGGATCACATTTGGCCACCAGTCAGACACCGAAGGGCGAGCGAGAGATCTAGGGTTTTGCCATCAAGGTCGTCCTTCATTCTAGGGTTTACTCAGGCCGTAATCGAGACAAAGGATCGTAAGATTGCCGGCTAGGCTATCATGGCGGAGGGTGCTAGATTTGTATTTTTTGGGTACGATTTTGATTTGTTGGGTAGGCTATTTGTACTAGATCTGTATTTTTGGGTTCGTCATTGATGCTCCGTCACTGTTGAAAACCAGATCTGTATTTTTTGGGTAGACTATTTGTACTAAATTTCTGGGTAGACTATTTCCACTAGATTTTGGGTACGATTTTGATTCGTTTTGTTAAGTAGTATTGTGTATGGATTTTGATGAATTGTCTATACTGTTAGAGCATTATTGGTACGTTTGGGCATGTGTATTTAATCTTACAAGATTATTTAAGTGTGGTAAAATGTTACCCATTTATGGGTATGATTATTTTATGGGCAAATTTGGTTAGTAGGCTGTTTTGATAAATCATGATAGTAAGTAGGCTGTTTTATTTTTTTGTTAAGTAACTAGACCCTTTTTTTTTTTCTTTTTTTTTTCCGTCAAAAACCCCACCTCCCTTTTCCTTCTCTTGTTTTCTTTCTTCCAGCCGTTCTATCTTCCCACCACATATCTACTTCATGTTCTTATCTCGCCGGTACATGAAGCCTTGACCACCGCTGCTTTCTTCTCCACCGTGCTCGGCGATTCTACAAGACCTGGTTCTGGTGATCGATTTTCCTTTCTTTATATTTTTATTTTTATTTTGTCTTCTTTTGTTTCTGTTTTGATTGGATCTAAAGGTTCGTTAATGGTTGAAGCAGAGATGGAAGGAGGAGGAGATCGGGAGAGGGATCGGAGGTTGTTGTTCGGTCTGATTTCTACACCTTCCCTTTCCTCCTACAGTTATGAGTTTAGGTGTTTAAAGATGAAGGACTTGCTAGAAACTCTTGCAAATGAACTACCAAAAGACACAATCAGGTTGTCTTCCAAGCTTGTTTCTATAGAAAATTCCGGTCCGTTCAAGAAGCTTCTCCGTCTTGTTGATGGTTCCACCGTCTTTGTCCATACTTATCTCGTCAATATGTACTCATGCTGTGGGAAACTGAGTTCTACACACCAGGTGTTTGATGAAATTGCTAAGCCAGATTTAGCATCTTGGAATTCGATCATTAGTGCGAATTACTATGGTGAAGTGCTTACGTTTGCTGATGGTGGGAGCTCAGTTGTAGTGATTCATATGTGGACTAGTAAATTATCGATATGGTATTTAATTTCTCGTATCTAATTTCTGGTATCAAGTTTCTGGTATATAATTTATGGTATTTAATTTTTGGTATCAAATTTTTTGTATATAATTTATGTTATTTAATTTCTAGTATCTAATTTCTGCTGGTATCAAATTTCTGGTATATAATTTATGCTATTTAATTTCTGGTATCTAATTTTCATATGATAATTTTTGGTATGATAATTTCTGGTATGATAATTTTTGGTATAAAATTCTGGTATGAGAAATTCTGGTATGAAAAATTTTAGTATGTAAAATTATGGTATGTAATTCTGGTATATAAAATTCTGGTATTTAAATTCTGGTATGTAAAATTCTGGTATGAAAAATTATGGTATGAAAAATTTCTGGTATGAAAAATTTCATACCAGAAATTGATTTCAGGAAATAAAAAAAGTAAAAAAGAAAATAAAAATAAAAAAATAAAAAAATAAAAAAATAAAAAATAAATAAATTTAGTAATAGTAATTACAACTTAACACTAACTAATGTCTATTATTCTTTTTTTATTAAAATAAAAGGGTTAATTATTTTTACCTACCATTAAATGAAAGTGGTAAAAAATTATGGGGTACATTTACTAAATCATATTCTCAAAAAGGCCTAGTATGTCAAATTCTCCCTTATTTTATTGGGTATATGTTATTATTTTTGTGGTATGTTTCTTATTATTATGTATGTCTAAAGTGAAATGTTGATAGGTTGTATGAGTACCCAAACTGTGTTATAGTGACCAAATGTCATTTGATATTGATGTTTGTGTACAATATGAATTGAATTGAAGAGAAAAAAATGGATTGAGTATGTATACTTTGTAACAACCGGATATTTTCGTTATACATGGATAGAGTTAGAGGAGGGTAGAAGCCGGGCGCAAGGGCTCACGCCCTTGCGGCTTTAGAGACGCAGTCGAGTAGGCCATGTAACACCCCGAATCCACGGGATTCGGAGCGCTACGGGTTAGGACCTCACAATGGGTCCCGACCCTTAGCCTGACAACAATTTCACTGGATCTTACAACAAGACACAAATAAAGGCAAAACCGAAATTCATTTTAATGCAATGATATCAACCCCAAAAGAAAACAACGAAAGACTTCAGCCAAGAAACAACGCTAGAGGCAACCACCATACACGCGACATACATAATACCATAAACGATACATAAAAACAACTCCCAAAACCCATCCTAAAATGTACGGACCCCGGCCGCCCACTCTTCCGGATCTCTCGGTCGCGCCCCTAACCTGCAAGGCAACTACAACAATATCGGTATAAAACCGTTAGCTAGCATTCAAGGCATTAGCATCATGGTATTGGCACACACACACACATAAGGCATCATAAACACACAACATGTTCCAAAACACACAATCCGGTTTATTATCTTTTTATTATTAGGTCATATCCCGTTCTAATTCAACTTCTTTTGTGACACGACAATCTAAAAGATCTCGCCCATGTCCCCTTTCACCATACGGGTTTGTACTTGATGCGGATCAGCATCACCCGATGGGTTGTACTTGATGCGGATCGGCAACCACCATACACGCGACATACATAACATATAGATTGAGAGAGGTACTCACTCGGGGTCAAAGGTGGAAGTCTATCGACGAATGTCGAATGCGGATTCGATAGCCTTATTGGGGCGCTTCCGAACCTAGCACCAAACTAAACAAATTTAGCTTATAAGCTAAATTTGAACGAAATAAATAACATATATAAATCTAAGGAAAACCCCACTTTTAAAACCCGAGTTAAAAACCGTAAATATATATTCCGGCAAATTGTATAACATCATAAACTCAAGGTAAAGCTCGTTTTCAAAGTCAACGTTAAAATCCCGTAATTAAACCTTTGAGTCATAACCCGCAACTAATCCATCAAGGGCATAATATATATATATGGTATATAAATATAAGAATATCCCGGCAATTAAAATCCAATGTTAAAACACGCCAACACATTTTTCGGGGCAATTTATACACTTATATAAACATGGGCATTTTCAGAATATATAACTTTGGGCCAAAACCGTGATTAAGTCGAGCAGGGGTATAATTGTTGCATTCTAAAAATTTGGATCAAAACTGTAAATACAAAGTAGTGGGTAACATTTGCAATTATACCTAAAGTTAGGGGCCCGATTTAATTTCTTAAAAAGGTTATCTTCAACCCTTAAACAACACGCAGAAGAAGGGGAAATTTGCAAGGGAGGCGGCTCTACAGAGGCAAGGGCGGAGCAGGGCAGGGCACTCCCCGGCGGTCATAGATGGGGGCGGTGCAGAGAGGGTGGCTCCGGCTATTCAAAGGCGGCAACCACTCCTAGGTCTTCCGGTCGATGGCGACAGACAGAGAAGGGAGGGAACAACGAGGAGGCTCTCGCAAAGGCTCCGTCGAGCGGGATCGACGACGGCTGCTATTGCTGGGGAGCATTCCGGTGGCGGCGTTGATGTTCCCGGCTTGACAGAGGAGGCTTGAAAGCTGCAACCTCAAAATGAATGAAGAGCAGGGGCGCTTCTCCGGCTTCAAGGGCAGGGGAGCACCGGTGTGGCTCGAGGTGGATCGATGGCGGCTGAAGGTGGCTCAGGCGATGGCGAGTCCGGGTCCTCCTGTGACGCCGGCAACGCTTGCAAGAGGAGGAGAGGAAACTCAATAGACAGAGGAGGCGGTGTGAGGAGGAGGAGGAAAACAGAGAGGGCGAGATTGAGAGTTGAGGGAGTGAGGGCTGCGAGGTCGAGTGTCCGAAAGATGAGGGGTCGAGATAGGGCAGCTAGGGGTCGGGACGGCTGAGGTCGAGGGGTCGGAGGTGCTACCGTGCCAGGCTACTATGCGTAGGGCCTGCAAGAGGGTAGCGAGGGGTTGCTTCATCAAATGGTCGGGGAAGGGGAAGGTTAGGGAGGAAAGAAACGGGAAAAAAAATAAAAATAAAAAAAATAAAAAAAAATAAAAAGGGAATTACCTAAACTCGATCAAATTGAATCGGAATCGGACTTTCGAATCGGGCGAAATTCCCGATTTTTCCAACAAAATATAAATACGGCATACACATGCACACGTATCCAAAAATAATAAAATACCCGGAATCTTTCCGATCCTTTTCTGAAATAGAATAAATATATACGGAAAATAATATATATATATATATTTAGATTAATCCGCAAAATATACTTTACGACGTAGAAATCAATCTCGTAAATATATTACGAGATTCAAATAATAATAAAAAAATACCGTTAAAATATCAACATAAAAGTATACTCGAAATAGTAACTTTTACGAAGTGAAGTACTCGTAAAACATACTTAAGATATAAATAAATATCGATAATAGATGGAAAGATAAAAAAAGCAAATGCGCCTAAAAATTGGGGCGTTACAGGCCACAAGTGCGGCTAGGATTCCCGCGGGGGCAGTGACACGCGTGGGCGGGGTAGCAGCGTTTTGGGCAACCGTTCACCTTCCGATCCTTTTTAACTCCCCTCTTTATTACCATGAGGAGTTGTTGGTTGAAGACCTTTGGTATCCTTCCTCTTTTATACAACCAACCTTTCTTCTCCTTTCATTCTTCACTCACGTTACTTCTTTTCTCCTACCAACTTCTTCCTCTTACATCCTTCTCTTCCATTCTTCTCTTGGAGTGCTACAGCTTAGATCCACAATTCTTGAGGCCGGGACTGCAGTGACGGGACGTGGGTAAGGTTCCTTCCTTTTCTCCTTCCTTCTTTCTCCTTCTTCTTCTTCCTTCCTTTCCCTTCCATGGCTTGAATGGAAGACACTCTTGAATCCTTGCTCAACAATTTATCGTTGTTTTGTTGGTTCGATGACGAAACTAGACCTTGGAGGGAGGCTAAGACCAAGTGAGTGAAGTGGAAGACGTTCATAGCACCAAAGGAGACCCTAAAGGACCGACTGCACAATCGAAGAACTCAACAGACGAACTTTCTGCATAGATAGGCGCAGGGGCGGATTCACTAAGGCGCAAGGGTGGCTCTGTCAGGCGCAGGGGCGGACCTTGATCGACGCAGGGGCGGACCCAGATAGGCGCAGGAGAGGCTCAGGCAGGCGCGGGGGCGGTTTGGCTCCAGTGAGTCCCGAATCTTGTTCTTTCCTTTCCTTCTTTCATATCTTAGTTTTGTTATACCTTAGAAGCATGCTAGGCTGGCTTAGGGTAGTTGAACTGGAATGCTTTAGAGTGGTTGGACCTTAGAGGCCTAGTGTGAGCTACGTGAGTCTTGTGGTGGTATGTTGTTGAGCGTTCGTTTCGAGCTTGGTGGAAGTAACCTTGTGTATATCGTTATGTTTGAGAGTGGGATAGGTCATGGACTGAGAGTGTAGTCTTCTTGGACTAGGGTGATGCGTCCTTGGAGGTAACCAAGGTTAACTCCGGATCTAGATCAAGCAAAATTCCAACTACTCCTTGATTCTTTGTGCAACGTTGTATCGATTCGGATCCAAAGGAGCGGAAGCAATGAAGAAACAAAGGTTAATTTGATCTAGAGAGATCGAATAAGCCTTTTTGTGTGGATTGAAGGTTGATTCTCAAGAAGAATCCTCGAATATGGATTTCTTGGATCAAAGACGAGATCCAAGGAAGAAATTTGAGAGATAAAAGAGAGGTTTTGATGCCCAAGCTAAGTAGGAGGAAATTCTTTTCAAAACTTAGTAATATTGAACATGAAAAATAAGTGAGGCAAGATATCTCTTATATAGAGAGACTTGCCTACCTATGGGCCAACGGGCCAAACAAAATACATGAAAAAAGCCCAAAAGGGAAAACCTAAAACGATAAGATCAAATCCTAAAAGGATAAGGTCAAAGAGAATATTCTTATACGGAATATCCCTTTATTACATAAAAAGGAAAACATGAAAATATAGTCCGAAAATAAGCTAGCTTCATGCCATGGAGTCGGAAAGACGAGACATGCCGCTAACGGAACCGGTAGCCTATGCCATGGTGGTGTAGAGGCACGGCATGCCGGTAATGGACCCAAGTGAAGCTGTGGTGCGGACGATAATGGAGCCGTTGGCTTGGGCAATAGCCTTAGCTCGGGATCGGGTGAGCGGTCCATCTGAGCGAACCCGTAAAGCCTCGTCCTCCTCGTCTACGGTCAACGTCAAAGGGACATCCAAGGGCGCATCATAGGGGGTTGAGGAGTTTAAGCCTAGAAGTCTAAAGACTTCTAGTGGACTAGAGTGTGGTTTGATTGTGTACCTTGTCTTGAACAGGCGTTGTACGCTTTCCCGAGGGAACTTACGAGTGAGGTGATCTTGTGCGTTTCGGAGACTGGTAAGTCTACGGACTTACTTAGCTGGCTTCTTGTATGAGTGTATTGTGTATGAGTGGTGTTTGCTAGTTAGGATAATAACGAAACCGGATTAGGCCGACTTTATTATATTACGTAATTGACCCCAAGTGTATGATAACGGGTCGTGACATCATCTGCCTAGCTCTTGCGAGAGTCTAGGAGGTTCCCTGTACCAGCCCAGACAGGTAGGCGGTCAGATGCATTAGCACCATTCCTTGTTGGTAAACGGAATCAGGGGTGAGGTTTGGGAATCCCTCGTGTCACAAAATAAGTATCATTAGTAATGACATATCGCCTAATTAAAGATAATAAAATGTTTGAGTATTGCATGTTGATTGTGTATGTTATGTGTTTGTGCTTTTACCTTTATACTTATGCATAGATTGTCAACTAACGGTTTTATACCGCTTGTAGATGCCTTGCAGGTTAGAGAGGCGATCGAGTGATCCGGCGGTAGTGGGCAGCCGGGGTTCCGTGCATTATAGGACGGGACTATTTATCTTATGTCATGGATATTGAGACTTATGATGCTATTTGGTTTTGAGACTCGGTTGGATTGTTTTTAGACTTGTACCCTTTTTACTTCCGCTCATGTTATAAAACCATGTGTTTTGCCTTTTTATTTGTGCCGTGTTCTAAGGTCCGATGAAGTTGTTGTCAGGCTAAGGGTCAGGACCCACTGTGAGGTCCCACCTCGTAGCATTCCGAGTCCTCTAGGAATCGGGGTGTTACATACTTTGGGTATGAAAAGGTCATCGTTTTCGGTATGACAAAGATAAATATTACTCAGTTAAACCCGGACAAACAGTAACCTTATCCAAATTCAAATTGGGTATTCTTTTAGTATCAAATGTGAATTAAATTGAAGAGAATGGATTGAGTATGTATACTTTGGGTATGAAAAGCTCATCGTTTTGGGTGTGACAATGACGAATAAGTTATCATAGTCAACACATTATTTGTTATGTATGAAGGAATGAATGCCCAAATTTTCTGGAAAGGATGATTTCAAAATGGAAGATATTTAGTTGTTTTGGTGTATTATTGCACGAAAGGCCCGTTTTGGAGGGAAGGAAAGAAATCAACTCTGTAGAGGTGTCACATCGACGGCTGCTCATGATGAATTTCCTGCAGCAGTACTTTATGCATTAAACTTCCCTTTCTTGCATTAGTATTTCCCCAAGAAAGAAATGACGGATTAGGGGCTATTTTGCCAAAAGAAAAATGTGGAGTTAGTATGTATAATGTAATATTGGATTAGAGACATTCCACCAAAACCGCCTATAATTAATTACTTCCTTAATATATTAACATATCATATCCGTTGAATGAATTAAATTGTGCGGTCTACAACTGTTCTCATTTCTTACTGTAATACTCGTTCTTACTCGATCCTATTCCTAAATATATATGGTTAGGTTCCGGTGAGAACATGTGTTATAGTAAGAAATAAGAGCGCATAATGATCGTCCGATTAAAAGATGAACATTGTTTAATCAATTGAATATATAAGAGGATTGTTCAAATTAACTTTGCTACATCATTCGTAACTTTGGTAATGATATATAATCGGATACAATATATTCCTTATATGGAAACAAAATAATGTGATATGTTGCACGGTTATTTATTTTCCTCATCTGAGAAATTTCGTTGTTTGTCGACAACGTCACTCGTGCAATCTAATTGTTAATGTGTTTATAAGTGTAATTTAGCCTAGCCTGACATAGTCTTATGTGTTAGGGAATATTTAAGTTACGCTAAAGTCAAATGTGCATATCATACATTTTATATTCAATTTATAAATTGCACTGAAGTTAAGGGCCCATTTGGTTTTAACTCCGGAATCGGAAACGTAATGGAAACGAATATAGTCCATATATATACCCTTATTGATGAAATTTTTTGGAATTATTCCTTATGGTTTGAAGTAGTTGGAGTAGAGTTTGATTACTTTTAATATCCTATAGGGTAACAAAATGTGGGGAATCAAGTGCATTTTGCCTCAAATCACAAGGAATGATTCCATACAATTTCATGAATAATGATATAGATATGAACTAAATTCGTTTTCATTCCGTTTCCGTTTTCAGAGTTGGAAACAAAAGGGCCCTAAATGTGCTTGTGCACTGAAAACATTATAAACGTGCGTGTATTAAAGTCACTTGTACATTCTAATCGTGTTTATAAGTGTAATTACACTAAATTTAAATTTGCATTAACACTTTTAACTTGTAGTTTTAGTGCATACAGAAAATGTGCACGCCTATGATAAGGCTAGCAAATTTTATATATTCCACGTTTCAGTGCATGTTTTAGTTAGCCTAGCACATTTTAGTTTATGCTCTAGTTGCACATTTAACTTAATTAAAAATATAAACATTTTATTCAGTATAACTTGCACAGTTTCGTTAATGGTTAATTGTCCTAGCGCACATTTTATTGGAAAATAAAACATTTGCTTGTTTAAGTTAAAAAAAAAATAATCTAACGACTTCAATAGTTAAATATCACGAATCGTTTAGTCAACTACTTCCGGGAAAACTATTCTCTTATGATTTTTAGGAAAATTAGGTAATAAATTGTAACGATAGATAAAATAAGAAAGTAGTTGTATTACGTAAATTATGGAAATGTAGAATATATAATTAATTACTTACTAAAATACTAACATATCATATTAGTTGAATGAATTAAATTGTGCGGTCTAGATCTGTTCTCATTTCTTACTATAATACTCGTTCTTACTCGATCTTATTCCTATATATATATATATATATATATATATATATATATATATATATATATATATAGAGAGAGAGAGAGAGAACATGTTTTACGGTAAGAAATGAGAACAAATATTAGTCGTATGGTTAAACCATATAAACGGCTATAATTTGTATGTTAATATAGGCAATATTAATGATATTATGATTGTTTCCATTCATGTTAGGAAATTATACGATTAACAAATTTAAAGGATAGTGTATTGATTGTTCCCTTATCTTCATTACCGTCTTACCTATATTACCATCGTATGAACTAGGAACTTCAATGTATTCGTGCACCACAATATGAATTCAACCTCGTCTAGATACAAACGTTAATCCACGGCTATGTTCACTATAATTATTTACTTGTGTTATGTACATGCACGTGTATGTTCACTACAAATGAATTGTGCACGTGTATGTTTATATACATGCATGTGTTCACTTATGCACGTGTATGTTCAGTTGTTCACTACAAATGAATTGAATGCACTACTAAATTCAAACACAAATTATATCATGACCACTACGACTCAAATCCAAACACAAGTTACAATCCGACCTAGCAAGACTATGCACTACTCCTAAATTTTTAGTATTTATAGTCGTGCAATGCACATTCAATTACACGTGCACTATTAAAAGTATACTTCTTAATATTTAGTTTTCAATTGGCTCAGTATTATTTGTGCCATTTGTTCACAATAACTGTATACAATTATGATGCATTATATGTGAACTAATAATATTTCCATATAAGATCGATTAATCATAGACGTTTATTATTTGATCCGACGATCTTATTTCTTACCGTAACTCTTATTCTTACAGTAACTCTTATTCTTACCGGATGCTGACCCTATATATATATATATATATATATATATATATATATATATATATATATATATATATATATATATATATATATATATATATATATATTAAAAAAATATAGTCTATATATTACCAAATCATACATGAAAACATACATATGTATATGATATGTTAAAAAAAATATTGAATTTATTAGGGAAATAAGACCTTTGAAATTCTCTTTTACAAATTAGATCTCTATACAAAAGGAATAAAAAGTATGTATAAAAACTAGGAAAAAATAGGGGCAATAATTAATCTAATTGAAATGGAATCTGGATCCTCTCCATATATTTTCCTAATAAAGGAATATTAGCCATTAGATTAGATTAATGACTAGGATTCGTTTTGTTAACATTAAATTGACATGTTCATCTTTTTTCCTTCCAAAAATTCCTGATTTGAGGGAAGCTAAATCATCTCATCTTTAACCTCTACATATTTATATATTAAGGATATCGCCAACCTAAAGCTTTGGGTAGAAATTATTGTTGACTCGCTACACACAAGGTACACTCTTGTCGCCTCCATCATAACACAACCCTCTCGCCGCTGTAGTCGAAGTCATTTTGACCCCCCTTGGATGGAACCATCTATCAAGTGACAACCTTAGAAGATCTCACCAGAACTTCGATGGTCGTTTGAGAACATCCATGCTCGGCTGATGATACATATTCATATAACCCGGCGATGTTGTCGCTTTAACGGGTTCTCGTGGCTTTGATATTTCCAGCACCTTGGATATTGCCAGAGATGCGACATATAATGCACATCTACATTTAACCGCCTACGAATTATCTAAAATCATATTAAATTTAGCAATTAACCACCAAACCATATGAATCCGACACTAGAATCAACAGAAGAGAAAAAAATTACGGTATAAGCAAAAGGACTTTTTTGGTTCAAGCGTTTACTCGGAGATTACATGATTGCGATAAAAGGAGTGAAAGAACTCGGCAATGCAACCGTCCATGTGTTGTCCGTAGACCTGTACAAATTCGGGCCGTCCCGTCCAACCCGGTATGTTTCTTCATATTGAGACCTATTTGTGGTGAATCCGGCGTTTTCGAGTACTAAACGAATGAATGAAATAAGCTATATTTTGAGGATTTAGCTTCATTGAATCTATGCCTATTTTAGTTTTTTTTTTGGGAAATTACCTCTAGTTTCATAAATAATTCCACAATTGAAGCTTTGTTATTGAAGCTGCTGTAAACTGAAAAATGGCACCAGAGTTGGAAGATTTTTGGTAAGGAAAAAAAAGATGAGCAAGTGTGTTAAAATAATGTTAATAAAACAAATCCCAACCAATGATCTAATCTAAGGGCTAATATTCATTTGTTAGGAAAATATTAGGAGAAGGATATATGGAGAGGATCCAGATTCATTGAAATGATGGTGATTAGATCTTTATTTTTGGTTTAAGTATCTTTTTTTATAGGTTTACTTTTCATTTTTGGTTAATGTAGCAAGTTTGATGAAATTTTCAAGTCCATGATGTTTAATTTTTTTGGGTGACATTATTTTCGTTACCCAAATGTGAATTGTAGTATTTTTCTAATTATTGAGTATATGTTTATTGTTTTTGTGATATGTTTCTTATTGTTGAGTATGCTTAAAGTGATATATTTGGGTATGTTTTATGGTCACCCAAACTGTGTTACAATGACCAAATGTCATTTGGTATTGATATTTGTGTACAATATCGATTTGTGTAAAATTTGGTTATGACAAATTCAAATTGGGTATGCTTTTATAAGTGTATTGGCTTTGTAGTATATTTCTTATTATGAAGTATATTTAAAGTGATATCGTGAGTATGTTTTATGGTTATCCAAACTGTGTTATGATGATCAAATGTCAAGTAGATCTTTTGGGTAATAACCAAATGTCATTTGATATTGATGTTTGTGTACAATATCGAGTTTTGAAAGTTTTGGGTATGACCAATTTAAATTGAGTATAGTTTTTGTATTAAGTGATGTTTAAATTGGGTATAAATATAAAATGTTATCCAATTTATGGATATGATTTTATTTTGATATTTGATTTTTTGGATATGTTGTTTTCGAGTATGTTTATGTACTTTGACAAATTTATTTTTGGGTATGATTGTGACATTATTTGGGTAAGCGGATTTTTGGGTATGCTTTTATATGTGTATTGGCTTTGTAGTATATTTCTTATTATTAAGTATATTTAAAGTGATATCGTAAGTATGTTTTATGGTTATCCAAACTGTGTTATTATGATCAAATGCCAAACGGATTTTTGGGTAATGACCAAATGTCATTTGATATTGATGTTTGTGTACAATATCGAGTTTTGAAAGTTTTGGGTATGACCAATTTAAATTGAGTATAGTTTTTGTACTAAGTGATGTTTAAATTGGGTATAAATATAAAATATTATCCAATTTATGGATATGGTTTTATTTTGATATTTGATTTTTTTGGATATGTTGTTTTCGAGTATGTTTATGTACTTTGATAAATTTATTTTTGGGTATGATTGTGACATTATTTTGGTAAGCGGGTTTTTGTGTAATAGGTGAGAAAGTAAGATGTTGAGAATTATTGAGGTGACATGTGAGATAGTAGAACATGTCACATCTGATGTGTTGTCAAACTTTGCCCTCTTTTCGTACTATATTTTCTCTACTCTATTTTATAGGGGGTCAAAATATCAATCCCAAATACTAGGAGCCTTATTTCACATACCGAAATTTTCACATACCAGAAATTTCACATACCGGAATTCCGGTAGGGAGGTTTTAAAGTCCGCAAAGAAGAAGGTTACTGATGCAAAAAGTACTGGGATGGTACACGGAAATGATTCATCAAGTGGCAGATATACTGATAGACTAAGTCAAGTGCCTACAGGACAGTCTCTGGTCTGTACCAAACTTCGTTGTCTTCTTATTGTTAAATTTCTCTTATGAATCGGCTTTAGTTTTTGTTGATATGAAATTTGACATTTGAAAAACACACATATCAAGACCCATAATGCTTATTGCTTAATATACTCACTACATGACATAATTCTTATAATCAGTTAAATTCTATGCATGTATCTACCCTCTCCTCACTCCTTTGCTCTGATGCAAAGTAAACCCGGATGCAAGGATAAACTAGAAATGTTGGGTCTACCTTCTTTTGTGGTCATGTGTGGATTGGAGTTATACGACGTTATACATTTCCTGATTTGCTTGTATCAGCCTCCGTGCGTAAGTGATAGTAGCAGTGGCGGTTGCATGATTTCTAAAGGGTGGGGCAAAAATAAATTACCATTAAAAATATTATGAAAATAAAATAGCGATAAAACCAAAATCAATATGTAATCTACTTGCGCAATTTTGACTACAAGTTTACCAAAAATAAATAGTTAATTGTATAAATAAACTGTCAATCTGACAACAAATGTTGAATCCATAAGAAGAAAAAAGAGAGTATATATATTGATTAAAATTATTGAAGGAATAATATGTTATTTAGATATCAAATAAATTCATACAAAATATTTATTGATTATCATTACATATATTTAGTGAGTTATTTAAAGGATTGAATTAGTTTTTAAAAAGTCTTAACTGAAATAATGTTATTTTTGTCATAAATTATAACATATTTTTGATAGAGTATTAATTTTGTATTTGAATTATTCAATAAATTGCTCTCAAGTAGAATCCATAAGAAGAAAAAAAAATAAATAATTTTTATACTTAGATTTTGGACAAATAAAAACAAAATATATTATGAACTATGTAATTTAAATCCAAAATAATAAGTAAGAAAAACAAAACAAAACAAAAAAAGAAGAAAAAGGTGAAAAAATAAACACAATGGTGAGTAATAGGATTCGAACCCAGGACCTAGTCAAAATTTAATTTCCTGCTCATATCCTCAAACCACTACACCACCATGTTTTTTGCAATACTTTTGCATTTTTATTTTTATTAATCCGTGCCAGAGGGTGGGGCAGCTGCCCCACCCTACCCCACCCAAAGGCCGCCACTGGATAGTAGTAGTAAATGCCTATTTCAATGCTGCAGGAGGAGAAGGCGATAAAGGAGAATCCGAAAGTTGTCTACGGAACTGGAGAGTGCTAAGCGGCGCAACGAGCTTTACAGGTCGAATCTGCTCTTCATTTAGGGTTTGTTTTATATGAACTTTTTTTTTTTTTTTTTTTTTGCTAGTTACTAGTTATAAATTAAAAAAAAGCCTATCCGCCTAATTAGCCCATTAGTTTATACAATTATGATGCACTAGATGGTGAGCTAATATCTCTATATATGATCGACTACTCATAGGCGTTTATTTTTTAATCCGACGTTTTGTATGTGTTCTTATTTCTTACCGTAACTCTTGTATTTACTAGATTCCGACCTTATATATATAATATGTTAAAAAAATATAGTCTATATATTACCAAATCAATGAAATCATACATGAAAACATACATGAATATGATATGTTAAAAAAATAAAAAAATGAATATACTTAAATATATTAAAATCTACAGAAATTAACTATGAATGTGAAACTGATTTCACAACAAACAATAAATAGATGTATAGTCAAATACGGAGTATATGTTTTGCTTTTTTAATCTAATAAGTATAAAAAGTATTAAATTAATTTTAAGAAATTTAAAAGAACTTTCAAATATAGTAATTTGAAGAATTACAATGTATCTTTCAAATCAATTAAATAAATAGAAGAAGAAACACTAGTAATGAGATTTACTTACAGAGCAGTTATAAAATTTTAACTATTAAAGTATAATTCAATGGTCGAAATAAGTTTATTCTCTTCAGTTTTTTGCTGGGTTTACTTTTGTCTTTAAAAGAGTTAATCCGTGTTGTTACAACATTGAGTGAGTGGAATCAATTAATGCATATAATTTCAAAGATACTGATCACTAACTAATCGAGATTTGCTATTCGTACCACATGAAACGTGCTATTCACATGTACCTTGATTACGCTTACACCACGCGTGGTAGTAGCAACAAGCTCATTTCGTTTAAAAAAATAAAGGAAAATAACCTCGATTACGCATGATGTACGCGTAGCATGGCTACGTATCCGCCATGCGTATCCAATAAAAAAATAAAGGAAAAATGACTACGCATCCGCCATGCGTAGCCGTAGTAGGAAAATAACTACGATTACGCATAACTTTATTACTTAAACAGCGCGTGCGTATGTTATTATAAAACTGTACATTCATTAGTCAATTAATTGTAACATTTAAAACATTAAAGTAAAATTGACGTTTGAATGGACCAAAATTCACAAATTGAAGTTTTCAAAATATTTATTACTAAATATATGAATATTTACTCCTTTAACTACCGTAAATATATTAGAATTCATAATAGAAAAGATTATTTATACAAAATAAGTATCCAAAATAAAAAAGATATATATACAAATAAGTTAAGAAAGAGAAAGATATAATCTATATAAGTACACAAGGTCCTAATATATATTCATATAGTTAATATATATATATACTAGTTTACATGCGAACAATTAGAACACAATTAGAGATGGAAGCCTCATTAGTTTCACTATTAGCTATATTTCTTCTCTTTCAGATCAATCACAGTCCGATCTTCACCTCCGCCTTACCACCACCAAGTCCACCGGCAAATCAATTCTTGACTTGTCTTGCCAAAATCAATTTAAAACTCATATTCACCCCAAAAGATGAAGCCTTTACGCCGACCCTCCAAGCCTACATACAAAACAGCCGGTTCAACCGGTCCACCACCCCTAAACCGGTTGCCATAGTCACACCCACAACCTACTCGCACGTACAAGCCGTCGTGCTTTGCTCTAAGACATCCGGGGTCGAGCTTAGGATCCGGAGCGGTGGCCATGACTACGAGGGCTTGTCGTACGTGTCGTCGAGTGGCCCGTTTGCTATCCTCGATATGTTTAATCTTAGAGAGGTGAAACTCGACGTGAAAAGGGAGGTTGCGTGGGTTCAAGCCGGAGCTATACTCGGAGAATTTTACTATGAGGTTGCGAAAGCGAGTAATCATACCTTAGCCTTCCCTGCCGGAGTTTGCCTTACGCTTGGTGCTGGTGGCCATATAAGTGGCGGAGGGTACGGTATGTTGATGAGAAAGTATGGTTTGTCTATTGACAATATACTCGATGCCGAGGTACGTACATACTCTTGCATGCATGCACCATATATAAATTACTTTAATGAGTTGGTTTATAATTTAAATGAATTTGCAATTTTTTATTTTATTTAATTAAATAGAAATTTACGTATATATATATATATTAAATTGAACTATTGATAACCATGTTACAAAAATGTTTTATGTTAGATGAATAAAATATCCTTGTTTCCTTATGTATTGATTTTAATTATTTAATTTAAAATTAGCTAATTAATTAAGTTATTTTTCAACATACATGTGCTATAGTAAGGTTTATAAATATAGTTAAAAAAAACACTTTTTTTTAAAAAAATTAATGTTTTATACAAACTTTTAAACAAGATTCGTTACAATCTAGCTAAAAATACAAATTTTAATTATTTGGTTTAAAATTAATAGGAATTTGAAAAATAATAATAATATTAATCTATAACTATGAAAAAAAATATGTGATAAAATTTATTAATGTGTCAATATCATTTATCATAAAAAATATTCCAATTTAATAAATATTCAATTTAAAATAAGTAAAAGTAATTCTTCCATAACATACAAAATTAACTATATTACTAAAAGATAAAAATATAAATTTTTTATGTAAATCATTTATTTTAAATTACTAAAAATAAATATTGCCAAAAAAGTAATCTGAAATAACTAACAAAATTATCAATTTTAATTATTTAATTAAGGGTACTTTGTCAAGTAATTTAACTATTAGTAGAAAGTAATCACAAGTTATTTAATTTCATAATTTATATTATATTAGGTGTATTTTATTTGTTAAAATACATTATACAGTTTGTATAAAAAACATAGTTTTAAGGTGAAAATTTTTAAATAAATAATTATATATCATAATATGTATATTTATATATTTGAAGGTAGTAGATGCCAAAGGCCGAGTCTTGAACCGAGCAACAATGGGAGAGGACTTATTTTGGGCAATCCGAGGCGGCGGTGGAGCGAGTTTCGCGGTGGTGCTCTCATGGAAGCTCCGACTAGTGCGGGTTCCTCAAACGGTGACGGTGTTTTCGGTCCCGCGGGCCCTCGAGGAAGGGGCCACAGACATCATCGAGCAGTGGCAAGGAATGATCCATGAAGTGGACCCTAACCTTTTCATGAGGGCACAACCGGAGTCTATAGTCACAACAAAGAACAATGTGAAAACCACCACCGTCAACGTCTTCTTCAACGCCATGTATCTTGGCGGCGCCGCCGAGTTGTTGACTTTGATCAAGTCAACCTTTCCCTTGCTTCGCTTGAAGCCCGAGGATTGTATTGAGATGACATGGGCTCAATCGACCCTTTTTCACATGGGTTCTCCCAAAGGTATTTTTATTACTTTCATTTCATAATTTATTTTTTTAGTATATTTATTTTATAGATTGGACATCTAAAAGTATATATTTTACGAACTTGAAGTAAATATTTAGTTTTTATTAAAAAATATGCAAATTTGAAAAAATATATGTAAATATTATACATTTTTAAGGACTTAAGTAGTTAAATTCTGTGCATTTTTCCTTGAGGAGGTATACATTTTTTTTTAAAGACTGCAAATTTATTTTTTTAAAAAGCACATTCAATTCAAATATATATAATATTTGAATGTACGTGCTTATTTAAAAATAAATTTCCAGTCTTTAAAATAAAAAACCAATAAACTATCATTAATTGAATATCAATATTGGGCTAACTGATTAATTTTGTTTATTAAAAAGTTGGGCTTTATTTTATGATACAATTTTTTTTTTAAAGTAGAGTTTTTCTGTCAATTTATTAAATATAATCAAAAGGGTTAAACAATAATCAAATATTTATAAAATTTCATGATGAAAAATCATTTGTCAAACATAAAATGTTTCAATAGGTCATTCTTCAAATTATAAGTTATTCTAATATATGTTTCACATCAAATTTTTTCTCTATATTATGATATTGATACCTGCAATTAAACTTAGGTACTCCGCTTGAGAAAATGTTGGAAAGATCAACAACTCCGAACTACTACCACAAGCACAAATCCGACTATTTCAAAACACCCGTCCCAAAGACGGGTTGGGAGACGATTTGGAAGAAGATGATCGAGTTGGAACTAAATTTGACTATTCAGTTCAGTCCATATGGCGGAAGGATGAGTGAGATCGCGGAAGACGCAACACCGTATCCTCATAGAGCGGATATCCTCTATCACATGCAGTACGTTACTGGTTGGACCAACGGAAGCCTTGAAGAGGACGAGAAGTACGTAAGAGCAACACGAGAACTCCACGACACGTTTACTCCCTATGTTTCGAAGAACCCTCGAGAGGCGTTTTTGAATTATCGGGATATCGACATTGGGACCAATGCAAACGGACAATTAGGGTTTGCTTATGATTTTTTCAAGGGGAATGTTGCGAGACTGCTGAAGGTTAAGGCTGAGGTTGATCCTGAAAATGTGTTTAGGTATGAACAAAGTATTCCTGTCATACTAAGCTAGTCATCCATAAGTTTTAGTTACACTTTTAGGTTATTTAATTTATAATAAGTTGTATTCTCGTGCAACGAAAGTTTATGTAACACATATACTCTTATATTGATTATATAATTTTTGTTTTTAATAAAGATATACCAAGTAAGAATAATTTTCTTATACAACGTGTACGATAACTAGATAAAATCAATCAATACCAAGTGTTTAAATTAGAAAAAAATGACAAATTTTTTTATGATTTTAGTATTTAGTTAAAAATATATATTTCAATATTTATGTTTCTTAAAACATAAATATGAAAATATCAAGATAATGTAAAATTATCAAATAAAACACATATTCAGTTTTTTTTGTAAAATAATTAACTTAACGTAAATATATTTCAAATATTATCGATCTAAAGTAATTAGATTTGAAAATAAAAATATAATATCAACTTGAATATGAAATTATCCATATTAAATCTTTAGTATAATGTGCATCTGGTCTCCAAACATTTGGAAAAGGGAGAAGTTTTTGGTGTTTAACGCAAAATTCTCTTGTACAAACCATTTTAAGAACGAAAAAAAAGGTTTGAAGCTTACCTTTGACTCTCGAGTCTTGATCACTCCATGTTTGATACGAAGGTCTCAATATCATACAAACTAAATGAAAAAAGAGTATATATTTTTGTAAATCCGATTTAAGCATTTTCTTGTTAAGTTTATATCACTCGGATTAGAATATGTACAAACATAAGATTATGATCAAAGAAAAAAAAACTGAAAGAAGTAAAAGAAGCACAAACAAGATTGGTGACGCAGTTCAAGATAACCCTACTTTGCGGAGTCTTAGGAGGGACGACTCGACCCAAATCCACTAGGTCGAAGGTTTACAATATCACTTGGTACAAAACAGAGTACAACAACATATATCTCCCTAACTATCGAACAAGAATACATATCGAGAAATTAATGGTTCAGAAACTCCCCCGAGAACGTCACCATAAAATCTCAATCAAATCTTTCACCAGTTTTAAATTACGGTCTTCGCATTCTCATCGAATTTTCGTCCTTGGTTCCATCAAAGAACTTCTAAGAATCTCCGGATAGAAAAACAACACATTCGATCTTCTTGCTCAATACAATACTCTTTTGATTCTCTCTTTCTCTGTGATAGCAAAGAAAACCCTTACAGATTGTCTTTTCCGTTTCTTATATGCTAGTGATTGGCCCACAAAATCCCACTAAGCTTTAATTTGGCCCACAAGAACCAACTGCTCCCATATTACATAATAATAGTTGGATTAAAGATAAGTATTTGTTCAATGTACCAAACTAACCTAATATACCTGGGGTCCGTTCGGCAATAACTTTTTTCCGGGTTATTGAAGGAGTTATTGTAGTCAGATTATTTTGGCTCAAAAAATATTCAGCTACAAATAGATTATCAATTATTGGAAGATTATTGAAAATTTTCATCCCTCAAAATAATCCCAAAACTCACCAAACGTACCCTTATTATATGACATCTAAGTATTATTATTCCCAAAATTGACTTCACCTGGATATAATGTCAAGTATGCTTCAATGTTATATATATGTAACAAGCTAGTGTGACATATGAAACTGAGATTAAGAAACCTTTGCAATTTGCCCTCACCATGGAAATATGAGTGACCCGACTCTCAAATTTTGACATCAACAACTAAAAAAAGAACATATAACAAAAAAAATTCTCAAGCTCGGTTCTTGCTTTTTGCAAGAACCGAGTTTGAAAAAAATCTTTCTACCAAAGGTTTACGGGAATAAAAAAATCTCCTACCATAATGTAAAAAAAGTCCCGAGAAACTTAAGTTTTGTACTAGTGCTACCATATTCTCATAGATAAACATTCATAGATATAAACAGCATCATACTTTATTAATCGGAGGAGGAAACAAGGACCACCAGCAGGATGGTCGAACGACCGGCGGCACAAACCTTTGCCGCTCTATCTGAACTTTAGAACTTATGTAGAAAATTGAACGATAGCCCCTATGGTTGAATGCCTTATTTATAGGGAGAATAATTAACCTAAACCATAGATCTATATTCTAATAAGAAACGATCGAATCTTGTTAACTTTTTCTTATATCCGTCCCGAGACCAAATGACGTGGGGGACACACGTCCAGTGAACCACACTTACCCACACGAGGCTCCATCCTAAAACCAATTGGCAATAGGAGGAGTAGCCCGGATGCTTATATGGTAGTATAACCTGATTGTGTGTTATCGATGTGGGATACTTTACTTTTCTCTACATCTCAACACTCCCCCTCAAGTGTTAACTACCTGAACTAGTTAACACTTGAATTTTTTTTCTTTCTCGGGTCGAGCATCTCATCCTCTTTTTAGCTCGCCCATAATTTCTTTTTTGACGGGTTTCACATCTCATCTCGTTTAGCTAATCCCCGAAGTTAGGAAACCGGACCCGGATCGGACCTGCTCTGATACCATGTTAACTTTTTCTTATATCCGTACCGAGACCAAATGACATGAGGGGCACACGTCCAGTGAACCACACATACAAGCACACGAGGTTCCATCCTAAAATCAATTGACAATAGGAGGAGTAGCCCAGATGCTTCTAAAGTAGTATCACCTGATTGTGTGTTATCGATGTGGGATACTTTACTTTTCCTTACATCTCAACAAATCTAATATACCAAAACTATCCATCCTGAAATCAATTGACAATAGGAGGAGGAGTTGTTAGCATGAAATATTGTGATATTTTAGGCACGTTTTCTAAACGTATTTGATTCATATTGATAGTCTTTGATTGATCTTTATGCATATGTGAGCTAGTATTGCCTATATTGTCGATATGGATGTCTACACTAGTTCTATGTTGATTATAGGTGATTTGGAGCTATTTCCGAACGAAATCGAGCAAAGGAGAGTTGAGTTGATATGTCCATAGATCGAGGACACTTTTTGGAAGCAATTTGGAGTATTAGATTGAGGAATGCACGAGTGAAGGGAAGAATCACGTTCTTGCCCTAAATTACGCCCTAAAATACGGCCGGAATCCAAACCACGTTCAGAATTACGGCCGTGGATTCAGAGTCAGAATTTGATGTTCATTCCAGAGGATATTACGGTCGTGGAACTAACCGTAATTGTTTTCACGCCCAAGAATTACGGTCGTGGAATCTTCCACGAACGTGATCTTAGCGAATCTTTTCGCCACACTTCGAAGCCATGATCCTTTGAAGATCGGGCCGGGCCGACACTTTGCCCTGCATTATAAAAAGACGGAAGAAAGGAGATTTCATCATCTTCGCTTACCCTCAGTGATCCACGCATAGACGTACGATCTCCGCTTAGCAATCGACGCTAAGGATCAACGCTTAGCAACGCAAACCCTCATTTAGAGGCATTTTTGGGAGATCTCATTGGAGATTAAGTTCGCATCGGAGAGTTGCTCAAATCTCGCACTTCTAGTGGAGATTGCTGTTGTGATCTTCGGAATTGTGAAAGACCGAAGTTCTTGGAAGATTTTGCAAGAAGATCTCTCTTCTTGTTTAGGTTTGATTTGGAAACGGATTGACATCCCGTTTCTCTTCTTTCCTAAGGTTGTGATTGTTTACTTTGTTTTGAATCTTTTGATAAACATTTGTTGTGATCTTGAGATTCATTTGAAGATTATTAATAGTTCTTGAAAGTTTTCATCTTTTACTCTTTGATTCTTGAATTGATATCAAAATGACTGTTATTGGCTAAAAACCCTTAACAATTCTAAGGTGAAGGGTTGATAGTTGTGGCATAGGTGATGATAGATCGATCGCAAACAGATTAGACCCTGAGAGTTAGAGAGAATCGTCGACAACCCTAAATTACGGGCTGTTCTTGAGTTCCACGACCGTGGAATCTCAAGATCCAACCGTAATTTCCCTCTAGTTTACGAGCCTGCTTTTACTTTAATCCAAAGTTAAAGATTTGCTTTAACTTAGTTTAGACTTGTCTTTTCTAGGTGGTAGTGAGCCTCAACAACCTCTACCTCGATTGTGAGCCTCAACAACCTCAATCGGTTAAGTTAGTCTTGATCTTTAGGTTATAAGTTTGGGTATTTGATACTAATCCTCGCCTTTAGAATCTTTCTATATTGAGCCTCAACAACCTGTATAGGGAGTGTCTTTTAGGTGAGTTACATAAGGTTTTTGGAACCTCAACCGTACGATTACCTTACATTAGTATACCTTTGCATATCTCTACTCTGTCTTTACATCATTAGTATATCTTGAATCTATTGCCGCAACTGGATACCTGGACCTTTAGGATTGTTGTCTTCCCAATATTTGCAAAACTCCCATATTTACTTGCTTGATAACCTGCAATCGAATTTGTTCCCACCCAAATCCCTGTGTTCGATACTCTGGAATTCTTGCTTAGCTACCTCGATCCATACACTGCGGGTTCGCTGCTTGATTCTAGTTTTATAAATTTAAAACTTATTTGCACACACCTCTAGGGGCGAACAGGAGTCCGGATGCTTCTAAGTAGTATTACCTGATTGTGTGTTATCGATGTGGGATACTTTACTTTTCCTTAACTCTCAACAAATCTATTATACCAAAACTATCCCCCACGGATAACCATATATACAAAAATATCCAATTGGATGAGTTAGAAGCCTAAAAGGAAAAAAAAGAGAGAGGAGATGAATAGACATCCAAGAACATTAAAGTGAGTTTGACTCATAAAAACATTTTGTCAACGTTGCGATACTTCCGTAAAACTGAATTTTCTATTGTTATGGTTGAAACTAGAAATTTCACGAGTACTATTTTTGTAGGTAATTCGAAGCTCTATAATTTGTAGTTGATATGAAAGTTCAAATTAATCGACTTGTAGGGTAAATCGACTATCTTCATACATGATTCTCGAGCCGTCGCCATTTATTCACTCTTCAACAAGTGGTAATGAGTGGGTCATGTTCCGGATGGAAGATCATTTGGTTGATCATCTGGAACACTTTCTGATGTGATCTTCGTCTCCACTCTCGAATGTCAATCATTTTTGTCATGACATTGACTTCCTTAACCGCATGAAGATCCTTAATGTGTATGAGTCCATTCCTGTACATATACATCATTGTACTCCACAAAATTTTGATATGTCTGCAATTACATGAACCAATCGGTAGATCACCGAAACACTAATAAGAAGGCAGTAGACCGATAATATATGTTATTAAGTTTAAAAGAGAAAGTAAATGACATAAAATGAGATGGAAAAAGATGATAATTTGATGCTATTAATTATAAAAATTAATATTTATTTTTAATTCATCCCATTTTCTGTCTAAATTGGAAAATATGAGAAACAATGCTTAACTAGTAGAAGAGCAACAGAGGTTTCCTTGACATTAATCAATACTCGAAAGGGGATGAATTTAAATTGGGGGATATTTACAAAAGCAACGAAGGACTAGTTATAATCGATGCTTGAACAACCTGTGATAGTGTTAACTCCACCTTGATAAGTAAGACATTACTTATGGTTGATGAAAGCCAAAACCTTGGTTTCCAGGTTTTTGTAAGACCTTACAAGTTTTGGTAAAGTCATTACAGTGTCTAGTAAGGCCTTACCATATTACAGAAAACCTTGGTTTCCAGGTTTCAGTAAGGCCTTACATGATCTAGTAAGACCTTACCAAAACTGGACAAAAACTACACTTGAGTGACGCATATCCAAACGGCTTTATTTCCTTATTGTTGAGTTCTTTAAGGGATTTGATTTTAACAAATCTTTGATTTGTTTTAATAAATCTTCTTGAGATAAAATTGGAAGATTTCCTGAACCTCAACAAATCGTGCTTGACCGTGCTTGACTGCTTGACTTCAACAAACAAAATCTCAACAAAATAAGATTGGATCAAATCTCAACAACCCAAGATCTCCGAAGATCACGAAGGCAAGATCGTTCTCAACGTTAAAGAATGCTGATACGCTTGCCTATTTAAAGAGATAAAGAACAAGAGATAATACACACGTTCTTTACCTACTTCGGAAACACAAGTGACAATTCGACTTATCTCACAAAGTGTTGTTCTCACATTCGAAGCTTCATCATTCTACTTCCCTGAGAGTGTGAGATCTTTTTCGAGCTGATAGTACAATTCAACTAGGATCATACAAACCGTTATCACTTCTAGACACGTTGGATACGAGTGTTGTATCTGGAGTACTTTAGTTTTCTTTTTCGAGTGTGTGAGTTGCTAGATAGGAAGTGTAAGACTTCTGAGTTTAGAAGAGGGAAGGTCTTCTGAAGATTGTATCTGGAACTCATCAAGACAAAGGAAAATAAAGCTACTTGGAATCCTAGGGTTGAATCAATCCTAGGCGGGGACTAGGTCGTGTTGGTGACCGAACCTCGTTAACATATCGCGTGTCCCTTATTGTTGATCTCTTACTACTCTTAACTTTCCTGGTTTGTCTAAACCTTTACGTTCAATATTAATCTCAGATAAACGAGTAAGGTCTTATAGTTATTCATAAGACTTTACCTTGTTGGATAAGATCTTATCTATTTTCGATAAGGTCTTACCTATTCTGAGATTGCGAAAAGTTTCCATACTCTATTCATCCCCCCCTTCTAGAGTATTGGTTAAACTATTTATCTGCCTATTCCGCATTTCAATTGGTATCAGAGCCTAACTCACGTATTATTAGATATTATTATCTGTGAGGCTAACTAATGGCAGGTGAAGGTCAAGGCGGATTCGGTCAAGGAAGATCAATTTCTCGACCACCTCTTTTTGTAGGAAACAATTTTATGCACTGGAAATCCTTGATGCAGATGTTTATCATCGATCAAGATTTGGAGCTTTGGAATGGACCTCTCACTCCTACCAAGGAAGGTCCCGACAATACAACAGTAAACAAGACAGAAGCTGAATTCAATCAGAAAGATCTAGAGAGCGTGGCGAAAAACTACAAGGCCATTAACTTATTATATTGTGGTTTAAGTACTGATGAATTGAATCGTATATCTTCATGCAGATCCGCTAAAGAAATATGGGATAAAGTAGTGGTTACCTATGAAGGAACCAACCAGGTCAAATAAACGAAAATAAGTATCTTTCTTCGGCAATATGAATTGTTTAAAATGATCCCAGATGAATCAGTCAAAGTAATGTTCACCCGTTTTACGGAGATCATTAATAATCTTGACTCACTGGGAAAGACTTTTAATAACGAAGAAAAAGTCAGAAAGATACTTAGATGTTTGCCTAAAGCAAAATGGGGTCCCAAGGTAACAGCTATAGAAGAAGCACAAAATCTCAATACACTTGCTCTTGATGATTTGCTGGGCAAATTAATCACCCATGAATTGATCCTCAATGAGGACGATGAGGATGTGCCAACAAACATTAAGAATTTGGCACTCAAGGCAAAGAAAGATGAACCACTAGAAGACTTTGAAAGTGATGATGAAGATCCGTTTGCTCTTATCACAAGAGGACTAGCAAGAATATTGAAAATGAAAAAGCAATTTTCAAACAAAGAAAATGCTGGATCATCTAAATACAAAGGTAAGTCTTCTTACCCCTTGAAGAAGAATAGAGTCTTAAATTGCTATGAATGTGGTGAAACAGATCATCTTGTCAAAGAATGTCCTCAAAAGAAAAAGAACAAATTCAAGAAAAAGGAATTTAGCAAGAAAGCCATGATAGCAGCTTGGAGCGATTCAGACTCCTCTAGTGATTCAGATTCTGAAGATGATCATGCAAACTTGTGTCTTATGGCAAAAACCGACAAATATCAAGATCAACACTTGGATGGAATGGTAAGAGATCTTATATCTAGCCCTACCGACGTTCTATCAGAAGTACTAAGGAACATGATTTCTAATGAAGAAATTTACAGCAAGGAAATAAACATTTTACAAGAAAAGCTGAATAATCAGGAAAATTGCATAAGAATAAGAATGCTTTCGCTGAAAGTTCAAAATCTTGACAGCATACAATCAGATCTTGACACTGAGGTTAAGGCCTTACGATCGTAAAATTCCGAACTAAAGGCAAACCTCTCATCTCTTAAGACATGTAATACTGACTTAGAGATTGAAAAAGTGAAACTTTCTGAAAAATGTCAAGAACAGCAAATAACACTTGTGCAATTTACCAAATCTAAAGCTACTCTTGATAAAATGCTTGGAGAACAACAATTATCCTTAAATCAAAGTGGAATAGGATATAACAGGAATTTTCTTGCTAAACCTACTACCACGTTTGTTAAGGCAAAAGGAAATTGGAGATCTCCTACTTGTTTCTTTTGTTGTAGAAAAGGTCATGTAAAGGAAACTTGTCCTTATAGGAGAACTGATCCATATATTATTAGAAATACATTTCCCGTACGTCTAAATGAACGTGTAAAACATATTTGGGTTCCTAAAGGGACTAGGCCACCTAACATGGTCTATCCCCATAATGGATCTAACTCTGTTTATTGGTCAAGCCGGAAAGGATGATTTTCTGTTTTGTAGGATATCACCAAGACTCAAAAATGGATAATGGACAGTGGTTGTTCAAGACATATGAGTGGAAAAGAATCTCTTTTCAACACTCTAAAGAAGAAAATCACTGGCACAATAACTCTTGGTGACAAAGGAAAATGTGACATTCTTGGTATCGGTAACGTTGGTTTTGATTCAAATAATAATATTAAAGATGTTTATTTGGTGGATGGCTTAAAATATAACCTTCTCAGTGTTTCTCAGCTTTGTGATAAAGGAAATTGTGTTAGCTTTGACAAAAGAAAGTGTGAAGTTCGAGATGAGAAGACAGGAAATCTAGTGCTAACAGCTCACAAAGATAATAATATATATGTTGTTAATACTGACCAAATTGCAGGGACAAATTTAAAATGTCTTAAGGTCTTATCAGATGACTCAAGACTATGGCACAGACGACTTGGTCTCATTAGCATGCACTCTCTTAACAAACTCAAATCAAAAGATCTTGTAAGAGGTCTTCCTGACCTAAAATTTAAGGAAGATGATTTATGTAATGCTTGCTCAAGAGGTAAACATACTCGTAGTTCTTTCAAAAAGAAGCAAGTGGTAAGTACTATTAGACCTCTTGAACTTCTCCACATGGATCTTTGTGGACCTATGCGTGTCAAATCTCCCAAAGGCAAGCAATACATTCTTGTTATTGTTGATGATTATTCTCGATTTACTTGGGTTTTCTTTCTTAAAATTAAATCGGAAGCACTTTTATATTTCTCAAAACTTTGTAAGGAGTTACAAACTTTGAAAAACCTACCAATCGTTTCTATTAGAAGTGATCATGGTAGAGAGTTTGATCAATCAGACTTTGATGCATTTTGTGAGAAATATGGTATTTCTAATAATTTTTCAACTCCTAGAACACCTCAACAAAATGGGGTTGTGGAACGCAAGAACCGCACCCTAGAGGAAATGTCTAGGACAATGCTATTAGAGAATGATTTGCCTAAGTCATACTGGGCAGAAGCTGTTAATACAGCAAATTACATTCTTAATAGATGTTTGATTCGATCAATGTTAAAGAAAACTCCTTATGAACTTTTTAAAGGAAGAAAACCAAGCATATCTTACTTCAAACCATTTGGATGTACGTGTTACGTACATAATAATGGGAAGGATAATCTTGGAAAATTTGATGCTCGTAGCGACGAAGGTATATTTCTCGGATACTCGACTCAAAGCAAGGCTTATTGAGTATACAATAAACGTACCAAAGTAGTCGAAGAAAGTATCCATGTTTTGTTTGATGAAAATGATAATGGTATCTTGAGTGAGAGCTTTGCAGATCTTGACCTAAATAAACATGAGGAAGAAGAAGAAGAAGTTGACAAGAACGTCAGAAACATGCAGGAGCCATTTCAAGACCTTACTGACACCTCTCAAGATCTTGAAACACCTTCTCAAGATCTTACAAATGAAACCAGTCTTGAAGATACATCACCTCCTGAACCACATGAGCCATCTTCTCCACTTCCTATTAGTTCCGAACCTGATGCTTATAATCAGAGAAATGTCCGGAGAAAATTCAAACATGCATCATCCCATTCAACTCAGGATATTATTTCTGATCCCTCATCTGGAATACAAACTCGTTCTAAATTAAAAGATTTATGTGCCTTTCATGCTTTTGTATCTCTTGTAGAGCCTAAGAAGTATACCGAAGCTCTTCAGGAACCTGACTGGATTATTGCTATGCAAGATGAGCTAAATGAGTTCGAGCGAAACAACGTATGGACACTTACAGCAAGACCCAAAGGTAAATCAGTTATCGGGACAAGATGGGTCTTTCGAAACAAACTGGATGAAAGTGGTAATGTCATTCAGAACAAAGCTCGTCTTGTAGCTCAAGGTTACAATCAGGAGGAAGGTATTGACTACGAGGAGACTTTTGCTCCCGTAGCCAGGCTTGAAGCCATTCGTATACTTCTTGCTTTTGCATCTTACATGAGTATAAAACTTTTTCAAATGGACGTCAAATGTGCCTTTCTGAATGGTTATTTAGATGAAGAAGTTTATGTTGCTCAACCTCCCGGTTTTAAAAGTAATGAATTTCCAGATCATGTTTATAAGCTTGACAAAGCTCTTTACGGCTTAAAGCAAGCCCCAAGAGCTTGGTACGAGCGACTTTCAAAATATCTTCTAGAAAATAACTTCAAAAGAGGGTTGATTGACAAAACTTTATTCATTAAAACTCATGGAAATAATATTCTTGTTGTTCAAATTTATGTGGATGATATCTTGTTTGGAGCAACTAATGAATCTCTTTGCAAGGAATTTTCTGACATCATGTGCAAGGAATTTGAGATGAGTATGATGGGAGAATTAAATTTCTTTCTTGGACTACAAGTACATCAAAGTAAAAAGGGTATATTCCTCAATCAAGGAAAGTACACAAGAGACCTTCTGAAGAAGTTTAAGATGAATGAATCGAAACCAGCTAAAACACCAATGAGCTCTACTCTCTTTTTGGATCAAGACCTTACCGGCAAACAAGTAAATCAAAAAGAATTTCGAGGTATGATCGGATCTTTACTATATCTTACTGCTAGTAGACCTGACATTATGTTTAGTGTTTGTATGTGTGCTAGATTTCAAGCTAACCCAAAGAAATCACATCTCATTGCGGTAAAAAGGATATTAAGATATCTTAATGGTACAAAAGATATAGGTCTATGGTATCCCACACAAAGTAGTTTCGGTCTTATCGGATATTCCGATGCTGATTTTGCAGGATATAAAGTGGATAGAAAAAGCACCTCAGGGTGTTGTCAATTTCTTGGTACATCTTTAATAAGTTGGCATTCCAAGAAGCAAAATTCAGTGGCTCTCTCAACAGCCGAAGCTGAATATATTGTTGCTGGAGCTTGTTGTTCACAAGTCTTATGGATTGCGCAACAACTCCAAGATCTTGGATTCAACTTTAAGAACATACCAATAAAATGTGACAATACCAGTGCTATTTCTATCTCGAAAAATCCTGTACAGCATTCAAGAACGAAACATATAGATGTGAGACACCATTTTATACGTGATCATGTAGAAAAAGGTGATGTGTCTTTGACATTCATTTCTACTGATCTACAACTAGCTGATATCTTTACAAAACCTTTACCGAAGAGAGATTTAACTTCATAAGGTTAGAACTTGGTATGCTTAACAGGGAGGCACAAATGTAGGGGGAGCAATTATTGTTTTACAATATTGATCTTATTCCCTACATTAAGACCTTAACATACATTTCAAGGTCTTACTAAAATTGTGTTACAAACACTGATCTTACTCTTTATATTAAGATCTTAAAATACATTTCAAGGCCTTACTAAATAATATTATGTTCTTGATTTTTATTTTTAAAAGATTAATTTGGATCAAATCTTTTAGTTATTATCTTAATAGATAACTAACTAATAGATTATTTTTTTTGGAAATCTTTCGGTTTTAATTTTGATCTTTTTAAAAATTTCTTAAAATTTTACGAAGATTTTTAAAAGATTTTCCCTATCTCCCTCTTAATACCAAATCTTCAAAGATCTCGGTTCATAATGTGTTTATGCGCTTCATAAATTCTCCAACCTTCTCTTCGACATTCCTCTCCAAACCTTAATCTGCGATGGCTCCCAAACGTTCTTCGACTCAATCCTCTGCTCCATCATCCAAGAAGCAGCGATCGTCGACTAGAAAGGAAAAAGCTGTTCTGAAAGAGTACAATCCAGATTCTGATTCTTCGATGTCTACTCCCTCTCCTTCTCGGCAAATTTCTCAAGCTGTTTACCCCCAGTCGCAAAGAATAAATCTCAACATCGTCTTCGATCACCACCGTCTGGGTTTGAGGTTAGTAGTGAAGCTCCATTTTCTTGGTTTTTAAACTATACCAAAGCTGGGATGTGGAAAGATGGTTTTGCTAATCGTCCCCTGAGCTTTTGTGAAACTGTTGATGAGAATTTTCTAGAGTCTATGAATCTGCCGTGTGTTAATCTGCTGAAATGTTCAAATGTCTGGAGTATGTTTAATTTGGGAAATTTTGCATTTCCACGACTTACCCGACTCTTCTTTGTCAACCTCACTGCTCACCGAGAAAAGGGGATTCTGACTTTACATTCCCAGATCAAAGGGCGACAAATTACCCTTTCTGCTTCTTCCTTGGCAATCATCTTAGGAGTTCCTGAGGACATTGACACCAAATCCCACCCTTTGAAAAATGTGTCTTGCTCATGCCCAGAAAACATTTTTTGAGAAACAAATCCCTTCAGTGGCTACTTCTTCAAAGCCAAAGCAAAAACAAACCCATAATGTCTTAACTTTAGAGGCAAAGATTGTTTTTACTTTGCTTGCTAGGTGTGTCTTATCACGAAAGCATTCCAGAGAGTTGATCACTGACAACCTTTTGGAAACTCTGGATTTGATTCTTACTGGGTATGCGATTGATGTCCCTAACCTCATTTTATCCTACATGTTACACACTGTAAATACCCCTTTGACAGCCCCTCTTCCTTATGCCAACTTATTTCCAAAGATCTTTGAGTTCTTTGAAATTGATACTACAGATGAGGATAAGGTTTATCATAAGGGACAAATTGACGAGGACTGTTGGGGAAGGCTTGGAGTTGAGAAAACTTTATCTGGAGAATGGATTCTGAAGAAACATTAACCAATTGCTCAACTTTCTTCTGAACGGAGAATTCAAGATTTAGAGGCCGAAGTGGATGCCTTGAGGAAAGATTTGAATACTGCCCGAGCTGATATTGTGGATAGACAAGATGATACACATGAGAAGCTTTTAATGGTCAATGAGAAGCTTAATCAGTTACTATTTTTGACTTCTCTATCTCATAGGGCAACTATTACAATCATGCCTTTGGATGAGGATGCTGTGGAACACATTCAAGAAGTGTGTCAGAATGTTGTAATTAATTGTGAACGCAAGGTGCTAAAAAGGTGCATTCTTCGACCCGTAGTACCTGAGTCATCTATCTTGACAGTGGAGGAATATGGCTTAGTCAATAAATACAGAAATGAGCTAGAAAAACATTTAGCAAAATTGATGGCTTGGACCACAACTGGTGAGGCACAGGATAGATGGAGGGAAAATGTGCGTAATCGTTTTCGTGGACAACGAGCTGGTTCTTCTTTAAATTATGGGCAATGGTTTGATGAAGTGGTTGAAGTCTCGGATGATGAAGATTGATCCTTTCACATTCTCAATTTTTCTTGCTTAAAGACAAAAAGGGGGAGAATATTTCTGTCTTTTGAATGTTTTGAAAACCTTTGGTTTGTTTTAGTTTGGTTGTTTTTGGTTTTGAAAAACTTGCATGATTCGATCTTTTTCAAAAAAATTTGATCCTACATGTGATTATGCTATATTGTTTGTTATTGTGTTGTTGTGTTGTTCAAATGCAGGAAATAGATCATAAGTTTTGTCTTTCATCAAGGGGGAGATTGTTAACTCCACCTTGATAAGTAAGACATTACTTATGGTTGATGAAAGCCAAAACCTTGGTTTCCAGGTTTTTGTAAGACCTTACAAGTTTTGGTAAAGTCATTACAGTGTCTGGTAAGGCCTTACCATATTACATAATACCTTGGTTTTCAGGTTTCAGTAAGGCCTTACATGATCTAGTAAGACCTTACCAAAACTGGACAAAAACTACACTTGAGTGACGCATATCCAAACGGCTTTATTTCCTTATTGTTGAGTTCTTTAAGGGATTTGATTTTAACAAATCTTTGATTTGTTTTAATTATATCTTCTTGAGATAAAATTGGAAGATTTCCTGAACCTCAACAAACCGTGCTTGACCGTGCTTGACTGCTTGACTTCAACAAACAAAATCTCAACAAAATAAGATTGGATCAAATCTCAACAACCCAAGATCTCCGAAGATCACGAAGGCAAGATCGTTCTCAACGTTAAAGAATGCTGATACGCTTGCCTATTTAAAGAGACAAAGAACAAGAGACAATACACACGTTCTTTACCTACTTCGGAAACACAAGTGACAATTCGACTTATCTCACAAAGTGTTGTTCTCACATTCGAAGCTTCATCATTCTACTTCCCTGAGAGTGTGAGATCTTTTTCGAGCTGATAGTAC
Source organism: Fagopyrum esculentum (assembly GCA_033239045.1). Classification (NCBI taxonomy): domain Eukaryota; kingdom Viridiplantae; phylum Streptophyta; class Magnoliopsida; order Caryophyllales; family Polygonaceae; genus Fagopyrum; species Fagopyrum esculentum. Next base: position 9,473,197 of record BSUD01000003.1, read on the forward strand.
AATTCAACTAGGATCATACAAACCGTTATCACTTCTAGACACGTTGGATACGAGTGTTGTATCTGGAGTACTTTAGTTTTCCTTTTCGAGTGTGTGAGTTGCTAGATAGGAAGTGTAAGACTTCTGAGTTTAGAAGAGGGAAGGTCTTCTGAAGATTGTATCTGGAACTCATCAAGACAAAGAAAAATAAAGCTACTTGGAATCCTAGGGTTGAATCAATCCTAGGCAGGGACTAGGTCGTGTTGGTGACCGAACCTCGTTAACATATCGCGTGTCCCTTATTGTTGATCTCTTACTACTCTTAACTTTCTTGGTTTGTCTAAACCTTTACGTTCAATATTAATCTCAGATAAACGAGTAAGGTCTTATAGTTATTCATAAGACTTTACCTTGTTGGATAAGGTCTTATCTGTTTTCGATAAGGTCTTACCTATTATGAGATTGCGAAAAGTTTCCATACTCTATTCACCCCCCCTTCTAGAGTATTGGTTAAACTATTTATCTGCCTATTCCGCATTTCAGATAGGAGTTGGGAAACCATATGAAAAGGTTTGGGCTAAAATATTTGAATTGATTTGAAGATTTATGATTAACTTATAAAATATTATATTGTTATTTTCATCAATAAAAATTATTTTTTAAGTGGTTGAGTGAGGACAAATAAAACTTTATTTATATTTTTCTAAAAAATCGATCCGAATTATTGTAGAGACAAGACACTCTTTCATTAATTAACAAACCACCTCGTATTAAGACAATCCGTTCTTAACGATTCAAATATCATGATACAATTGCAAACTGTTTTGGCTTCTGTAAAACCCACAAGCTAATTGTAGATTAATGTCCCACTGGATATTTAGGAAAGTGGAAGAGAGAAGGAGAATGGTTATTGTTGATGTTGTTGTTTATTTTGGAATGAAAGAAGAGATCTCACCTTATAAGAATTCGAGAGGAATGGAGATGGAGTGAATGTAAGAGTCGGGCACAATCCATGGATTATAATATAACCGTTTACATGGGGACGAAGGAGATTCAAATGGATACGGAGGCATTGAGATGGGCCGTGCATGAATGTGAAATTGATTTCACATCAAATAATATTTTCATTTTAAACAAGAATATATTTTTTTACTTATTTGATCTAATAAATGTAAACATATCGATCGAATATTAATAAACTCAACAAATCTTCAATTTTAGTATTTTGAAAAAGTACAATGTATCCGATAAAATAAAACAAGAAACAAATAGTACAATTCGTACGTGACACGAAACCAGCGGTTTAGCCTCCGGTTAATGACAAATACCGGTTTACGGCCTATGCATTGGAGAAAGTATTTGTGGATTCAATGGAAACTCATAAGTATAATCTTCATAGGTATCATTATTGACCATTAATAGCACGCCTACACATTAATGGTCAGTAAATCAATTGTAATTGCAATATTGATGTAAAAACAGATGTTTGAATGAACCAAATATTCAAGATTCAATTTTCAAAAATAGTTACTAAAATTTAAATATTTACCCTTCGAGTACTTATTTTATATATACTTGTATACACAGACCATTAAACCATAACTAAAAATGAAAGTTGCAGCGCTAATATTATTAGTTATATTTTCTCTCTTCCAAATCAATGGTAGTCCAATCTTGACAGCCGCCGGCTTATTACCACGGCCGTCGACAAATCAATTCGTGACTTGCCTACAAACCCGAATTCCAAATAACCCGAAATCCAAACTCATATTCACTCCACAAGATGCGGCCTTTAACTCGACTCTCCAAGCCTATATAAAAAACAGCCGGTTCAATCGGACCACCACCCCTAAACCGATTGTCATAGTCACGGCAACAATCTACTCGCACGTTCAAGCCGTCGTGCTTTGCTCTAAGACATCCGGCATTGAACTTAGGATCCGGAGTGGGGGCCATGACTACGAGGGCTTGTCCTACGTGTCGTCGAATGGCCCGTTTGCCATCCTCGACATGTTTAATCTTCGAGAGGTGAAAATCGACGCGAAAAGGGAGGTTGCATGGGTTCAATCCGGAGCCATACTCGGAGAAGTTTATTATAAGATTACAAAAGAGAGTAATCATACCTTAGCCTTCCCTGCCGGAACTTGTCTTACCGTTGGTGTCGGTGGCCACATTAGTGGCGGAGGGTATGGTATGTTGATGAGAAAGTATGGGTTGTCCGTTGACAATGTACTCGACGCTGAGGTACGTACATAATCTTTGCATGCATGCACCAAAGCTTTTACGTAGTTCACGCTGCATTTTTACATTGTTAATTTCCTACACAAAATATTAAATTTCCCTTTTGTTGAATTAAGCTTTAATTGCTTGATAATTAATGTTATTTGTATAGTAATTGCTACCTTTTAAATCAAATATTAATATAAAATCACCTATATACACACACGTTAAATTGAACTGTTAACAACCCTTTTACAAAAATGTTTTATGTTAGATGACTAGAATATCCTTGTTTCGTTAATCTATTGATTTTAATTATTTACTTTAAGATAAGCTAATTAACTAAAATATTTGTCAACATACAGGTGTTATAGTATATAGTTAAAAGAAATACTCTTTTTTTGATATAAAACACTTTTTTTGTTATATTTTATTCAAACTTTTAAACAAAATCGATCAGCACTCTGTTACAATCTAGCTAAAAATAAAAAATTTATTGAGTTCGTTCAAAATTAATAGGAATTTGCAAAAAATAATAATATTAAACTGTAATTATGCAAAAATATATAATAAAATTTATTAATGTGTCGATATCATTTATCATAAAAAAATTCAAATTTAATAAATATACAATTTAAAATAAGTAAACGAGTAATTCTTCCATAATAAACAAAAAGTTAACTATATTATAAATATCTTACAATGAAATAATATTTTTATGTAAATCATTTTTTAAAATTACTAGCAGTAAATATTGCCAAAATGGGTAATTTGAAAAAAGTAACAAAATATTAATTATTTAATTAAGGGTACATTGTCAAGTAATTTAATATTTAGTAGCTAGAAAGTAAAATAATTTGTTTAATTTCATGATTTATATCATATCATATAAGGTGGTTTTATTTTAAAAAAAATGTATTATGCAGTTTGTATAAAAGCACAATTTTAAGGTGAACATTTTCTAACGATAATTATTTATCATAATATGTATATCTATATATTTGAAGGTAGTTGATGCCAAGGGCAGAATATTGAACCGAAAAACAATGGGAGAGGACTTATTTTGGGCAATTCGAGGAGGTGGTGCGGCGAGTTTCGCGGTGGTGCTCTCATGGAAGCTCCGGCTAGTGCGGGTCCCACCAACGGTGACGGTGTTTTCAGTCCCTAGGACACTAGAGGAAGGGGCCACTGACATCATCTACCAGTGGCAAAATATGACTCACGATGTGAACCTTAACCTTTTCCTTAGGGCACAGCCAATGTCCGAAATTACAACAAAGAACAATAAGAACACCACCACCATTAAAGTTTACTTCAATGGGATGTACCTTGGCCGCGCCGCTGAGGTCTTGCCTTTGATCAAATCAAGCTTTCCATTGCTTGATTTGAAATCCGAGGATTGTGTTGAGATGAGTTGGGCTCAATCTACCCTTGATGGCAACAATGGTGCTCCAAAAGGTATGTTATTACTTAATTTCATAATGTACACACTCATATCTTAGTGTATAAGATCGGTGGCCGAGTTACCCTATTGTCGAGTAATTTCTGGATAAAATCTCATGGAGTTTATGTAGTGGACGGGACAAAAGTGGCACAAACCCACCACATAAAACTCAATGAAATTTCATACAAAAATCAATAGACAATATTATATATGATATGTGATATGTGCGATTAAAACTAGGTACTCCGCTTGAGCAAATGTTGGAAAGAAGATCACCACAAAATAACTACCACAAGAACAAATCCGACTTCATAAAAAAACCCATTCCTAAAAAGGGTTGGGAGGCGATTTGGAAGAAGATGATCGATTTGGAATTGAATCTGATAATTCAGTTCACTCCATCTGGTGGACGGATGCATGAGATTGCGGAAGACGCCACTCCGTATCCTCATAGAGCAGGCAACCTCTTCCACATGCAATACATTACAACTTGGGACAATGGAAGTCTCGAAGAGGAAGAGAAGTACGTAAGAGCAACACAAGAGCTCTACGACACATTGACTCCCTACGTTTCGAGCAATCCGAGAGAATCGTTCTTGAACTATAGGGATATTGACCTTGGAACCAATGCAAATAGGCAATTAGAGTTTGCTTACGATTACTTCAAAGGCAATGTTGAGAGATTGTTGAAGGTTAAGGCTAAGGTTGATCCTGAAAATTTGTTTAGGTATGAACAAAGCATCCCCGTTGTACTTGTCTAGTACGTGAGCAATAGGTTTTAGTTTCGATTCTTATATGTTTTTTGATTATGTGCTCGTCAACATAGTCTACTAAGTTAATTCATTAATAGTCACATATTTGTTGACGATGAAATTTAGGACTATTTTACATTCTTTTTATCGAGTTGAATAAGATTTTACCGCATGTTGTCTTTTAAGTTACCCCAATCTTATTTTTGTCAAGATTACTTTTTTACTTAATAGAAGAAAAAACTCTATATAAGAAATTATATTTAGAAATTTCTTTCCTAATCAAGATTCATGACCCTATTTCTACTTGTTATAATTTTATAGCTCATCTAAATATAAAATCATTATTTTTAAGGAGTAGGAAAAAAAAAACGGAGAGAAAAATGAAGAGAAAATTGGTGCATAGGGCCTTTTTTTTTTATTTAATTAACTAATTAAAAGCCTAATCAATTGAAGGATTAAAAAAAAATTTGATAAGCAGGCTTGGATTGGTGTACTTCACTACTTTTGATCTACTTGAAATCAAGCTATGTCGATAGTTTTGTAACTTGAAAATATTGATAACGATTCTCGTCTGCAAATCTTCCTGCTCAGTTTTTCTTGTTCTTATTTAGCCTATTCGACTTACTGTAGCATTGATTTTCAGCATTCTTACTTCTTCTGCTTGATACAATTATATTGAGATTTGATTTATGAAAGACTAATTGCAGGGTTGCATTAGTATCGGGATAGTTAAGCTATAATGACCAAGAAAATCATAATGAAGTATGTGATGCTTTTTTTTTTTGAAATGTTGTATATATATATCAAGAAGGGATTTTAAAAGGCTACTAGCCTGAGATTACAAAGAGCAAGAGAGTAGTAGAAAGAGAACAGCAATGAAAAGATATAGGAGCATTAGATGAGGTGAATGCCAAGTATGCTGGCCCAGGAGGTGGAGGTGTCCGATCTGTCAGTCCAGTGGCAAGAGGCGTGGGACTTGGTGTAGTTGATGATGTTGTGAGCACATGTTGTAGGGTGAGTTTGTGATTGGTTGTAGATGAGGTCGTTACGGGCTTTCCAGATGAAGTATATGAAGCTTGTGATGGAGGAGATGCGGGTGTGGGTGATCAAATCGAGCTTATGCGCCTTTGAAGAGTCAAAGTGACTGAACCAGCTCCAGATGTTGGCTTGGTAAGGGTAAGGGTGAGGGGTTCTAGTCCATTTAGAGATAAGATCCAAAACCAGAGATGAGTAGCTACAATGATGGAGGAGGTGGGTCTCGTCCTCCGGATGAGAGTTACACAGTCTGCAGGTATTATTATCAACAATGTGCCAACCTTTAAGTTTTGAAAGAGTTGGCAGACGGCCAAGACAGGCCAGCCAAGCGATGAAGCTGCTCTTGGGCGGGCAAAGTCTTCCCCAGATAATAGCAACCCGGTAATTGGGGGAGGGAAGCGGGAGGTTCTAGCAAAGATCATAAGCCGCAGAGGTAGAGAATCTATCGTTAGATTTGGTAGTGTGAGAGATGAAGAGAGTGGGGGTTACCTTAGCCAGGATCTCGTCACGAACCTTAAGAATGTTGCACCAAATGTTACTGCAGTTGTAGTTTGGAGAGCTTGTCCAGATAGAATAACCTTTAAGCAGGTTGTTGTTAGCCCAAGTGGCCCAGAGACTAGAAGGAGAGTTCGAGCTAGAGTGGTCCAGCTCAAAAATAAGGTTTGAAAGACAGGCTTTGATCCAGGACAAGTATGTGATGCTTTGCATTGTATGTTTTCGGGCTTTATATGTTTCTGATCTTTAAATTCATTACTAAAGGGCATTTGTTAGTTTGGTGGCTAATTATATTGCAATTGACATGGTATGCCACCTCCATTCATTACAAAATATTACAATAGAATGTTTTCCTTCTTAAGTTCTTAAAAATCCAATCTTCTTTCCAGCTCCGACTTTCAGAACAAGAACATGAAGAGGCTTAGGCTATAGCCTATAGGTTAGGGTTAGTGATCTTGAGAAACAAGTTAGCACTTTCAACCTTATTTCTTCTTATTTTTATTAGTTGCATCTGAAGTTTGAGCTAATTATTTGACCAAAAATATAGACATATATAGAAATATATGCCTCTGAATGTAAATAGATGAATAAGGAGGTCAATATTAGAAATAAAGCTTATGTTACAGGTTGTTAGAAAGAGGGTATATATACCTCAATGTAACAGTGAAATAGTCAACAAAATGAAATATATTCGATTCAGTTCATTCTTCTCTCTTAATTGGTATGAGAGTGTATGACTGATTCTCAGAGATCTTGTTGTCATTCCTCTACGAAATTAGGTTCGATTGCAGATTACCTAATTCAACAAGTTGTGATTCGCTTTTTAATCACAAATTGGGTTCTTGTTGCAGTCTCGATTACATATGTGTTTCCCTTGATTCGATTATGATAATCATGAATCAAAATGATCTGGTTGTTGACAAATCCTTGCCATGAAATACTAATGATCCTTTGTATCTTTCTACCTCAAATAATCCAGGTATGCAGTTAGTTTCTACATTGTTTGATGGACTGAACTTCTTAAGCTGGAAAAGAAATATTAGAATGGCTCTTGGAGCTAAGCTGAAATTAGGTTTTGTGGATGGATCTTGCGCAAAACCTAAAGATGATGGAGATAAGATATCGAGATGGATTAGAGGTGATTATATGGTGAGATGTCGGCTAATTCACTTGATGAAAAGAGAAATTGCTGTTAATTTCTCATATGTTGACTCTACGAAGGAATTGTGGAATGACATTGCTGAGCAATTTGCAATCTCTAATGCACCTCTTGTGTACCTAATACACAAAATGTGAAGCAAGAAAACACGATAGTGTTCTTATATTACAGTGAATTGAAGAAACTTTGGGGAGCTCCAAAGTCTTGAGGCTTTACCTTCTTGTATTTGTAGAAGAATCGTAAATTGTAGTTGTGAAATCCTCAAGAAACTAAATGAGAGGGAAACAAATATATACTAAACTCATGCAGTTCTTGATGGGATTGAATGATCAATTTAATCATATTCATAGCACTATTTTATCATTTGAGCATTTGCCTTCTATTAGTAGAGCTTTTCATATGGTTCTTCAAATTGAAAAGTAGAAGGAAATTACTATTGTAAGTACTGTTCCACCGATGCATCATGAGGCTTTGGCATTTGATTGAAACTCAAGCTCAAACTATCGACAAGCTGGTGGAAGCAGGAGAGATTTCAAAAAGGATAAGCCTAATAGAAAGTGTGATCACCGTCATGAGAAAGGCCATCTCAAGGAAAGTTGTTTCAAGTTAATTGGTTATCCTGACTACTACAAACCTAAATCTGAAGGATCAAAAATTACACCTCGATGAGTAGGCTTATTTGTTGCTAATATCATTGAAGTTCTAGTTTCTAATTCACCTTTGGATTGTATTGACAAATCTGCAAAACGTTTAGATCATAACTTGGTTTCAACAGTTTTTCAAGAAGTTGTCAAGATGATGTAATCCAGGAGCAATAACTCTATTGTTATCACTCCTGCTAGTTCTGTCAATTTTGCAGGTAATTTGACAGTCTTTATTGCTCATACACCTTCAGTGTGTATTTCTTGGATCATTGACTCATGAGCTTCAGATCATATTTTATTCTGTAAAGAAATTATTCTCTAAGATTCACTCTCTTGCAAAATCAATTCTTATTAGCTTACCAGATGGCACTATCAAAGAAGTGTTTCAAGTAGGTACTATTTATGTATCTTCATCTCTTATACTTCGAGAAGTATTGTTCATGTAGAATTTAGGAACAATTTATTATCTGTGCCTAAACTAGTTGAAGATCCTGCTTATGAGGTTACTTTTAGTTCCTCTACTTGCATGTTTCAAGACCTTACCAGTAAGAAGGTTCTTGCTATTGGACATAAAGAAGGAGGTTTATACAAACTCTTTGTTGATTGTCTGCCTCTACAATCTACTTCAACATTTGGAGCTTTATCTTTCAATAATAAGAATGTGCCTTTGTTGCATGCTAAATTAGGCCATTATTCTATGAGCAAATTGAAACAATTGGACAATTGTAATAATGCACGTGACACTGTTATTGATTATGCCACCTGTGTGTTAACTAAACAACACAAAACTCCTTTTCCACATAACATTTCTTATGCTTGACATCCTTTTCCTCTTGTTCATCTTGATATTTGGGGACCTTATCATACACAATTCTTATGTGGTAACAAATATTTTCTCACTATTTTAGATGATCACACTAGATGCACATGAACTTTTCTTATGGCTGACAAGATGCAAGCCCACAAACTTGTGTCTGATTTTATGATATATATGCAAAATTAATTTCATTGTTCTATTCAGTGCTTTAGTTCAGACAATGGTGTTGAATTCCTTCAGCATAAGCTTCAAGATTTATTCAGACAACATGGCATTTTGAATCAGAAATCAGTGGCTTATGTGTCTCAACAAAATGCTAGGGTGGAGAGGAAACACACATTTATTAGAGACTACTCGTGCCATTAGACTTCATGGCAATTTACCTATCAAGTTTTGGGGAGAGTGTATTCTGGCAGCCACTTACCTTATCAACTGATGCCATCTTCTGTGTTGAATTAGAAAATTCCTTTTGAGGTACTACATAATAAAAAGGCATCTCATGATCATCTCAGAGTTATAGGTTGTCTTTGCTACTCCTTGTTTCCTTTCAAGGATAAACTTCAGCCTGTCTCCAAGACATGTATTTTCATAGGATATCCTCCTGGTCAGAAGGGTTACAAGCTATTTGATATTCAATCTCAGAAACTATTTGTCAACATGCATGTTCTCTTTAAAGAAGATCAATTCCCATTCAGTTCTTCTTCTGATGTTTCAGCTCATATTCCTTCTCATTCATTTCCTCTTGTGTCAATAGTCGTTGATTCCGATGATAGTTTATTCACCTCCACCACTCCTTCACCACCAAATTCACGTTTTATATATGATCACTCAAATTCTACCACAACACCTTCTTTTGCCTCTCCCATTCCTGTTCCTTTTTCCTCAGAAATGTCCACCATACTTCTCTTCCATCCTCTATAGATTCTTCTTTACAACTTAGAAGAACCACACGTGTGTCCCATAAACCTCCTCGATTGCATGACTATTTTTGTGCCTCTACACACTCAGATAACTTCAGATCCACTAGTATCTCTTCCATCCAAAATCACAACCACTGCCATGAGTTCATTCAGTCTTACTGTATGATGTTATCTACCTTTGAGCCTTCTCATTATGGCCAGGCAAAAGACAACCCTATTTAGGTCAAGGCAATGTAGATAGAACTTTCAGCTCTTGAAGCCAATCACACATGGAATTTGACTACCCTTCCTCATGGTCATAAAGTTATTGGTTCTAAATGGGTCTATAAGGTCAAATATAAACCAGATGGTTCTGTTGAGAGATGCAAAGCCAGATTAGTGGCAACAGGTTATAATCAGATCAAAGATAAAGAATATAAGCATACATTTTCTACTGATGCTAGATTCACCACAATGAGAGTTATTCTAGCATTAGTAACTGCTCAATCTTGGCCTCTACATCAGCTTGATATCAATAATGCCTTCTTACATGGGTGTCAGGAGGAAGAAGTTTACATTACTCATCCACAAGGTTATACTAAGGCCACTCAGGGTCAAGTTTGTCATTTGAAGAGATCACTTTATGTAGGGTTGCACAGGTTTGGATCGGACCGGAAAACCAGACCATACCGGAAATTACGGTCCTGTCCTGGACTGTAATTATAAAATTCGGTCTGATCTGGTCCATAATATTACGGTTCGGTCTGGTCCTGGACCGTAATGTACCGGTTCGGTCCCGACCGTTAATTACATTTTAATTATACTTGAACAAGAAGACTATCCGGTCGGGTCCGGTCCAAACCCGAACCGGATTTAACCCATACAAAAAAATTGTAATTTTTTTTTAAAAAAAATAAAGCTGTCCGGACCGGACCGTAACGGTCCGGACCGTTTGAACAACCTTAACTTTATGGCTTGAAACAAGTTAGTCAACAATGGAATGTTGAACTTACCAAGGCACTTCTTCTTCTTCTTGGATTTAATCAATCCAAGCATGACTACTCTTAGTTTGTCAAGAATTCTTCTTCAGGGATTACTATTGCCTTACTTTATGTTGATGATATGCTTCTTACTAGCACAGTTCCTTCCGACATTCAGGTTGTCAAGACTGCTCTTGATAAAGCCTTTACAATCAAAAATCTTGGTATAGCCAGATTTTTCCTAGGAATGGAGATTTCAAGAACCTCATCTGGTCTATTTTTGAACCAAAGAAAATACATTCTAGATATTCTCCAATGCTCTTATTAACAGAATTTTAATCCTACTTCTTTTCCCATGCAAAGATACCTCAATCTTACTCTTGATAATGGAGAATTATTTTCTGATCCTGAGTTTATAGACACTTGGTGGGCAAGTTAGTATATTTTACTCTTATCATGCCAGATATATCTTACACAGTTCAACAACTCAGTCAGTTTTTGGCTTCTCCTCGAGTCCCTCATTGGCTTGCTGCTACATATCTGCTCATATATCTTCGAGGCACTTTAACCGATCCTTATTCTATCCCGTTGACTTCTCCACCACCATTACAGCTTACAGTGATGCTGATTGGGGATCGTGTGCATTCACTTGTCGATCCATCATTGGTTATTGCTTATTTTTTTGGCAAAGACTTGGTTTCATGGTAGTCTAAAAAGTAGAAAATTGTCTCCAAATCTTCAGTTGAAAGTGAATATATGTATAAAGCAATGTCTACCACTGCAAGTGAGATAGTTTGGTTTAAGGGTCTCTTATCTGATCTTCTCATATCCATTTCCCTTCCTATTTTCATTCATTGTGATAATAAAGTTGCTCAATACCTTGTTGTCAATCATGTTTTTCATGAAAGAACCAAATATATATCTTCGCCTTGATTGTCACTATGTTCGTGATGAAATGCAGGAAGGCTTCATTCATATTGTTTATGTCAGTTCTTCCTTGCAGTTGGATGATATATTCACTAAAGCCCTTGGTGAACAACAACATAAATTTCTTACTATCAAGCTTGGTCTTTTTTCCACGCGTCAAGCTTGAGGGGGGAGTATAGACATATATAGAAATATATGCCTCCGAATGTAAATAGATGAATAAGGAGGTCGATAGTATAAATAAAGCTTTTGTTACAGGTTGTTAGAAAAAGGGTATATATATACCTCAATGTAACAGTGAAATAGTCAACATAATGAAATATATTCGATTCAGTTCATTCTTCTCTCTTAAAAACATATGTGTAGATATATCAGTGTCCAAGTATGAATTTTGCTCAGCATTTGCTCCTCTACTGCTTGAAATTGTTATCTTAACTGGACACAAGGCTAAAGATGATTTTCTTGGGTAAAGCCTAGTTCATATTCTATGAGGATATCATCTCCTTTAATAATTATCCACTGCACCCCTAATGCGTAATTTCTTATGGATTCAATCTCGCGGTAATAAGAGAATAAAGTAAGGGTATATAAACCCTAAGATGTAACATAATTTAGTTAGTGCATAGTAAAGTACATTTCATTTCTCTTCAATCTCTTCTCTCCATCTTCAAATGGTATCAGAGCATGCAAAGCTCATTTTGTAAGATTTCTCGATATTTTTCAAAGATTGATCATGCATGGATGATTATGGTGATACACATGATACCGATCCAGGTTTGGTTCACATAGATCCAAAGGAAACATCATCTATAGGAGCTGGAAGCATGTTTCTCCCTACGATCGAACGAGTTCTTCCTGGAAACTCCATCGATCCTCTCTATTTGGCACCGTCGGACAATCTTGGAATGCAATTGGTGTCACCTTTGTTCGACGGCTCCAATTTTTCTACTTGAAAGAGAGGTATACACATGGCTCTTGGAGCGAAATTGAAACTTGGATTTATTACTAGTTCTTGTTCTAAGGACATCATTGATATGGAGAAGGCAGCAAGATGGATTAGAGCTGACTACATGATTCGTGCACCTGGTTATGTTCAAGTAGGTGAGGTGCTCACACCCAACAATCTCATCACCAATGGGCCCACGTACTGAACTTGTTTGAAGACAAATCCAAATGCTTCAGTTGAGTACATTTCCCTAATTCATGCATTGAATCGATGAGAAATCGTTGCTTGCGACATCAAAATGCTGCAACTCATCACATCCATTCAATGAGAACGAACCCTCCAGTTTATTATCCTTGAGGGTCAAATTGGTCAAATGAGAACACCCTCCGGCAAGCAGCCATGGCAGAAACGAACTCCCCGCAAGCCGATTGGAAGAAAGATCGAGGAATTGGAGCTTTAGAGAGTAGCTTGAGGCGGTCAAACTTTGACCTAAAGAGTCAAATTGGTTTGAAGACAGAATGAGGGTTGTGAGAGCAGAGCAAGTGGAGAAGGCGACCATTGAATGGATTGGCGGAGACAGATCGGAGAGAAATAGAAGGAGAAGTTAAGGAAATCGAAGAAGAGGAATAGAAGATATGAGAGGCGGTGGAATTGAGGAGATAGGAAATTAGGGTTTGGGGGAAAATTTGGGGATTTTGTAAAAAAGGACCTCGAAAAAGGAAAAAGGAAAAAATAAATTAAAAAATATAACATTACATATCTAAGGTAATAGGACAATTTTGCCCTTGGTATTTAACACCGTTCAGATGGTTTAACGTGTAAACAGTGATCGAGACACTAATCTTTGATCGGGCTCAATAGATGAGGTACCGTTTTGATAGTTTAAACGTTACTAAAGTTAGTCAGGGGTATTGTTTAGACAATTTTCTCTTAATTTTACATAAGAAATTCATGTTGTTTCTTTTTTTTTTTTTTAAATAGAAGGGTTAATTATTTTTACCTACCATTAATGAAAGTGGTAAAAATTAATGGGTATAGAAACCAAAAGAAAATAGAAAAGGGTCTATTTGACCAAATCCTTTCATATATAAATGGATCACTTATCCAACTCACACAAAAATCAATTATGGAGAATAGAAAATGGTAATTTATTCAAATTAAAGTGCAACATTTGTCAATATTTATACATAGTATCTCTTTGAATAATACAAAATTATTCTTCATGTTCCTTCTTTGTTTTCTTACATACTTGCCCGTTATACAACCTTCATCCAACTCAAATTATGAACAAAAACGGCTTACTCCTTAATTTAAAACTTCACCATTAAATTGAACCCTGAAAATTTTAGGCTTCTGCTATAAAAGAAAAACCAAAAAAAAGCTCATTAGTCCTCTTATTTGCACAATGGTGATTTTTCTAGTGATTATGTTGATTGAATCTTGTTTGGTTAGATCATATTGGTTAGATCATATGACTGAATGACGACACATGACCGTCGTTTAACCCTATATATATTCACATAGTTCTATGCGTCTTCGTCTTCCTCAACCTCTTCGGCATGTTCTTCTTCATCATGATTATTTGTGTTGCAGCTTGTGTTCGAGCACAAAAACTCTAAGGCAGTTACAACGTCACTTATCAATGGCCGCGTGCTAGCCTCCTCTTGAAGGCACATTGCTGCAACTGCAAGAGCTTGATACAAACCCTTTTTCGGAAAGTCGCCTTGCAGCAATGGATCTGCCATCAATGTGAACTTGCTTTTGTCCCTGAATAGTGGTTGTGCCTGTCGAAAACAAGACCATATTTACATATTTTTACACTTCCATTTTTTTTCACAATAAGATGATTCTACAACTAACCATTTCCTTTAAGGGCTCGTTTGATATCAATATCAAATATATTATTTATTTGATATGTGATACCAGGATATCCTTATCAACATATTAAAGAAAACGAATCCAAGAGAGAAAAGGGCATACCCAAATGACAAGGTTTTGCTCTTCGCTAGGCCTATTGTTATCAATGACCCTTCTACCGGTAATGAGCTCTAAGAAAACAACTCCAAAGCTATAAACGTCGGATTTCGTAGTTAGTTGACCAGTCGAAGCGTATTCAGGAGCACAATATCCGTATGTACCCATAACCCTAGTTGACACATGTGTTTGTTCTCCTGTTGGACCTAACTTAGCTAACCCAAAATCCGAAAGTTTTGCATTGTAATCTTGATCTAATAATACATTAGATGCCTTGAAATCTCGGTATATGACTGGTGGATCCGCGGTTTCATGTAAATACTCAAGCCCTCTAGCCGCATCCTCGGCTATTTTCATCCTAGTTGTCCAACCTAGTGGTTTTTTACCCGGAGCCAAATCTGTAAGTATTAACGTTCATTAAAAACAATGTTATCAAGAAGTATTAACAAGAAGATGATGAAAATGATCATCTAGCAATTTGCAAAATAATGGTATTACCAAGAAGATGATCCTCCAAAGAACCTCTATGCATGAACTCGTAAACAAGAATCCTTTGATCTCCTTCGCAACAATAACCAACAAGATTTACGAGATTCTTGTGATGAAGAAGGCTTAACATTAAGACTTCCACTAGAAATTCGCGATTTCCTTGAAACCCATTTCTGTCTAGCTGCTTAATTGCAACTTCCTTAGTTGCACACACCAAACAAAGTCGATTTAATTATCTAATTTCCCATTTAACATTACAAAAAATATTTTTAAAAACCATTTTTTTATTATAATTATCATACCTTGTCGATGTCTTTTAGGTATGCCTTGTAAACCCTACCAAAACCACCTTCACCAAGTAAATTTACATTGCTGAAGTTCTTAGTTGCAGTGCTTAATTCTGTGAATTTGAAAATATGTGCAGATATGTTCCCTTTTCCATACTTTGCAATCTCATCAGTTATGTATCTATGTCTGCTGCTCTCTGAAATTAATCAAACAGTAAAATTCAGTTGACAAATTTTAGGGTTTAGTTACGATGAGGTTCTAGGGGAACAAAACTCTAAAATGTTAGATTAAAAGAGTAATAGGGCAAGAAGAATACCACTTTTGAGGGAAATATTAGCAAAGGAAGCAGCCTTAGATTTGGTATGAAGATATTCCTTGATGCTTTTCTTCACGGACTTCTTATTATGGCTCTTATTCGAAATGGGGCTCGATTCATCACTAGCCGTACCATGGCAACAACAAGCCAGCCGGTTCATATTCCGCACCTTCCCTTTTTACCCAAACAAAACATGAAAATTCCGATAGGGAAGGCACAGTTCGCGGCTTGTGTCCCTATTAGGGGCTTGTTTTTTTTACCGTCAATGAATAACTTGATCCTTAAGTTGTAGACGCGTTTTCTTTAACCTAAATTTTTAATAAAAATAAAAAAAGCTTTCCGGAGAAAATGTGTTTATTTTTTTCTATCGTTTTCTTTCTCCTCCTCCTCATGCACGTCCCCAAGAATCAGGAAACGCGCAACTTGACATAGTCAAGTGTGATCATTTTTGAATGAAAGTTGGGATGCCTATTATTTCTTCATGTTTTTTCCGTTTTCTTTGCTTCACCTTCCATCAAAAAGCTATTTTAAGATTGTGGTCTAAATTTGTTCATGTTTTGAAGAAGATTTTGGATTATTTGAAGATTGTTAAATAAGAAAATGTTTTTCGTTAAAAATAGATCCTAATAGATATATTGTGAAATTGTTCTCGGCTTATTCATCATTGGTTTGGTGTGTACAACTGCCATAATGTATTGTGAAAACGTTGAGAATTACAAGTATTTATTGTCTCAATTTTTATATGTTATTTTTAGTTTTATAAAAATTATTTTATGTTATGTGAAATAATATCACCTAATAGATTAGGATTTAAAATAAGAAAAAGAAGTTGCTCTTTGATATTGTCTCTATCACAAAAGTGGACGACGATTAGGGATGACAATCTCACCCGCATTTATCTTCGAAAATTCGCTCATAAAAAAGGGTGAAAATCCGTTAGCATGCTGGTGAAATTCAGTTGGCAGAATACGGGTGAGCATCTTAAGACCTATCACCCGACCCAACAGCGTAACTATCACCCGCACTAATCACCCATTTTATTATAAGTATCTTTTATATCATATAATGATATGTAAGATTTCATGAAAAAAATATTTTTTTTAATATAAATAATTTTAATGCTTTAATAAGTATAAGTTTACATTAAAATTTAGTGAATTCTAAAGGTCATAATTGTAACACCCCGAATCCGCGGGACTCGGAGTGTCACATTGGAGTAGGATCCTGACCCTAGCCTGACAACAAGTTCACTGGACCTTACAACATGATACTGACATATATAAAACAAATGCATAAAACTGTATAAACTATACAACCAAAAAGGTGAACAACACCATAGCCGAGTATAGAACAACATCCTCGCACAGGAGGTAACAAAAGATCATCCTCACGCAGGAGGGAGACATAACAACCCCAAAAGACCACAACCATCCTATTTAGGAGAGGTCCTCGGCCTGCCACCCTGCTAGATCACTTAGCAACACGCCTATCCTGTAAGGCATCTATAATATGGTAATAAACCATTAGCTAACTATACATATATAAGGTAATGCATAAGCACAAACACAAGTCATAAAAGATAAGCACATAAGCATGGAATCACACATTTACCCATTTATCATCTTTATATCATAGTCATTCACTCAAATCGTGTATATATAGATAGATGAAACTATGTGACACGAGGACCGATACATCCTCGCCTCTGGGCCTACTAGCCAACTGCACAAGTATCGGTCACACAATCCGTGTACCCTATGAAAGTGGATTGCACCCTTCTTGTAAAGTCATTCTGGCCTGACGTCAAAGAACCTTCCAGACTCCACGGCAGGATGAAAGGGAAAGGTTATCACAGCCACGCATACGGGGCAATCAATAAAACATAGGTCGGTAGTAACAACATCTCATGTTATCATAGCAAACTTATAACGCACACACCACTCATGCAAACACCCAATATAAGGATGGTAGCTAAGTAAGTCCTACGGACTTACCTCAACCTCGTACAAAGCTCAACCTCAAACAACCTCCAATCTTGAGAGGTACACTGCCCAATAACAAGGCATAGAGATATATCAATCTCCTATCAATCAAAAGGGGGTCACACCTAGACCCAAGGGATCCATAGGATCATCCTCAACTCAACCTCACAACCTAATAAACCCCAAAGGCCATACATGGCATATACCGGTCATAACCTCATCAAAACACCTCCTCACACATCTAGCAGGGGAGGTTGGACAGCAAAAGACACCAAGTCAGCCCCTTCTTCACTCCTTCCTTCGATTCCTTCACTCCTTCATCCAACACACACACACACACACACACACACACACACACACACACACACACACACACACACACACACACACACACACACACACATATATATATATATATATACATCAACATATGCCAATCATGGCTGGAACAAGATCAAACCTAAGGGAATCTAAGCTAAACTAAGAGAAGGGAAGAGAAGATGAAATAATGAAGAAAGAAAGAGAATGAAGCCATGAGAGCTCACCAAACTGAACCTATGCAGATGCAGAAACTCTCACCATGACCTCCAAGCTGGCTCAACAAGGCATAACAACATCAACCAACAACAATCTACAACAAAGCCATCCAAGACTCTCACAAACTCAACAAAGCTTCAAAGAAGATCAAGAAGAGATCCAAAGGAAGAAGAGAGGAAAAGATGAATGCAGGGAGAGAGATGGAGCTGCAAATGAAGATACCTCATTAGAAGGAGATAGAAGAAGCTTATAAAGGGGGGAAAAGGGTAAAGCACGGGTCAAGGAGTCAACAAAGACGGTTGCAGCCACAGATAGCCGCGGGGGCGGACCCTGTAAGGCGCAGGTGCGGCCTAGGGAAACCGCAGGGGCGGCCTCTGGGTCACGCAGGGGCGGTATAGGCCTAATTTGGGTCCTCTGCATACACTTTCAGCAACTCAACAATTAGGCTCTCACAATAATCTTTTGTTATTTTATTTGCCTTATGACATTGTCGACACTACTAACTTCTATATTTCACGAGTTTTAAATATAAGAGAAAAATATACCTTTGTTACGTACAAAAATAGCTTTACTACAGAAGACGAGTAAAATAGATGTATCAGTCATGAGATTTCGATTAGAGTCGAAGACAACTTTGTGTAATGCGACTTGTTTTAGTAATTTTAGTTTTTTTTCTAACTTTTGTTTCATTCTATTTTTTTTGGAGGTATGTAAAATATTTTGAATTTATATATTTGTTTCAACCACGGTAGTTATAATGGTTTGAATAAGACTAGTATATTTAATTTTAGCTTCCACAATTATACTTTGTTTAAATTAGACTAACTCATATACAAACAAACATTACAAATTTACAAACCATCAATTCTCCAAAACAACATTACTAACCAACCACTAAAAGCCCTCGTGCAAACCAACCCCAGAAGTAGCACAAGCGCTTTGCACATGCCACTTCCTCCTCGCAACGCCTCTCATTCCGAGCATCTCGGTCACCTCAGCGGGCCCCATAGCACCCTCAGCATTTTGCTTTTATTGGCCATCACCAAAAGCGCGCGCTGCTCCCCTAAGCTCATCCGCCTGCAAAAGCGCATGCAACTCCTTTTTTTCCCTCGCCAATGCGATCCTTATCACTACCATCAACGACAAAGATCACTCCCTGGATATTCTCGTGACAATACATCCACAACAATCTGATCCTTCGTTGGCCCCCACATCCCACACGTTTAAGCTTAAGGTCTTACACTTGATAGTTTCCACATTGAAATCGGCGGTTGGGATTGTCGAAACAGCCTCCCCGAGCTTGAGTTTGTACATAATTGTAGTTTTTACGGCATTGTCGAGTCCTAACATCAAGATCCGGACTTCCTTCTTGGAGAATAGGGCACCCGTGATTTTTGTTAGTATCACTCCGATGCTGTAAAGTAGTTTCAAACTACTAGACGGCTCGCCGTCTAATAGGTCGAAAGGCTGAAAAATCGGCGGATGGACAAACCATCACAAAGGACCACAAAGAAAGGAGAAAAGAAGTACACAAAAATATCTGGCAAAGTGCAAAAGCTTTTGTGATTAATAAGGAGACAAATGATTCCAAGGATTCAAGTATCCGACTGCAGCTTTCGATTCAAGACACTTCTAAAGATCAAAGGAGAGAGTTGATGTTACCAATGTTATGTGTTTCAAAGGAAGGTATTGTACGACGAAGTTTCAAAACCTATATGTCTAATCCAAAGGCTCTCTCTATAAGGGTTGTTGAGGGTGCAATATAGAAAGGTCTAAGGATAAGAATTACACTCAAACTAACCACCCAAAGCCCAAGGATATGACTCTCAAAGGTAAAGATGGAAGGCACACTCAAACCTTAATAAAGGGTGTTGAGTCTCTCTATTATCCGAATCTTGCAAACTTTAGCTATCAATGAAGAATCAATGATGAAGTTTCTTCTCACACTTGAATAGGGGTTAAAAAGGTTAAGCAAGGTTGAGATTTAGGCAAGGATTAACTTTGGTTGGGGAATAAATCGTGTTGTTCTTCAGTAAATCGGATGATTTTCCCTAGAGCAGGTCGATTTATCTGTTGTCGCAAAGTTAAATCTCAACTCTCAGGGTCCAATTGGTTAAATGAGTTCAGTCTATCATTATCTAAGCCTCAATAATCAACTATTCTCTCCAGAATCACAAGGTTTTTTAGCCAACCATTTTCATATTCAAATCAAAATCAAGATTGAATGAATAAAACCGAATAAAACTCGAACTTTGAATAAAAACCAAATAATCTCTAAATATGTAATCAAACTTAAAATCTTTCAAAGAATCTCTCAAATTACTCAACAATGTGTTCACAAATCATAGTAACAAGAAGGGAAACAAAAGATCTTACAAACTTTCTTGAATCTTGACTTCTTGTTTCTTCCCTTCAATCCTTCCTCCAAGAACCTTTGATTCCATTCAATCCTATAGATCTTTCCTGCTGCCAACCCGCAATTTTTGTTGCTAAGGTTCCAACGTATACTTCCTTGCTAATGGGTTGTTTGGCAAAGCACGTCTCAGGCCCACAAGTGATGGGCTTTTGATCGTAATATTTTTTAGACGAAAGCTAAGAAAAATCGATCGATCTAAAGGCCAATAAATCACTCGATTTTTACACAAATCGTCCGATTTATCTTGTAATTACTCGATTTTCTTCAACAGAAAGTACTCGTCTCTTGCCTTGTTTCCTTCCTTCCTTTTGTGACCCTTTTGTACACTTCCTTTGCTCCTCATGGATCCTCAAAGGTTCCCAAAACTTCCTCATTGACTTTAGATACTTCTTTGCTCCACTTTTGCTTCCAATTCCATTGAATTCACCTATAATTCAACGAAAACTCGTGTAGACCTCTATTTCAGAAATATAAATGAACCTTAGAGGTACACAAATCTTTCCGAACACAAGGTAAATTGAGGTAAACCTCTACAAAATGCATGAATATAATGGTTATAATTCATGTCATCAAAATACCCCATATTTGCCTCTTGCTTGTCCCCAAGCAAGGTTCAAATTTGAAATACAAGATGTCATGAATTATATGATGCGAAAACTCAAAAACTTTTTGGAAAGTGCTTCTTCTTATTGGATCACCCTCAAAGTAACGTTTCAAGAAATAGGAAGACAAAGTATATATCAATAATAATCAAATCATGAACAAACCTTCATCCCTTACTCGAATTTCATAAATCAAAGACATGATAAAGATGTAAAGATGATCAAAATCAAACAAATCTAAGTCATTAAGCCTTAAACATGTACACAAAGGTCTCAAGGTCTTCCAATCAACAAAAGGTCAAAGAAGCGTGTCAAAGGTGGGAAATTTTCTTGGGTAATGTGGTGCTAATCCGAGAAAAGAGGAACAACACAATAGAAACTTTAAGAACATAACTTCACCACACATGCTTTGCATGTAAAAATTTTTCTTTTCTTTTACTTTACTTTTTGAGAGTATGGACAGCGGTGCACAAAACCGAAGCCTAGGAGATCGGCGTTTCTCAATTTTCGAGATGCCTCAAACCCTGATGCACATACCATATCCCGTTAGGACTTGTTGTTCAATCGGACTTTGGCAAGACACAAACACCCGGCTATGTGAATGGTGCCGAGTTACTCATCCTCATGTTCAACGTCCCCAAATCTATACCTTTTGCTAAAAATTTTCACTTAACACTTTTCAATAGCCCTCCCACATCAAACATGCCATACATAACTACTTATCCTAATTCCCGGATGGTCAAAAAGAGGTCAAATATTTCATTGAGGAGCTAGCATGAACAAGATATGAAAGAAAAAGAAAAGAATTGCCTTGGTCATTCCTAAATGATGCAAAAGAACTTATACTATAGCTTCGATCATTATTTCATTCTCCTATCAAGACATCAAGATCATATGAATCATTCATGCATTCAAGTAAGATAATCAAATTCATTCATAGCTATTCCACAAAACAATTGTTATCATAGAGATCATATCCATCCTAGAAGCACAAACATTTTAAAAATTTTCAAAATTTTCAAAATAAAAAATTGCAAGACATAAAAACATGCGAATGGTATTGCAAATACCTCCACCCCATACTTAAAACTCACATTGTCCCAATGTGAAGAAAAGAAAAGATGGAAAAGGATACTCACAATGTAAGATGGCGAATCAGGCAAGGCGAATCATCAATTGGGTGGTGGTGGTAGAAATCTATAGAAGCTCATTAGGAAACTCTGAATACTCCAATCGGTATCGAAGAATGAAGAAGGGGAATGTCTTTCGTGTAATAGCTAGGATTTCCGAATTCTAATTAATGTTGATTAACTTAATCGTTTATAGTAATTGACATATAACTCACGAAGATTTCGCAAGTGATGAGTATGAGTCCCACCGTTATGTTCTTAGCGTGATTTTGGACGTTTGGGGAAATTTTTACTTTTTTCCCGGGTAATTATTTTTACCCTCCGGTGTTATTTGGAGCATTTGAGAGCTCCAATAAATAAAGTTGTAGTTGAGAGAAATGATCGGGATATCGGATATGTCCTAGATGTAAAATAGTATAAAAGGACGAGATGGATAAAAGAGTCGCTATCCCGATTTTTAGCGGCTAAGAAAAGTGGCTTGAAAATGCTTATTTTACGAGGTAAGTATGGATTAATTATTCTGATAATATTCCCGATTTCATATTCCATTTTGGTAAAGTTTGGAGACCGAAAAATATGACCGCGTTTTAATTAAATGTTTTGGATAAACATTATAATATATATATATATATATAAATCTTACACTACAAGTTTGGAAAGGTGGCGGACAGCTTCTACTCACTTACATATATAAAATATATTAAATTATATTTATTATATATTATATACATATGAAAGTGAAAGCGGTTGTGCTCATCTTCAATATCATATGCAATTCAATTGCAAATTTCAAAGTATCGATTGAGCGAACCTTCGACCCCTCTTCGATCTCTTATACCTCCTCCATCTTTGATCCATTTTCAAATCCGTTTGTACCATCGAGTCCCTTATCTTGTTCTCTTCAACGTGGTACGAAGTTATTTCCCGTTTATTAGCTTTTTGGTAAAGCTTCCGTTTACCGCTATCGGAGCGCCGACGACCACCGCAAGTCATCAAATGTAAGGTTGCATACCGCGCTCTTACTCCCCGTATCGCTAGGAGTCTGGATCTTCTTCCGGTTCGTATATCGGGTTAGTAACGAATAAGTTATGAATTTATTCGTTTTCCGTATTGCGGGTTAGTATAAATTGACCTTAAGTTGGTTAAAATGGATAATTGAAATTTCCATTATGCTCGTTACATTATTCTGGTAATTATGGGATTTTAGTTGGTGATGATATCATGAGTTGGATTTGTGCTCTGATGTGGCTTTTAGGTTTAGCATGTTATTCGAGGTTATAGGATGTATATGATCCCTATGGATCCCTTCGGGTCTAGGTGTGACCCTTTGTTTGATAAGAGATGTGACATCTCTTTATGCCTTGTCTATAGGCTGTGTTGTTCCTCCAGTGTTGAGGTGATCCAGTTGTGGTTGAGCTTTATACGAGGTTGAGGTAAGTACGAGGTTGAGGTAAGTCCGTAGGACTTACCTCAACCTCGTATAAAGCTCCGGCTTCATTGATGTGCTAGTTTGTCCGATAAATGTCGTATTATCGGGTGTAGCAGCACTATTAGGAGTGGATGGGTTAGAACTTGAAGAGTAGGCTCCAGCTTCATTGACCTTGGAACGTTTTGAGCTTCCTTCACTTTTCTCAACAAGTTTCTCAACCATCGTGAACCACTTTGGTACATTTATAAGCTCACGCCAACAATGCTCAAATCTAAAGTTCTCACCCATATCGGAAAGGTATATAGCATGTGCCATTTCGAGTACATTTGTCTCACTTTGTCCACTTGTTCTTCGATTGAATGCTTGTTTGTAACATCCAACAAATTTTGAAGTCGCTATGGATATTTTGTGCCACCTTTGTTTTATAGAGCTCGAACCCCTTTCAATCCAAGTGTCATCTTCCTCCACTCTTCTGGCGTTGTAGTATTCTGTGACCCGGTCCCAAAACTTTGCGCCATTTTGATCATTACCAACAACATTGTCCATGCTGGTGTTGATCCATGCACTAACAACTAACAACTCTTCTCCTTGGTTCCATTTCACTCGTTGTAGACCACTTCGACGAGCACCACTTGCACGAGGGACTTCTTGTTGACCACTCATGGGAGGGGTTAAGATAGGGTTTATTTCTTCGAGACTCGCCATTTGTTGGTAAGAGCTCATTGGGGTGCTTCCATATGGACCATATTGGTTTGTTGGATTGCTTCCATATGCACCATATTGACTTGTCGGGATGCTTCCATATGAACCATATTGGTTCGTTGGTACACTTCCATATGGACGATATTGGTTCGTTGGAATGTTTCCATGAGGACCAAATGGGTAGCCTGGAGTGAAAGATTGATACGACTCATTTGTTTGATCTTGAGTCAGATCTAAAAAATTAGAAGAAAAGTTGAGGGAATTCCGATAATTGTGGGGTTGATTTGGTTCCATAATGGTGAAAAAGATGGGTTTTAGAGAAGGTGAGTTGAAAAGTGTGGAGAATTTGATTACAATACACAACCTATATATAAAGACTTCAATTGTGACGGATTTGAACTTGAATCCAATTCATTTAACCTTACTCTTCCCAATGTTTGTGAATTATTAAAATTTTGGCCCAATGTCAGATTTTGAATGACCATTCAATAGACAAGTGGCATTCAATTATGACGGAATTGAATTTGAATCCAATTCATTTTACCATTACTCTTCTCAATGCTGATGAATTATTAAAGTGGTCTTTCATTATGATGGATTTGAATGATCACTCAATAGGCAAGTAGTCTTCCATTATGACAAATTTGAATGACCACTCAATATGCAAGTGGTCTTCCATTATAATGATTTGAATGACCACTCAATAGACAAGTGGCCTTCAATTATGACGGAATTGAATTTGAATCCAATTCATTTTAACATTACTCTTCCCAATGCCGGTGAGTTATTAAAGTGGTATTCCATTATGACGGATTTGAATGACCACTCAATAGGCAAGTGGTCTTCCTTTATGACAAATTTAAATGACTACTCAATAGGCAAGTTGCCTTCTATTATAATGATTTGAATGACCACTCAATAGGGGCAAGTGGCCTTCCATTATGACGGATTTGAATTTGAATCCAATTCATTTTAACACTTGGTTCTCCCCTATTTAAACTCTATGATTGCATATCAAAAATATCATCTCACTCTTCTAAACTTACACATTCCTTCAATCTCTCAAAAACCGATCAAAAATTCACATCGCCCTTCATTGCCCAACAAAAATGGGTTCCAATCCCGCAGAAGATTTTTTTAATATTGGTGGTTTGGCAGATCCTGAGTTTGCTGCAATGGAGGATCGTTTTATTGCAAGAATGCAAGCTCGATCAAGACAACGTCTATCCGAAGGTAAAGCTCTCAACCACGACAACATCGACAATACATTGATAGAGAGCGTGAGAAGGGTCATGAACGCTTAGTCAAAGACTATTTTAGTGAAGTTCCGCCACCGGTTTATTCTGACAAGCAATTTCGAAGGCGGTTTAGAATGCGTAGACCTTTGTTCTTACGCATTGTGAACCATTTGTCAACCACATTTGAATATTTTCATCATAGACGAGATGCAACCGGTAGGTTTGGCCTATCCCCTTTGCAAAAGTGCACGGCTGCCATACGCATGTTGGCTTATGGTATGAGTGCAGATGCGGTGGATGAGTATCTTCGAATGGGCGCATCAACTGCACGAGAATGTTTGACCAACTTCGTGGAAGGAATCATTTCTTCGTTTGGAGACATATATCTACGAAGACCAAACATAGAAGACATGCAACGACTTCTTCATGTTGGAGAGATACGTGGGTTCCCTGGCATGATAGGGTCAATTGATTGTATGCATTGGGAGTGGAAGAATTGCCCAACTGCTTGGAAAGGTCAATTCACACGCGGTCATGGGAAACCAACAATCATCTTAGAAGTTGTTGCGTCATATGATCTATGGATTTGGCATGCATTCTTTGGAACACCAGGTACGTGCAATGACATCAATGTTCTCGATCGTTCTCCTGTGTTTGATGATGTTTTGCATGGTATATCGCCACCTGTGAATTTTACAGTCAATGGGAATTCATATACCATGAGTTATTATTTAACTGATGGTATCTATCCACGGTGGGCAACATTTATACCGTCAATAAGACTCGCACGAGGTGAGAAAGATACATTATTTGCTAAACTACAAGAGTCGTGTCGAAAGGATGTGGAAAGAGCTTTTGGAGTTCTACAAGCAAGGTTTGCTATTGTGAAGAACTCAGCACTTGCTTGGGACATTGGTTTCATTGGAAAGATTATGAGAGCTTGCATAATTCTCCATAATATGATTGTGGAAGATGAACGAGACACATACACGTTGTATTGGGATCCGTCTCAATTTAAACAATCAAACGATATTGACAATACATACGTGTCTGGGATACCAAATTCTATGGCGGATTACATAACCAACCGTGTCCAACTTCGGAGTAGCACTACACACGAACAATTGAAGCACGATTTGGTTCAACATGTATGTGAAAAGTTTGGCAATACTCATGTTGGAAATTAGTAATTTTATGTATTATTTAATATGTATTAGTGAATTTGTATTTTCATATTTTGCATCTAACTTTGCGATTATTATTTTAATGTTTTTGTGTTTTTAATTTTTAATGAAGTATTTATTGAAAATCTCATTTTTATTTATTGTTTATACATTTTTATTTTATTTATTTTTATAATAAAAATAATACTATCAATAATCTTAAAATTGTATATAAATATGGTGGATAAATAAATATAGAGTTAAGAGATCGAGAGTTAAGATATGAATGTGGAGAAAAAGTAGATTGGGTTTTTAAAGCTGACGTGGCGGAGAGAGGATGTTAAGAGATTTTGATAATATACCCACCATTGTGGGTGGTCTAACATATATAGTTAGACTATACACATACCATATACACATTCTCCGTGATAACTAAGAAACTACAACGTCCTTATATGGACGTTCAATATCAGCCGTCCGTGCATTAATCCACCAATAATGCATATAACGATCAAAAGATGAAGTTTCAATGAAAACTTAGGAAGACGGGTCTTTAGAAATCTAAGAGAAGATCGAATATAAATGGAAGATTAAGATCAAAAGATGAAGTTTTGTAGATTTCTTCCACTGTTTTCCGAAGAAATACAGTCAATCTTCGTGATTAAAAATCATTCAAGCATTTCAAAATAAGAAAATAAAGAACAGATCTTTAAAAACACAAACTTTGAGCACATCCCTCAGAGTATATTTGTTCATCACATTATATCAGGCCACTACTTTTAAATTTTGATAATCAAAATTCATCATAGGGATGTATTACTCGATTCACTAAACAACAAATTGCACTTGAAAACAAAATAAATCTAAATCCAACAACCCCTCAGCCATTGAATTGTTTCTTCATCAGTTGAAATCAGGCTACTTTTAACATATTTTCATAAGAAACATCATTGGGATTCTGGAAATCACAAACGAATCCGCCATTGATTTTCAGTAGCTTTGAATCCAGACTGTAGATATCAAAGAACTAAAGGAGAGAAAACGAAAACGAAAACGAAAACGAAAACGAAAATACTCGGAAACAATGGAGGAAACTCAATCAATTTGAAAGTAATAGAGATTAGCAGAAATTCGTACTTGATCAGAGCGAAGGGAAGGGGTTTGCAGTGGATGAAGTAGAAGCAGAGGCGTACTTTAATAGTCGGTGAGGCGGCTGCAACGGATGATGTAGGTTAATGATACGATGAGGTGATCCGACCCGTATTTGCTGAAGTTGGGCCTGGGTGGAGTCCAAGCGGGTAAACGGGTTGTTTTATATTGGATTTTGGAAAAAAAACCTTTATTATGAATTATTAAGTAATGGTGTGTTGTATTTTTTTATATAAAAAAAGCATACAATATATTTCAAAACAGTTTCCATACTCGCGTTTTTAGTTATAGGTTTAACATGAAACAATTTCGTCAAATAGGTTATTTTTATTTTTATTAGATTTATATATATATTTTTAATTTTATTATTTTCATTAAATTGAAATTAAAAAGTACAGATTTTATTATGGATATATTTATTAAACATATTTATACCATAAGTCTAGTTATTAAAAAAAAATCTCAAAAAATTTAATTAATTTAATCTTTAAAATTAACAAATTATCTCATAAACATAACTTATTTTTCTAAACCACCCACCGATAATTTTTATGATTTTAAAAATGTGTTGACTTTATATTATCACCAAACCATGAAATCCGACCTATATTCAGAATTGGAATGTTTCTATATTTGTATAACTTAATAAGTATATTTCCCATAAAGTTTATATAATAAAAAAGGAAATAAAACAGTGAATTTACCAAATTACCCCTGACTCTTTGCGTCCTGCCGACACCAACCACCATTTTGACTCGAGCTTTAGATCGTCTGGAATTCGATTCGACTCAGTTTAGGAACTTTCCAGAAAAATTCTTCTTCAATTCTCACAATCGAGAAGTTGAACTGTAAACGCCGGTGGTGCAGAAGATGATGAAGACGAGGCTTGTACTCCAATTGGCTACTCTCTACCTTGCTATGACGCTAACTCTACCGCATGTTGCTGTCGCTTGGACTGGCGAAATCCGTGGCAGAGTTGTTTGTGATGTCTGTGGTGATTCATCTATCGGTCCCGAAGATCACTTCTTAGAAGGTGCGTTTCCCTCTTTTACTTCTCTTCTTAATTGAATTAATTTCCTCGATTAGCTTCAGGGTTTAACTTGATTTTGGGGGTTAATTGTTGAATTTGTTCACAAGTTTGAGCTACGGTGATTTGGTTCACAATTCACTTCCATAACCTGTTTGCTGGTTCAATTTTGTTACTCATCTGTTCTGTTTTAAAGCACTTGATGCCAAATTTTGTGTGACTTCCTGTACGTGATGATTCATTGTATCAGCAGTGGTTTTGTCGATTGATGCATTATTGATTTTGAATGTCGGTTCGGAAATTGTGTTTTGGAGATTGTTTATCTTGCTGCTGTGGATAAGGTCCAATTGATAGTATATGCTTGTTTTGTAGAAGAACAGCTTATGTACAATGTAGCTCAATTTTACATTGATGGTGTTGGAAGTGGAATGATTTTGGGGATAATGTTCATCCAAAATTGCTTCTTCAGATCATTTGTCACAAATTGGTGTGTGTGTGTTTTCGGCTACCGGCTAATTCTCGAGATTAGATAGTCTATCTTGTAAACTTGATAATGTGATGCATTGCTGTCATATAGGAGCTGAAGTAGCTGTTCTCTGCATAACGAAAACCGGGGAAGTTCTAAACTACCAAGCGTTCACTAATTCAAAGGGAGTATACACAGTTGCGGAGACAATGCCCGAGAGTGAACGTTGGGATGCGTGTCTCGCAAGGCCTATAACCAGCTTCCATGAGCAATGCAATCATCTCGGGAGCGGAAACGCGGCTGTCAAGTTCAGTTATACTCGCCCTTCTGGTTATTCACATACTGTTAGAGCCTTTGTGTATCAGCATCAGGATGCTCCAATGTACTGTATGTAGGATACTAGGATGTCATGCAGCTCATGCTTGCATAAATGCTGTGTAAAAGTTGCAAAGGTAAAATGAATAAAATAAGTTCTTGTTTGTTACGATATGAATAATATGATGCACTATTGTTGTGTCATGTTGAATGCCGCTAATTATCACTATCTCCGGTTAATAATATTTGGCATTTGAAAAAATATCACATATTAAGAAAAATGAAAGTAAAAGAGGTAATATTTAATGATACGTAATGATTTGAAAAAATTTATAAAACAAGGATAAAAAAAGCCTTAATTTCCACATAACATGGACTTTAGGGTAGTTCAGAACTTCAGATGGGGTTGAAGAAATTTGGTGAATCTTATCACTTTCAACTGAGGGTGTTATATAAGCAAAGCTTTTGCCGAGCCAGAATAGTTTATCTAAAAAATGCTCATATAGTGTTATTTTACTCGAAGAAGCTGAACTTTATCCGAAGAGTCGAGCTTTGACAAGTTCAAGCTCAACTCATTTATAAACGTGCCGAGCTCAGCTCATTTATAAACGTGCCGAGTCCGAGCAGCTTTTGAGTCCTATTCAACCCCTAGCAACGTACCCCGCCTTGACATCAACTTTGAGCCAGTCGGACCACTCTGCCTGACTCTAGGGGTGGATTAAGTCCAGGAGAACTCGGATTTATGCTCATGTCAGTTGACTCTAGGGGTGGATTAAGTCCAGGACAACTCGGATTTATGCTCATGTCAGTTCAGGCCGACGAACATCAATAAATAAAATTAGGGACCGAATCCAACAACACTTGAACCGATCCTAACATTAGGTCATTCTACAGTTAGGATTTTTACAGTCCTAGGTTAGAATCAGGTCATTCTACAGTTGGTATTTACAGTCCTAGGTTTTCGGAGGGGTCTTACACAGGCGCCGCCGGGAGGAGCAGAAGTCGGTGAAATTTTTGAAGCATATATGTAGAGCAAAACCCTGTCAAAATAACAAAACTCCAAAACAATTAAAACTCGGATATTTATTGTCTATGAAGATCTCGTTTTAATTTTCTCTTAGATAGAAACATCGATAAAGACCGTTTCCTATGACAAAACACAACGACAATACGTTACCAAAATATCTGTGCAACCTCAGCAGAAGGGATAAAACAAAACGTACAAATATGATAAGTACACTTGAATCTCACAAACTCAAGATACTAAAACTGTCCAAGGCACTAGAATTCTGGGATGATGCGACTGTTCTCACTGGGGTCCTGCAAACTTGTTCATAATCTTTGCAAGAATAGGAGCCACCTTGGGATTGCCTTGGTGCTTTGCGAGGTTTGCAGGGTTCTTCATCACTGTTGACACCAACAAGTACAGCAAGATCAGCCATGCTCATCTAATCTCAATGAATAAGTTTGCTTAATATCTCAACTATATGATCACTCAAACACGGATACCATGCACAGTATAAATCATCTCCTAGAAATCCTAACATCTTCAGAGCCACCTCCATGGCAGCTACAAGGTACAAATATAGATCCTCTACTTCTCATTTCTCACTTTTTATGTCAACAATCAGGAACCATTTCATAAACTTTGGACTTCATGATGAGAGCATTGTGGAGGGAAGAAAAAGATAAGGTCAAAACACTTCACTCAAACATACGTGAATATTAGCAGCTAGTTGATATATTGATCAACACCTTAAATGTCAATGTTGCTTAAACTCCTCTACGTCACATTTTCCTATTCAATGTATTGATCAGCACTTAACATGACACTACTACTGCGGCAAGTACTCGCTACTCTAGCAATCAGATATCCCGTCACGGATTGTTTAATTACCTCAACCGCTCAATAATTGCATCTTCTTTATTACATTATACATGAATATAAGCTGCTTAGTAAATGTGGTCACTTATCATCTTTATCAAACATCTTTATAGACACTAACAAACCAATTTAGATATGTTTACCAAGAAACAATCACACTTAGTATCAATTAAGTAAAACTTGACAAATTACTGTACTATATTATTACCATCCTGAAGAGCAGCCATAACCTCGGGATCCTTAAAAGCTGACATCAATTCAGGGTCCTGGTTCAACCAATAAGGGGTAAAATTAGATAAAGAAAACCAACTTAAACAATCACATACTCTTAACACTGAAAGACATAATGAATTATCTTTATTCACTCACATTCAATATTTTGCTAAAATCCATATTTCCAGGCATGCCTCCTCCACCTGGCATGCCACCTCCCATGCCGGGCATACCTCCCATGCCAGGCATACCACCCATCCCAGGCATACCACCCATTCCAGGCATACCACCCATGCCACTGGGGAATCCTCCAGGCATGCCACCACCAGGGAACCCTCCAGGCATCCCACCAGGAAAACCACCAGGCATTCCACCAGGAAATCCACCAGGTCGGCTGCTGGAAGATGATTGTTCCTGCTTCTTTGCCTTCTCATATGCAGCCTAGAAGATTTTTTACAGGAATTCATTAAGAACATGTAAGGTAAAAACTGGAAGAAAGTCGGGGGATAAAATACCTGAGCTTCAGCACGGCGACGTTGTCTCTCCCGTTCATTCTTTTTCTCCTCTCTCTCTTTCCTCAACCTATCGTATTTCCGACGGTGCTCCTCAATCTTGTGCGCATTAGGCTCAACCTGACATAGAATTCCCATTGGTTGAGTTTGCCATGTTCATGATGATAAAGTAAGGCCACATTCTACTCTCCAGTGTAGAATAATAAACAAATGGAGCCAAAAAAGAATCAGATAGTGAAGATACTCATTTAAGTATATGGAAAAGCAACCAATAGTTCAAGCTTTTGTATAGTATACAAACATGACTACAAGAAGCACATGTGATAAGGAGACAGGGAGGACCTTCTTCAAAACAGCACTAATTTCCTCATCATAATCAATTGTCGATGCCAAATGAAGGTCCTTTGCAGCCTCTTCCCACTGCCCAAGCATTGCTCTAGCCATGCCACGCGACTTGTAACCCTTGGCGGAATCCGCATTAATCTTTAATCAGCATAGCAAGGGATTTTTTTTAGTCAAATGTCATGGTCAGTGGTAAACAATGCCTCTGAGATAATAAATCACTCACAACAGAAGGTTAAGCCAGTAATAAAATGAAATGTTCAGTTCCAGAAGTAGGGTTAAGAGTGATGGCTTCAACTATATAGTGCAAACATCATAATAATTATTCAAATCACCATTGACTACCCATGCGTGAATACAGAAATAGGTTCCTAAGTAACGGAAACTTGTAGAAACATCTTCTACTTAAAGTACAAATATCATAGTAACATTTGCAATTTTACCTGGAATATAAAGTACAATCATGGTAATCTAATCAAATTGCATAAATAAGAACAGTAATGGAAATTTGAAGAAATCTTCTACTTAAACAAGTTATATCATCACGAAAAACATGTTTTCACATATTAAACACATTAATTTACCTCCAAGGCAGCACTGGCATCTCGGATAGCAGCGTTAGGTTTCTTCATCTTAATATAAACAGTAGCTGTAAGAAGCAAAAAATCAGAACATGGAAGCCAAAAAGAAAAATCAGTTCCCATCCAAGTAACTGAAATCAGGTAACACATGCTGCCACAAGCAATACCAAAGCTTACCTCTAGTGGCATACATGATAGCAGAAGTAGGGTTAAGAGTGATGGCCTCAGTCAAATGCTCAATTGCTTCCTCCAGTTTGCCTGAAAAAGACGACAAACATCAAAAAAACAATCACCAAACAATCATGTACATACAAGAAGAAGAAATAGCATGCCTTCAGAAAGGGCTTCCATAGCTTTGGCCTTAGACTCTTGTGAAGCTTCGCGGTTCTCATCTGTCACCTCAACAGAGGAATCACCCATCTAGCATTTAACAGTGAAAGTTCAGCATACATCATCGCCAATAACCACAATGTAATCAACAAACAAGTATCAGATTAGAGTTCATCAACCATATACCTTCTGTGGAGGCTCATCATCCGGCTCCACAGTCTCACCCTCGAGCTCAATGTCAGATTCCACTAGCTCCTCCTCGACTTCCTCTTCAAATTGCGGCGTCCGTGCCTCAGGCATGTCCTCATCACTCTCATCAACGGTATACGATCTCTACGTTTCCAAAATTTCCACACCACCAAATCAGAAACCCTAAAACACATCTTCAACAAAAACAAACAATCAAAATGAAAATAAAAGTACCGATTTATCCTTTTCACCGTACGCAGCCTCCGGAATATTGGCTCCAAGACTGCAAATCCATAATCTCGAACATTCAAAAGAAATTTTTACAGAAATGGGAAAAAGCGAAGTAGCAGATGAAGGTTTTGCTCGTACCTTTCGAGGTAATCGCGGAAGAAGGATAGAGAGGGGTCTGCAAGAAGAGAAGGATTGGACTTGCACTGTTCGATGAACTGCTTGAGTTGATTCAATTTAGCGGCATCCATTTCTTGATCTCTAGAGCTTCGATCGATTGGTGTTTCGGAAAATCAGTAGCAGTAGAGAGGGCGAAGTGGGCGAAGGTTTGTTAATGCGACTATGCGAGGAAATCGAATATGAATATGCAATCCGGGTCCTTCTAGTAGTTTCTCTGCTTCCTAAATGGATAACTACAACAACAATTTTTTTTTTTTTATACAAGGATAAGCAAAAGGGACCTCTCTAGATACTTGTCGTCGCAAGGCATCCAAACGGATGAGGTTTTCAACATCTTCCGGTAGCACCTCGTCACCACCCGCTGACGCAAAGTCATGCAATGCAGGTAATCTGCTACGGTATTGAAATCCTAGAAAAATTGGTGAGCACAAAGTTGATCAAAACCGGAGATCCATGAGGAGACGCCCGTTGTGACACCTATTTCATTTCTAGTTGATTACCAGTTAATTAACCTTGTTTAAAGCAATAAGCGGAAAAGCGGAATCCATAAAATTTTAAAACTTTATCTTACAACCATCTTCACAACATATATACATACTAGCATACATCATAAAACCCTGTTTAACAAAACACAGCTGTTTAAAAAAAACACAAAACATCCTAGGCGGTAGCATCCCATAACAGCCCACTTGATATGATCTCAAATTCAGGTGTTGGGTCCAACGTCCTTGCCTTGATCAGGCCGAGTCTGAGTAGCTGAAAAATGTGGATATAACAACAATGAGCTACAAGCTCAGTAAGGGTATACAAATCGCACTCTCCCAATATATATAAGTATCTAATATCCCGTCTCCAAAGGACACACAATACCCGTTCTCACATTCCAAAGCACACATACATCTCCACATTCACATTACATACAAAACACATAACATATACGCATTCAAGCATGTTATCATATATAAACATATCACCTCATATAAACATCTCATATCATACCATCACATATAAATAATCATAACATAACATATAACATGCTAGACTCGATTGCATCGATGCATAGGTGATAATTAACTAACTAGCCCCAACTGATCGTACGATATACTTTCTCATGTGCTTTCGTATTTCTTTTCTTTCTTTCTTTCTTTTTTTTTTCTTTCGGTTGGCCAACCCGATAGCATCCTAGGCCCCCTGTAGATCAGGTAGCGACCTCGGTCATCTTGTCCTAAGACCCCCTATAGAGCAGGTTGCGATCTTGGACTATTTTTCTCATCTTGAGGCCCCCTGTAGATCAGGTAGCGACCTCTGAGGCACCCTTAGATCAGGTAGCGACCTCGTCCCCCGGAAACCCGTGCGGGACCCAGTTAGGCTAATTAATCAATTATCATCCTATATTATCACTTTCATATCATAACTCAATTTCATGCTTTCATCATATTCTTTCCATTATCATCTCATGTACCTCATGCATGCATTCATAAATCATATCAAGTCATCATCATCATTTCACTCATATATATAAGCATGCATAAAATCATGGCGTAATAAATACATAATATATATTAAGCAAGTGTAATTCATATACACTTAGACCATCTACAATGGTTGATTTCTTAACAAAAGTTTTTAACTCCCTTTTCCATCACATCATATTAAAAAATTTACTTTACATTTATAATAAATAGCAAAATAGATCATGTTGCTCGATATCTGTGCAAAACCCACAATTTTTAGCAAAAAAAAAAGCATAAAGTAATATGTGGCAAGCAAAACTATTAGGTGGCATTGCAAGTACGTTTTATAAGGGGCTTTTACTTCAAACTTCTGTGCACAATATCCTAGAAAAAATTAGATATCTAATATTATTTATTGTTTAGAAACCTCCATTGTACATGATCTTACCTCGCAGGTAAGAACAATAAAACCTCGCAAACCAACTATTGAGTCCATTTCCCACTCGGACTATCCTCCTTTATCGTGCTTGGATACGCTCACAAAGACTAAGCTATATTTAACCAAAACCTTCAACAACACCTGCGGAGAATATCATATTCCTCGTATTAAACTTCTCGATTCAAACACCAATTAAATTCATTCCTTTGAATTTAATTAACTTATATCCTCCTCTATAATCCCAATTTAATTAATTTAACCTTCAATTAAGAATAACGTTTTGCCCGCAGGCAATTTCTGAACCCACCTGTCATCAAATCTCAACAAACAAACAACCCATAATCACCAGAATAATGTAACGAGCATAATGGAATTTTCAATTATCCATTTTGACAAGCCTAAGGTCAATTTAGGCCAAATCGCAATACGGAAAACGAATAAATTCATAACTTATTCGTTACTAACCCGATTGACGATCCGAAAGAAGATTCGGAATCACAACGATGCAGGCTACGCTCGGACACCATCAAATTCACCGGAATCTGAGCGACGGAACCTCCCTAGTATCATATATGCTCGACCAGGCCTTCCCTTGCTTGGAAATGTAGAAACTCGGTACCAAAATGAAGAGAATGAAGAGAGGAATCCAAAAACTCAAACGGATTTGAAATCGGATTACAACCGGAGAGTAGATCCGAGTTTGAAGATTGAGAGAAATCAGAGCTTTTACGAGGAAACGTGAAAGGAAATGAATTAATAAAAGATATTTCCGCTATTTATAGCAAAGACGATAATTATCTTTTAGCGGAATCGATAATTATCCTTTCACCGATCCGAAAGCGGTTTAAGCCCCCTTCTCCAAACTTCTCGAAATTGGAATAATAAATCTGGAATATTGTATGGATTATTATTTCGCAATTGTCTCGAAAAACGCATATTCCTAAGCCGTATTTCTTAGCCGCTAAGAAACGAAATAGTGACTCTTTTGGCCGTTTTGCCTTTTCATGTTTTTTCATATCTAGGACATGTCTGATGTCCTGAGTATTTCTCTCAACTGCATTTTTATTAATTGAAGCTCCCAAATGCTCCAAATAACACCGGGGTGTAATATCATCTAGGAGCAGGTTACCTCGAGAGGTATCTCGTGTTATAACAGATTTAATTCCTTAAAAATTCTCGATTAGGTCATCTTTGATTTTTGAATGTTACACCCGTGAAGATCAAAACGGAGCCGAAGAGAAGAAGAGTGAAGCCGGAGGAGGACTATCAGCACGAAAACGAAAAGCATCTCACAAAGATGAAGCGGGAATGGGCGAGCCAAGAAATAGCACCGCCAAATGCATGTACAACAGGAACAAGAACTCCTGGGGAAGTGAATGATGGGAATTCGGGAAGAGCCTCCCATCAAAAGAAACCATCATGAAACCACACCACCACGACCGCAATCTAGACACGATTCTATACATACACCGGAATCTGTAGGAGAGCTTGAAAACAAGAACATGTCAATATCCACCTCAATGAAAGCCACAATACTTATTCATACGAAAACTTTTGCTCAAATTAGTTCATAATTTCAAAGATTAGTTCAAAAACGAAAAAACTTCCTTGTTTTCAAGTTAATCGGATAAAATTTTTATTCCAATCATATTCCATAGACAAATATTCAGGAATTTGTGATTCTTGGTCAAAGAAACATATTTCATCGATAGTGTGACTGTAGTCGTTGTTCATAAGCCAAGACATATTTGCCTAAAGCTTAACGCTTTGTTCCAAAGCTCAAACAAATTTTCTCAACAAAAAAAATTAAAATTTTCAATTTCAGTTCCATGAAAAAGTCAAATTTTCAACTCAAACAGTAGGGTCGATAGATCTCAAATCTAGAGCAGAAGGTTTGTTGAAAGGGTGTTGTTCACAAGTGGATCAAGACGAAGAAGGACATCAGAACAAGGTTTGTATCACCTCAAATTCTCAAATAATCCAAAAAATAGTCGGAGAGGCGCTATGAAGGTAAATAAAGCTCGCATAGTTAGACATTAGAGCATTACACTCAAGATTGTTCAAATGAGCATAATCCGCTCAAGATTGTTTAAAAAAACTAATTGGTTACTCAAAATTTGTTAAAGGAGTTTATTCGATTAACCGAGAAATGGCTAGGAAAAAGTATCTGATATGAGGGATCCACATATCCTCACTCTTAAGATTGTTCAAAGAGCATACCCGATTACTCCCTATTGTATAAATAGTATATACGACTTAATAAAACCAAGACTTTTTGCTCTTATTCATGTTGTTAATAGATGATTTTTTTTATTACAAGTTGGTTTGTGGTCAAATCATAGGTTTAGTCGTACTAACGGTTCAATTTTTCAATTGTTCATATATGTCAGTTTTGAGGGAAGTTTCAAATAAGGCCGGAGATTAGAGGTACAAGCGAAAAAGAAGAAATAGAAACTTAAGAAAATAAAACTTAAAGGAAGGAGATGGATTTATAAACAACGATTTGTAAACACAACTTAAAAAGGAAAGACATTTGATTTAAGAAAGCCTTACAAAAAGAAGGTCACAACCAAAAATCAATAATTGATCTCAACTTGACACACAGCCCATTAAAAAGAGCAGAAAAAACAACTCTAAAATTTTGAAAAACTCATATTTATCTTGTAAGAAATAAGATAAGAAAAATGTGTTTGATTAAAGAAGACTACAACTATAAAACCAAAATTAAACCGTGAAAATAAATACAAAAAAAAACAAAAGTTATATAGAAAAAAATACACACGGTAAGACGAATAATCAAAGAGACTTGTATGAAAAATAAAACAAATTGAGAAGACGAAGAGAAAAAAGGTAAGAAAAACAAAAATAAAATAAAGGAAAGGAGAAAAGATAAGGAAAAAGTTATTCCTCTAGATTTCTTCTAACCTTAGAGATAAAAAGACAAATTTCCCTAAAAACACAATTGTTGCTGTTCTATTGTTTCTTTTTGTTTTTTTTTTTTAAAATTCTATTGTTGTGAGAAGATTTTTTTATAATTTATCTTAATTCTTAGTTCAAGGTTAATAGGGTGATTTGAAAGTGAAAATAAAATCACACCGATTCTTTTTAAAGTTGATTATTCATTTTTTGGATTTAGATGTTTCTGATTTTGATCAACAATACAGAGATGGTGATATTGTTTGAAGCCTTAGAAAACCTTAACATTTGGATTCAATTTGTTTAAAATCTCTTTGCTCGATAGAATGTTCTATGTTCTGGTTAGGCATATAACTTTTTTATCCAATGGGGTTCACAAAAAACCAAACCTTAGAAGTGAAGCTATTTCATGCTTTTAGTAGCAATTTCAAAAGCAAATATGAGTTTGTTCAAAGAGTTGCCTTTTGAGTTTGTTCCAATAGGTATAAGTTTGTTCCAAGAGGTATGAGTTTGTTCCAAGAGTTTCAAGGAAATTAGTGCTTGTTAGCAATTGCAGGAGCAAAGTATGAGTTTGTTCAAAAAATTTCTAGGAAATTCGCTTGTTGTAGCGGTTGCAGGAGCAAAGTATGAGTTTGCTCAAAGAGTTTCAAAGAAAACTCTTGCCTTTGGTATCAATTTCCGAAGCATTGTCTGGGTTTGTTCAAGAGTTTCAAAGAAAACTCATAATATGAGTATTTTTTGACAAAGAAGAGCTAGTGATGAGGAAGTCTGACATCAAGAGTGGAGGCCTGAGGCGGTCTTCCGTTTTGAATCTGAAATCCGAAAAACTGTACAAAATTTCAATGCACAAACATTATAGACCAAACACAAGAAGTTCTGAAGTTCATCAACAAAACAAGCTAAAAGAGAATAGACAAAAAAACTTGTTAGTAGAATATGAAAGCTTTAGTTGATGTCCCGATTTGTAGATCTAGGGTTTTGAAGAGAGGTAGTGTCGTCGGATGAGTCGAGAGCCGCCAGGGAGGAAGATTCGCAGGCCGCCAGGGGAGGGAAGATTCGCCGGCCGTCACCTTCATTTTGTAGATGTCGCTGGAGAAGAGATGCAGATGTCGCCGGAGAAGAGAGAACAAATGGCCGAAATATAACCTCACAACCGCAACCGGAACTGGTGGCCGGAGAAAAAAGAGCAGAAGAGCTGGACAGATGGTGGGAACAACCTAACCCGGTCCGTCGCTAGCGGCGGCGAGATCCTGGTAAGCGGCTGGAAGCGACGACTCCTGGTGGTGCGGTCGTCTTCGTGTGGTGGTCGGACTGACGTGAATAAACCACCAGGCGGACATACCTTGGTGTTCTTGCGACTTCTGAAGGAGCGGCGGCTAGGGCACACCAGCATGCGAAGAGAGGAAACGGGAAACGGGAGAGAGGGTTTTTAACAACAAATAAATCCAAATGTAATACTTTTAGTTGCTCTATTTTTATCCTAGTAATTTTATTTTGAAACAATTTGATTTAATAGGCTTTTTCTAATTTTGTGTTTAGTAAATGTACCCCTTGAGAGAAGAGTGTGTAGAGTTTGAAAATAAATACAAAAGGTTGGGGTACATTTACTTAATTGAAACATTATAAAGGCTATTTACTACTCTAGTTTTTCAAAAAAGGCCTAGTTACCAAAATTGCCCTTTTATTTTTGCAAGCCATTTTCCCAATAACGCTTCTTAATATTTTACTTTTACAGAAATATAATCATTATATTATTTAGACTTCAAATGACGTATTTTTTATAATAAAAAATGTATGTACATATCCGGATGTTGTATTTCATATTTAAAAAGTAAATAATTTCTGATTTAACTATATGTATATAATAAGATTTTAAAGTTATAATAATAAACATTGTTATAATCAATACTATAAATTTACGGACATAAAATCGCAACACACTAAAAACGAAAGTTGTAGTATAACTTTTACTATAATTATATAGAAAGATATGTTTTTTTTAAAAATTTAGTGGAATTTCAAACTGTTTTTTTAGACTTTAATTTAATGTTTAATTGTTCAAATTTTTTAAAAATTTTTTTGGCATGAATTAAAAAGATCAAAATATAGCTTAATGTGGATGTGGTTAATATCATTGAATTTTGACCCCTCAAAAACCTCAGCTGATCGGTGGATTTATCATTAGAAACAACAAAGCAAGGACAATTGCGGTAGGAAAAGGAAAATGTCAGGCAAACTCTGTTCTTGAAGCAGAAGCGTTTGCTCATCAACTCGCTCAACCACATTTGGAAACCACCATGGGAAGCAGACATCATCTCAGATACCTCGTTATTGATTTCTAGCTTCACCAAATGTGCGATTCGACACATCTTTAGGGAAATCAACACTATTGTTGATCGGCTGGCGCTGCTTGGACATAACCCAGGTATCTGTGTCGAACCTCTGCCACACGAAGTTGAAGACCTCACCCGAAAGGAAGCTCTAGGGAGTTTTGTCTTGAGAGGTTGAACCTCCCTTTTTCGCTTACTTGTATCAAAAAAAAATTAATAAAGTTTAAAATTGAATTTTGTTTTATGTTTAAATTTTAGATAGTAATCATGTTGATCGCAAACGTCTAATTTGTTTTTCCAAGTTGGTGTTCAGTTTGGTTCATATCAGTTTACGTCGAATGTCATTATAAAATATTTATAATTTACGATAAATTTGAGTTGTGATATTCGTTTTCGGTGTGATTTGAATTTTTGTTAGTTAAATCAATTTTGCTTTAATTTTTTTAACAAAGTGTATTTAACTGTTTGATATTAGAGTATTGAGAATAGTGTTTATTAGATATTATAATATATATCTTAAAAAATGTGTTATTGATTTCAAAAATTACGTAAGACAATTGGAACTTATGAAAGTTAGAAAGGTCAAGTGATAGTAACATCGTGTTTAAATTTTTGATACAAAAACAAATTAATAAATCTAAGTAATTCTTAATTGCCAGTTATTAGGGGTGTTATATGAGTAGAAGGGGTCAAACATGGGCATGCTCAAGTTCGGTTCGTTTGTAAGTAAATTGATGTGGTGGAGCAAGACGGCCAAGGGATAGTACCGTCTTGGCGGATTAAGGGTTTGAATATTCGGTGGGAAGCTCGAGTTTGCATTTGGGTTGATGGCAGGGGTGCTGGATTTGGGCTTGGATCTGGTAAGTCCAGAGGGGAAGTGGAGTTGTGAACATCAATAGGGAAAGAATTGGGCTCAATAGTGGAAGGCGTGGTAGTTGGGCCGGGTGAAGTGGAGATAGGAGACACATGAGATGGGCTTGAGGGAGGTGTTGGGACTGCTGAAGGGGATGGGGCTGGCTGTGGACAGAAAGGCATGGACACCTGGGCCTCCGTAGGGGTGGGTTGTTTATTGTTATTAAAAGTGAATGAGAACGTGTTTTCATGGAATGGCACATCTCTAGATACATAGAAGTTGTTGTGAATTTCATCAAGGCAAATGTAACCAAGGTGTTGAGAAGAGTAACCTACAAAAATGGTAGTTTGAGAGCGGAAATTGAGCTTGTATTTATTGTATGGGCAAAGATTCGGGAAGACTAAGCACCCAAACATCTTAAGAAAATTGTAATTTGGTTTTTGATTGTGTACAAGTTCAAAGGGTATTTTATGATTGAGAACCGGAGTGGGAAGACGATTGATAATGTATGTGGCGGTTTCAAGGGCAAAGTCCCACAACCGTAACGGAAGTGAGGCATGTTTGAGGAGAGTTAAACCCATGTCGACAATTCGACGATGTCGAGTTTCAACGGAACCATTTTGTTGGTGGCTATAAGGGCAAGTAAGCCTATGATTGATCCCCAATTTTTGAAAAAGAGGGGTAAAAGGTTTAAACTCGGAACCACCATCGGTTTGAATATAAATTATTGTGGTAGATAGGAAATTAGTAATGAGATTGATGAAATTTGTAAAAACCGCTGTAACCGAGGACTTTGATGGTAAGGGAAAAAGCCAAATAAATTTGGAGAAACCATTTACAATAGAAATATATACTTGTGCCCTTTGAAAGATAAAGTGTGACTTGGTCCCCAAACATCAAGAAATACAAGGGATAAAACTCTATCACTTGTAGATGGGCTTGGTGGATGTGGAAGAGCATGGGCATTGGCCCATGAGCAGGAAAGACAACCATTAGGTTGAAGCAGTGGGCCACAAATTGGGCTTTGGAGATGGGCTAAAACGGAATGGATGACAGGGGAAGAGGCGTTCCCTAAGCGAAAATGCCACAAGCTGGCTTGTTGGGTGTTCGTGTGATGGAGTTGTGGAGACGATGAACCAGAAGAGGTGGGCAACACATACAGACCGTTCTCAACGATTCCTCACAGCAGAAGATTGTGGGTCTTGGAATCCTTGACAAGAAAGGAGTGTGAGTGAAACTCAAAAAATACAGAGTTATCAATACATAATCGATTGACAGATAAAAGGTTCTTTGTCAATAATGGAGTATGTAAATATTGGATATTAAAAATTAACGAGAAGGGGAATGAAGAAGAGATGAACCCTGATGGTGTATGGGTACTGTGGAGCCATCACCCGGGGACACTATATTTGTGCCTTGATACAGATAATTGTCAATCTTGAGATTGGACAA
Organism: Fagopyrum esculentum; assembly: GCA_033239045.1. Taxonomy (NCBI): domain Eukaryota; kingdom Viridiplantae; phylum Streptophyta; class Magnoliopsida; order Caryophyllales; family Polygonaceae; genus Fagopyrum; species Fagopyrum esculentum. The sequence goes on from BSUD01000003.1 coordinate 9,516,621, forward strand.
ATCAGGGGTGTAGTGGTAAGTTGTTGTTGTGTCAGGGTACCACGATGTTGAGGTAGCATTGGCCTGGAACTACTGGGATGATGGAGCTGTGTAGGCGTGATGAAACCTATGCCAGCAAGTGAGAGCAATATGGCCAGGTTTTGAACACACTTGACAGATAAGCCTTGTATCTGGGGCTCTAGAGAAGTTCTGCTGAGGATTGTTGGTAGGGATTTTTCCTCTTCATCTCCCTCTTCCTCGATTGTTTCGACCTCCATTGGCATTGGAGCGATTTTGGGATCCTCTGCCCTGGGTTTTTGTGTAGTTTGCTTCCATAGAGGTGTTGGTGTTGTTGACAAAGGGTGGGGTAGGAAGCAAGGCAGTTTGTTGGCGAGCAAGACGAGCTTCATGGACCAGCAGGTGAGACAAAATTTGGTAGGGAGATGATAAATCAATCTGGGTAGAGAGGCTAGTCACTAAGGAATCATAGTCTATACCTAACACTGCCAAAAGGAAACTCGTAAACTTAGTGTCTAAGATGACTTGGCCAGCCGTGGTTAAGCAAGAAATAAGGTTTTTAGCCTTGCTGTAGAAATCAGTGATAAATGAGTCTCCTTTGCAAAGGGAGGCAAGTTGAAGCCTGGTTTGAACAATTTTGACATTAGAAGCATAGGCAAACAAAGTATGGAGCTGAGTCCAGATTTGTGCAGAGGTTCTACATTCCAAAATCTGAACCAATATTGGCTCAATTAAGGAGTAGGTGAGTATAGATAGAACAAATTGGTCTTTGTAGATCCAATCTGTATATTCTTTTGATTGTGGAGGTTGGGGGGATTTCCAGGACATGGTTTCGTTCCATCTACATACTCAAACAGATTCTGAGCTCTTAGGATAGGGCCTTATCTGAGCCTTCCAGAGTAGAAAATTATCAGAAGAAAGTTTGGAGATGAGGAAGGAAGAGATGGAGGAAAGGGAAAAGTTTTTGTTTTCAGTCATTGATGACTCCTTTTTTTTTTAGAAGTTTGTTTCAGAGTTAGGCGTTGGCCGTTATGGCTCTAATACCATAATGGGAGACAATGTTTGTCTGTGAAATGATATGATTCTTGTTGTATTCATGAGTTGTAGCATAGTACATATATATAGCAGATGTCACCAATATACTAGTAAATGGGCCTCTATACATGGGCTTCTAATATGGACTATTGTCTAGTCTAGTAGGGACACCGTACCCCGTTACCCCCAGATCCGCCAATGTCAATATATATCGTTTGCACCAAAAGCATAATTTGAGTTCTTCACTAATTAAGAGTATTGGTTATTTTTTTTTTTAATATTTACTAATCAGTATTGTAGCATATTCAGCAATGACGTACATACATATATGAGAGAGATCAAATTTGTACAGTACAATACTTGCATCAAAGAATCATGAGTCTACGTGCATGATCATCAAACAAAAGATCATTGTTAGTTTTTAGTCTTGTTATATGCCTAGCTAACAAGTGTACTCACCACCATGTTACACATGTTGTTTCTACGTTACCAATCACTCATAAACATGTCCATTTATTTCATGAAAGATTAGGTCATTCTTCTCTTTCAAACTTGTAACATACGCTAATGTCATGTAGTAAGGTGCCTCGTGATGTTATAATCCATTGTGAAACTTGCACTCTTGCTAAGTAACACAAAAGTTTCTGTAAAGAATTTGATCAAATAAACAATTTTCTATTTCCATTAGGTTTGTCTATCCCTTCAATTTTTATCACTTTCATTAAATTAAAGTTGGAAGGTAAGAGGTTTGATTAGAGGTACATTTACTAAATATACTTATACCATGAGCCTAATTACTAGAGAGAAATTTCAAAAGGACTTAGCTAATTTGGCAAAGTTTCTTTTCCTCACAGTGCTCTTATGTTATAAGACCTTTTCGCTCTAACGTACACAAATGGATATTTAGAGACCTTACCATACAACTTCTCATTGTGATGCTAAATTTTTTTGACCTTGGTTGATGATCACACAAGCCACAAGGTGTACATGGACTTATCTCGTGACTGACAAACAATAGGTTTATAATATTGTTTATAACTTTATGGATTATGAGGAGACACAATTCAACTGTACAATCTAGATTTTTTGGATTGATAATGGTGTTGAATTTCTCCAACATTGACTACAAAGCTTATTTATTTCCAAAAGAATTCTACATTACATGTCAGTTGCTTATATGCCTCAGCAAAATGCTCATGTTGAATGTAAACATAAACATCTAGTGAAGACAACTCGAGCTTTGAGGCTTCATGCTCATCTTCCTATCCATTTTTGGGGTGAGTGTATTTAGGCTACTACTTACATCATTAACACCATGGCCTCTTCTGTTTTAGAATGGAAGGTACCCTATGACCTTTTACACAAGAAACCGAGTTCTCGTGATCACTTGAGAGTCATTGGATGCCTATGCTATTCTCTTTTTCCCTCCAAAGATAAATTTAGGGTTGTTAATCGTCTTTGTGCCCTTATTGGATATCCACCTTACCAAAAAGGTTATAAGCTTCTTGATCTCAAAATGATTATGCCTTCACAATGATATACTTAAAACAATTTTTTTATATGCAACTTTGTTTGACAGTCATAGGTTGGCACATAAGAAGGTGAAAGACCCTCAAATAGCCGCAATTAGAGAATTTTTTGAAGAAATTGGAACATGGTTTATCGATAGCATTTCAGAGGTTGGTGTCAAAATTAATGACCCGATTATCATCTATTTTGTATGTTAATTTTTCTTTCAATTCCTTCTTGTGTACACGAGTACATCAACACACTTACTCAAGCATGACCTAAACAGTCAACTGTAATCTATTATGTTGTTTGTTAAGTTGAACTACTATTTTGAACTGAATTGAATACACATTCCTCGTTTACGACGCTGTGTTGTATTTGAGATTTAGAAATTATAATTTGATTTCATTGACTTACTACTATTTAAAATTTTTAACGTTTACTATAGACATTATGTAAATCTAGTAAGAAGAGTAAAATGTAACAGAAATAAAAATTCTATTTAAAATGGTATTAGAGCAAGAATACTTGCTTCCGTAATCAAGATCTATTTCTGGTCTTGATTGTTTGCGCATTATAGGGTTTCTACTCATCTGCTTGGGAAGAAGCCATGTCGACAAACAAAATCCGATCATTGGTGCAGGAAACACCAATCATCCATTGTACTTGTCTACTTCTGATAATCCAGGCATGTAGCTGGTATCAACATTGTTCGATGGCCTTAATTTTTCTTCTTGGAAAGCAGTATCAGAATGGATTTGGGAGCTAAATTGAAGCTTGGATTGAAAAGATTGCTCGATGTATTCGTGCAGATTATATGTTCAGATGCTGGATCATACATTCGATGGAACATGATATAGCAGAGGATGTCACTTATGTGGAATCTGCTAAGCAATTATGGGAGGAGATAGTTGAGAGGTTTGAGGCATCCAATGCACCTCTTGTCTATCAAATTCACAAGAATTTGTCTAATATCAAGCAAGAAAATCAGAGTGTTGTTGTCTATTACTCGAAACTGAAAAAGCTATGGGATTAGTTGTAGTCCACAAATGGATTACCTGCTTCTCAGTGCACTGGAATTTCACATTGTACTTGTGAAATCCTCAAGAAGCTTTTAGAAAGGGATGCTAAAGGCAAGATGGTGCAGTTCTTGATGGGATTAAGTGATCAATTCGATCTCATTAGGTCCAATATTTTGTCCTTGGATCCATTTCCTATTGTCAATAGAGCCTTTCACATGGTTCTTCAAGTGGAGAAGCAAAGGGAAATTACTTAAATTCCCTCATCCTAGGTACCAATTTAAACTGATGCCTTGACTGTCAATCGACAAGTTCATTTTAGGTAGGCCGGTGGAAGCAGAAGAGATTACAAGAAGGAGAGAAGTGAAAGAAATGTGACCATTGTCATGAAAAAGGACATCTTAAGGAGAGTTGTTTCAAGATCATTGGATATCCTGACTGGTTCAAAGGCAATAAGAATACTGAACCAGGAAATTATCACGTTAAACAGTCATCTCGAGGACAAGGATCTTTCGTTGCAAATATTGTGGATGAAGCAGTTTCTACTTCACCTATTGATGGATCTGATGAAGTCAGTGTTGGACACAATAAACCTGGCAGTTCTCTTGTCAGTGCTGTATTTCAGAAAATTGTGAAATTAATGCAGCACAATATCTCTATGCTAGGAGTTGCAAATTTTGTAGGTAATATGATAACCTTGTTAGCTAATTCATCATCTATATCCTATGATTGGATAATTGATTCAGGAGCATCAAATCATAGCTCTTATTGTAGAGATTTATTTTCTGACTCACTTTACTTACAAACCCAGTGCTTATTGATGGATTGATCAACAAAGTGCTTTACACTAGGACTGTTATTTTGTCTCCCAGTCTTATTCTTCATCATGTATTATACATGCCAAAGTTCAAACACAATCTCTTGTTTGTCCCTCGACTTGTAGAAAATTCTGACTATGAGGCTTATTTTACATCTCATCACTATGTGTTTCACGACCATATTAGTAAAGCTATCCTAGCTAATGGTTACAAGGAAGGTGGTCTCGACAGTTTTCTTTACCTACACAAGCAATAAAAGACAGTTATGACGTTTCTTCTGCTCATGGGGCTTCATATCTTGATAATAAGCATGTTGATTTGATTCATGCTAGACTTGGTCATTCTTCTTTGTCTAAGATGACTCATCTGAAATTTTTTAATATTCTACATCTCATAAACTGGATTGTACCACTTGTGTTTTAGCTAAACAACACAAGTTACCATTTCCACATAACACTGCTCATACTAAATCTTATTTTGACCTGATTCATATTGACATATGGGGTCCTTATCATACACCTTCCTTGTGTGGTTCTAAATACATCCTTACCATTGTGAATGATCATACACGATGTACATGGACATATCTCATGAATGATAAGACTCAAGTTTATAGGATACTTTCAGGTTTTGTTGCTTATTTTAAAAAACCAGCTTGGTAGTTTTGTTTAAAGTTTTAGGCCAGATAATGGTTCTGAATTTCTTCAGCACAACTTAGTCTCCCTGTTTCTTGCTAATTGTATTATCCATCAAAGATCTGTGGCTTATGTGCCTCAACAAAATTCCAAAGTTGAAAGGAAGCACAAACATCTCTTAGAAACTACTCGAGCACTCAGATTACATGCTGCTCTACCCTTGAATTTTTGGGGAGAATGTATTCTTGCCGCTACTTATCTCATTAATTTTTTGCCATCATCTGTGCTTGAATGGAAAATTCCATTTGAACTCCTTCATCATACAAAAGCTTCTTATGATCATCTCAATGTATTTGGCTGTTTATGTCATGCCTTGCTCCCATTTTGAGACAAATTTCAAGCTGTTTAAAGGCCATGTGTTTTTATTGGTTATCCACCTGGTTAAAAAAGGTTTTAAAGTGTATGATTTACACACTAAAAATATTTTTGTTGCTCGACATGTTACCTTCTATGAATCTACTTTTCCCTTCAAAAATCCTATTCCTTCTTCTACTTTTTCTCCACAAAATTTACCATTGGTGTCACCTTCTATTGATCATGATTTACCTGTTCATGTCCCTTCAATGCATAATACCGACACTCTTTTTTCACCACAAACTTCTTCGTCTTCTCCTTCATTTGCATCTCCTATTCCTGTACCCTTTGATCAATCTACCACCTCTCTTTCTACCCCTTCTTCACCTACTGGTCCTTCTTTGCCAAACAATTCTACCATTCCCCTTCACACTCCTCATCAAAGACTATCTCGTGTCATTCATAAACCAGCTAGGTTTCATGACTACATATGTGCTACTACCCAGTCTATTTCTCCATTCAGATCTCATGTCATTTCTTCTATAACCAACAATCATGATGCAACCTATGTTCAATCTTTTTGTAGCATGCTATCTACTTTTGAACCATCTCATTACAACCAAGCCAAGAATGATCCTATCTGGGTAGCAGCCATGAAAAAGGAGATTGATGCTCTAGAACTCAATCAAACATGGTCATTGACAACTCTTCCTTCTGGACATAAGGCAATTGGATCCAAATGGGTTTATAAGGTGAAATACAACCTAAATGGGTCAATTAAAAGATGTAAAGCTCGACTTGTGGCTAAGGGTTACAATCAAGTTAAGTTTATATGACTCCTAGCTCTTGCTTGTTTACCAATGTCAGAATGCTTCTAGCTCTTGCTTCCATCCAGTCTTGGCTCCTCCATCAATTGGACATTAATATTGCTTTCTTGCATGGTTTCTTAGACGAAGAAGTATATATGACTCCTCCTATTGGTTATGACAAAGCTCTACCTGGACAGGTTTGTTATCTTAAGAGATCTACATATGGATTGAAGCAAGCCAGCCGACAGTGGAATGTACAACTTACCAAGTGTTTACTTACTCTTGGTTTTGTTCAATCTCCACATGATTATTCACTCTTTTTCAAGCATTGTTCTATTGACATTATGGTTGCCTTAGTATATGTTGATGATATGCTTTTGACTGGTGACCTCCCTCATGAAATTACTTCAGTCAAAACTGCTTTGGACAGGGCCTTCACTATTAAGGATCTTGGTTTGGCCAGATTCTTCCTTGGAATGAAAATTTTTAGAGATAATTCAGGGCTTCTTGTAATCAGAGAATGCATATTTTAGATATACTTCAAGATTCTGGCATGGAGGATTGTAAACCTACATCATTTCCTATGCAGAAGAATTTAAAACTTACTCCAGATTGTGGAGAAGTCATTCAAAATTCAAAATCCTATAGACGACTGGTTGGTCGCCTACTTTATCTCACACTTACTCGTCCAGACATTACCTACACAGTTCAACAATTAAGCCAATTTCTTTCCTCTCATCGAGTGCCTCATTGGAATGATGCTATGTATCTGCTCAGATATTTGAAGCATACAGTTAATCATGCTTTATCCTATCCTTCCATTTCTACTCTCACCCTTACTGCATATAGTGATGCAGGTTGGGGGTCATGTATATTCACTTGTCGATCCATCATTGGTTACTGTGTTTTTTTGGGTTCTTCCTTGATTTCCTGGAAAAGCAAGAAGCAAAAGATTGTCTCCAAGTCATCAATTGAAAGTGAGTATAGAGTTGTGTCAACCACAACAAATGAACTCATTTGGTTACATGGACTATTATCTGACTTTCATATCTGTATACCCTTCCTATCCCAATGCACTGTGACAACAAAGCTGCTCAACACCTTGATGCCAACCCTGTATTCCATGAGAGAACAAAGCACCTCAGGCTTGACTGTCATTATGTGAGAGATGAAGTTCAGAGAGGTTTCATTTCTACATCTCATGTTCGTTCATCTCTACAGGTTGCAGAAATCTTTACTAAAGCGCTTGGAAATCATCAACATTCCTTTCTTACTGCCAAGCTTGGACTGTTTCATCCTCGTCCAACTTGGTGGGGGGGGGGG
>BSUD01000003.1:9525302-9537454 GCA_033239045.1 Fagopyrum esculentum
GCCTTGTAGGCGGGAGATGGGGTGTAGACTGGAGCCTTGTAGGCGGGAGATGGGGTGTAGACCGGGGCCTTGTAGACGGGAGATGGGGTGTAGACTGGGGCCTTGTAGGCGGGAGATGGGGTGTAGACTGGGGCCTTGTACACTGGAGATGGGGTGTAGACTGGTGTCTTGTAGGCGGGAGATGGGGTGTAGACTGGGGCCTTGTAGACAGGAGATGGGGTGTATACCGGGGCCTTGTATACTGGAGATGGGGTGTAGACCGGAGCCTTGTAGACGGGAGATGGGGTGTAGACCGGGGCCTTGTACACTGGAGATGGGGTGTAGACTGGGGCCTTGTAGACGGGAGATGGGGTGTAGACCGGAGCCTTGTAGACGGGAGATGGGGTGTAGACCGGGGCCTTGTAGGCGGGAGATGGGGTGTAGACCGGGGCCTTGTAGGCGGGAGAAGGTGTGTAGACCGGGGCCTTGTAGGCGGGAGATGGATTGTAGACCGGGGCTTTGTAGGCAGGAGATGGAGTGTACACTGGAGCCTTGTAGGCGGGAGATGGTGTGTAAACAGGTGATTTTTTATATTCCGGAGAAGGAGTATAGACGGGTGATTTATAAACGGGAGAAGGAGAACCGTATCCGTAAGAATCGGCAGTTGCAAAAGCTGCCAAAGCTAAGAAGAGCAACGAGAAAAGAAGGGTGGAACTCTTGAAAGCCATGTTGTGTGTTTAGGCTTGGAGCTTACAAGAGAAGAATTGGGAGATGTGATACAAAATGCCTAATTTCATTCCTTTATATAGCTTCTTTGAATATTCATCATATCGTGAAACTTAGTTGGTTGCACGATATATAACAATTCTTATATTATAATTAGGAAACAACTTTCTTTTGTTTATGCAATTTGACATTTGCTTAGATTTTCGTTTTCTCTATGATGTATGATTGCATGGATAGCTGTTATTAAACATTGGATTTCAAAAGACTTCATACATGATAATGTACTTGGCTTATAATTGGATAGTTTCTATTAGCTGTATAATCATTATGTACTTATAAGTCGTTGTTTTTGTATAATAATGTTCACCATGTTATAAACTATCGTGATGTACTTTTAAGTCGTTGTTTTTGTATCAGAATGTACGTGGCGACGTGGCGTATAGGTCCTGCATGTATATGGACATCCTCCGATCCATATATTTCTTCATCATATAAATAAACACTTTATAAAACCATTAGCTTAGCTAGATCTTCATTATGTATAAGTCGTTATTTCTGAGAAACTACTACGTTGACATACAGCTATAGAAGATGCTCAACTGCTCCGAAGTCTTTAATTGATCGATATACATGTCTTATCCTCCAAATAAACGTCTTTTTGTCTCCTACGTTGTAACGTTGCCATAAAGCTCACATGTTAAGTGAAACATGTACAAACTTTTACTATTTAGTTATAATGTTTTTTTTTTTGAAAAGTTATATATTAGCTCAGGGAGAGAATGTACATGGTGCCATCTATGGCTACAAAAGCATGGAGCAATGGTAGATAGAATTAGAAAGGCGACAGTAGAACTAGTTACATGAGTTGGATACCAAGAATGTTGGCCCAAAAAATAGAGAGATCAGATCTATCCTTCCAGTGGTGGGAGAAGTGGTTCTTGGTGGCTTGGATAATGTTATGGGCGCATGAGACTTCATGAGTAATCTTGTGGTTATAGACCATGTCATTCCTTGCCCTCCATATGAAGTAGATGAAGTTGATTATTGTGGCAATTCTAACATTGGAGATGAGATGGTGCTTGTGAGGGTTAATATACCCAAGCCAAGTCCAAATGTTGCTCTTGTAAGGGAATGGGGCGGGGACTCGCATCCATCTGGAAATAAGATCGAGAGTGATGGAGGCGAAGCGGCAGTCATGGAATAGGTGGGTCTCATCTTCAGGACTGTGGTTGCAGAGGTAGCATGTATCTCGTTGGTTGATGTTCCAGGCAAGTAATTTTGAAAGTGTGGGGAGTCTTTGGTGGGCAGCGATCCAGGCGATGAAACTGCTCTTTGGAGTGTTAGTCTTCTTCCAGATATTGTTGTAAAGATTGGGGTTTGTTGGCGGAAGCTGCGGTTTCAGGTAGAAGTAAGCTGAAGATGTGGAGAAGTTACCATTTGGCTTTGCAGTGGTTGTGATGAACGAAGTGCCGGAAGGTGATCTCTGAATGTGCAAGATCAGGTCTCTAACCTTCAGTAGGGAGTTCCAAGAGAAACTGTATTTGTAGTTGGGCTCGCAATTCCAGATGGAGAAACGCTTGAGGATGTTGTTGTGAACCCAGGAGGACCAGAGATTGAGCATGAGTTGGTGAGAATTGAGCTCGAAGATCAGCTTGGACATGCAGGCCTTGTTCCAAGCAAGTAGTTCCTTGAAGCCGAGCCCGCCATCAGCCTTAGGGGAGCAGACAGAACCCCAAGCAATTAATGATCTTCGACTGGAGTCGTTGCCTGACCAAAGGAAAGATCGGAGCAGGCCATTAATCTTCAGGATAACCGTGTGGGGAATGGGAAGCAAAGAGCACCAGTATTATTGGAGAGGTATCAGGATGGAGGATATAAGTTGTTGTCTTCCAGCGTATGAGAGTTTCCTGGCACTCCAGGCATTTATTTTTTGGGTGATCTTGTTGATGAGCGGTATGTAGTCAGCGTTCCTAAGCCTTTTGCAGCCAATGAGAATGCCCAAGTAAGTGAATGGAAGAGTGCCAATGGGAATACCAGTAGAGGATTCGAAAGAGCAGTGGTCCTGCGAGGCAACACCACCAAGGAAGAGCGAGGACTTGTTGACGTTGATGTGCAATCCTGAGTAGAAACCAAAATGGTTGAGTGTGTTTTTTAGAATATTGATGGATTCAATGTCACCCCTGCAAAACAGAAGAATATCGTCAGCAAAACAAAGGTGGGTTATGCGGGGGGTGGAGCACTTAGGGTGTGGGTTGAAGCTAGGGTTGGCAGTGTTGGCTTGAATCATCGATGATAAGACCTCAAGAGCAATGGTGAAGAGGGAGGGAGAGAGTGGGCAGCCCTGTCGAAGGCCCCTGGAACCTTTAAAGTGGCCCTTTAGGGTCCCATTGACATTGATAGAGTATGTGGGGTTGGCTATGCAAGCGTCAATGAGTTTGATGAAGTTGATGGGGTAACCCATTCTGCCTAGGCTGTTGATAATGAACCGGTGATCGATCATGTCGAACGCTTTGGATAGATCCACCTTTAAAGCACACCTGGGGGTAGACTCAGGAGATAAAAGTAGTGATAATGCTTGAAACTAAGTTTCACGATGAAGTTGATGGGGTAACAATTCTTATATTCACCTGATGCATGTACAAATTATTCATCTATATATGTTTGAGCCTAGGAGGTAGACTCAGGAGATCGATCTTTCCAGTGGTGGGAGGTGAAGGTCTTGGTCATGAGAATGGCGTTGTTTGCGCACGAGATGGTTGAGGTTGAGATGTTTTCTAAGGTACGCTCGTTTCTTTCTTTCTAGGTGCAGTAGATAAAAGTAGTGATGCTTGAGACTCTGATGCTTTTGATAAGGTTGTGTATTGCTTTGCCTTGAGTTTGTTGGGTGTTGAGCCAGTTCCAAATGCTGGTATGGCAGAGGTAGAGGGAAGGGGAGTCTGGTCCAAGATGCAATGATGTCGAGGACCAGGGATGTGTAAGACATGTTAGTCCATAGGTGAGTTTCATCTTCAGGGTTGTTTAGACATAGTTTGCAGGTGGTGTTGGGTATGGGGAGCAATTTTCAAAGCTTGGAGAGTGTAGGTAGTTTACCGATGCCGGCTAACCAGGTGATGAAACTGCATTTGGGGAGAATTAAGATGGTTCCATATGGTAGTGCACCATGGGATGGTATGGTTGTGGGTTCTGCAGAGATTATAGGCTTTAGTGAGGGAGAAGGTTTCATTTGGGTTGGAGATCAGGGTAAGGCAGTTGGTGGGTGTTGAGGTAGTGAGAAGCTCATCCTGAGTATTGAGGATCATGCTCCAGTTATGATTGGTGTTGGTTTTGCGAGGGCAGTTCTACATAGAGAGGTTCTTAAGGTAGTGTTTCATGGTCTAGGTGTGCATCAATGAGGGGTTGGTGGTGAGATCGTAAATGAACCGGGTGATGCTTGCTTCATTCCAAGTGAGAAGCTCCTTGAAGCCAAGCCCTCCTTCTTGTAAAGATTTGCAGACGTTGTTCCAAGCAACAAGAGATCTCTAGCTTGCTACTTTCCTTAACAGACCAGAGATAAGAGCGGATCAAACTTTGAATTTTGTTAAGGATAGTAGTATGCAGGAGGAAGACAGAACTCCAATATGAGTGCATGGTCATAAGGATAGAGGAGATGAGTTGTTTTCTTCCAGCATAAGAGAGGAGTTTTGCTTAATTTCCAAGATTGGATTCTTCAAGTGATATTGGAGATGAGGGGTTGGTAATCGGTGATGTTGAGTTTCTTGCTATCGATGGGACCCCAAGGTAATGAAAGGGAAGGTTGTCTTTGGTGAGATGTGTTGGAGATTTGGGCTAAGTCTTATTGATCTTGTCTTGAAACAAGGTGCAATGATTTGTTCACATGTGTGTCACTGTGGTCCGGGTTGTGGGAGGCAAGTCAAGTGACCGGCACTAAGAGCAACTAGTATTGTAAGGGGAGTCGGATCAAAGCAAGGTGATTCACGACAAGGTCAACTTATGCTAGATTTTAGAAGGCCGACGTTTAGGGATTTTTAGCCACATTTTATCAGCACACGTTTGGTTCTTAGGCCTTATATTGGCTAAAGAATATGTGGTTAAAATTGGGAGCAATCCAAGCTCAAATGCTTAGTGAATGTCAATGAAGCAGCTAGTGAGCTTCTTTAAGAGCTACACTAGCTTGAGCTAAGATATTGAGTATTTGTGGATCTTGGAGCTTACCCTAGCTATATTAAAGTGAATGAAGCTCATTAGAAGTGTTTGGACCAAGAAAAATAAACTAGCTCTAAGCTAGCTCCGGGGAGCGGTTTTGGGCTCCCTATGTGGGTCTCGGGCTTTCTAGAGCTTCAAGGTCCATCTTCCAAGTATCTTCCAAATAACTTCCATAACTGATTTTAACCGCTTTTTGACGGCTATAATTCCCCAAAACCGTGGCTCTCTATGCCTATAAAAGGGAGAGTCATTTGCACCTGATTCCACATTCGTTTTTGCAACAATAAAACTTTTAGTTCGATTGTATTGACATTGGATAAGCCTTCTTATAAGCTTGTTTACGAAACTCGAAAGACCAAAATAGTTCCTTGTATTGACAAAGAATAGGAATCCATCTTAGTTTGGTTTTGTATTGACAAAACCTAGATATACCCTTTCTACAAAGTAAGACAAGTAAGTCTCTTACTTAGTATTTGTAACGTGTAACGTTTTATCACGCTTAGGTATTTGGATATTCTCGGTGTAGGGGATAATACACTTAGAAGGAAAATTCATATGAATGACTCATTAGATAATCCAAGTCAATGGTTTTAACATATAGCAATCGGTTTATAAGACTTGCAATTGAACTTAATTTCTATTAGAGTTTTGTCTACTCCATTTTGAAGATTACAAACTCTTGGTTGAGTTTTGTCTACTCCTTTGGAGATTACAAACTCTTGGTAGGATTTTGTCTACATCTTTGGAGAATACAAACTCTTGGTTGGGTTTTGTCTACTCCTTTGTGGAGATTACAAACTCTTTGTTGAGTTTTGTCTACTCCGTTGTTGAGATTACAAACTCTTGGTTGGGTTTTGTCTAGTCCTTTGTGGAGATTACAAACCCTTGTTTAATAATTTGTTTTCACTTCAAGATAAATTATATTAATTTGACTAGCAATTGGGATAACCGTCAACTCACATAAGTGAGACTACAGTCCTTTGCTCTAAAACCGGACACCAAAAATCCAACAAGATGGGTTTTGTTAATAATATGATCATGATCAGGGTGGGGGATTCCACCAAGGAAGATAGTGGATTTAAATAGGTTAATCTTGAACCCAGAGATATCACCAAAGGAGTCGAGAGTGTGTTTAAGGGTGAGGATGGATGTGAGGTCACCTCTATAGAAGAGCATAAGATCATCTGCGAAGCAAAGATGGGTGATGCGAGGGTTAGAGCATCTAGGGTGGGGAATGAAGTTGTCGCTGGTAGTGCTATGTTTGATCATGGAGGAGAGGTACTCCATAGCAATGACGAATAAGGAGGGGGCAGCCGTGTCTTAATCCCCTTGAAGAAGCCCTTCAGGGAGCCATTGATGTTAAGTGAGAAGGTGGTGGTGATGAAGCATTCTTTGATGAGATGAATGGAGTTTGCGGGGAATCCGAAGTGCCTGAGGGCATGCATAATGAAGCAGTGATCAATAATGTAGAAAGCCTTGCTAATGTCAATTTTGATAGCACATCTAGGGGATATGTGCTTCCTGGAGTAGTTCTTTAGGAGTTCTTGGCATATGAGAATGTTGTGTTTAATGGATCTTCCCTTGATGAAGGTTCCTTGGTAGTTGCCGATGATATTGGGTAGAATGTTCTTGAGACGGTTGGAGAGAATCTTGGTGACTATTTTGTAGATAGTGTTGTAGCATGAGATTGGTCTACAGCATGAGATTGGCTTCAAAATATTTCCAGAGACAAAGAAGTCAGTTATTGCGTTGGTGAAGTTGTCCTTGATAGTGCTCCATAAAGCTTTGAAGAAGAGGGAATTGAAGCCGTCAGGGCTAGGAGCCTTGTCATCACCTATGGAGAAGATGGACTGCTTAACTTCCTCCGGATTAATAAGGGTATAATGATCCTTGATGTTGTCGTGGGTGAAGGTTGGAAGGGGTATTGTGGGATAGGATTGTTGGGAGTTGGGTATGGTAGGGCCGAGGATGGATTTGTAGTGGTTGATGAGGGCAACAAAGATGGTGTTAGGGTTATGTGTGGTGTAATTGTTTCTGGTGTTGAGCAAGAATTTTGTTGGAGCCTCTTCTAGATTTGATGCTTCTGAAGAAAAAGGAGTTGCATTAGTCCCCATAGGTAGTACATTTGGCTTTGGATAGTTGGAGGTGGTTGTGTGAAGGAGATTAAGGGCCACGTTAAGGTTCTAGAGAGCGTGTTTCTCGGCAATAAGGTGTGGAAGGTTGTGGGGTTTGCTCTAAAGGGCAGTTTGGCAGGAAGAAAGTTTGTGCTTGCACTCGTTGACAAAATTGTGGAGGTTTTTAAGAGTAACACTTGGGAATTTCTTCAGGAGGGGTTTAAGGATCTTAAACTTGTATACGAGTTTGTACATATGGTTTCCATGGATGTTAGAATTCCAAGAATTGGCAACACAAGTGTGGAAGGTATCATGTTTGGTCCATGCGTTATTGAATCTGAACAGCGTGTTGGTTTTCATGGGAGATCTGGTGGTGGAGAGGATGGCATGCAAGTGGTCTGAAATGTAAGGTTGGTGAAAGAAAGTAGTAGAGTTGGGGAAGGATGAGTACAACTGGTGGTTAGCAAGGATTCTGTCGAGCTTGCACCAAATTCTTGAGTTCATTTGCTAGTTGCTCCAAATGTATTTGCAACCGGAGTAAGGGTGGTCAGTGATTTGTTTTGATTGAGGCAGTCCGAGAGTTCCGATGAGTCTTGAGAGATGGTGGGTGAGTTGTTGATTGATTTTTCATCAGGGGAGAGAGTGACATTGAAATCACCCAAGAGGATCCGTTGACGTTATTGAGGAGGTGGATGGTTCTTATAGAGTCCCACAGGGAAGTTCTATCGTTCGGTAGGTAATGGGCATAGATGAAGGTGGCTTCAAGAAGAGGGAGAGAGGTGGGTAGATTTTTGGTAGAAGTGGCGATGTGGACTTGGCAGTGTATGATTTGGTCGGTGATGAGAGTGGGGGTGAGGTGAAGCTTATGAGAGTTCCACTAGAGCCATATACGGGTGTTATGGGAAAGAGATGAGTTAGAGTGGTGTTTCCATTACGGGAAGAGAGATGAGGCAATCTTGGATTCCTTGTCTTCCTTAATCGGGTCTCGATGATGGCAATAATGTCGATGCTATGAGTCTTGACAATCTCTTTGATTCCCTTTTGTTTGCTTTGGTGATTGAGGTCACGGATGTCCAAGAGCATATACTAAGATTCATTAACATTGGTAGTGGTAACAATACAATCCTTATTGTGTTGAGGGGAGGATTGGTCATGGGCTGGGGGGATGCTTGTTGGGTTAGGTTGGAGAGAGTTTGTGCTGCATGGTGTAGGGGTATTGATAGGGTTGCATGGGGTGTTGGGTTGTGCACGCTTGTATTGGGTGGAGGTCTATCGGACATAATAGGTTCGTTTATGGGTTGGGATAGAGGGGTGGGGTGGGTATATGTGTTAGAGGTTGGAGAGGGGTGGGGGTGATGGGGTTCACATGTGGTTTGGTTACGAGGGGTAGAAGAAAGGATGAGTCAAGGGTGGGTAGGAGGGGTTTCTGGTGGGTGGTGACGTAGGGTTTGGGTGTTGGCTTAGATTTTAGGGCTTGCTTGACATGAGAAGGAGTTTTGCATTTGTGGCCAAAGACCATGCATGAGGGGCAATGGTCTCGGAGCCATTCATAGGTGAGTTTTTGATAAATGGATTCAACTTTAGGGCCGCTGAGAAGGACTTCGCGGAGAGGAGGTTTGGAAGCTGAATGTCGACAAGAATCTTTGCAAGCATATGTTGGGACAAGAATCGATAATCAAGATTAGAAAGTGTGACCCAAAGCAGTAGAGATATGAGACATGAGTAATCAAGCTTCATTCCAATGGAACCAGCCTTTTAAGACTATGGTCGAGGATCTGTTAGCCATCCAGGGGTTGTTGCAAAGTATGGCATCGAGATCTTCTTCTGAGTTGAATTGGAAGATGTAAATGTCGTTATCATTGAGGATGGTTTTTGGTTTGTGGATCGATTTACAAGCATTAGCAATGAATGTTTCCATTCTTTTGAAGATGATAGAACTGCTAGTTGGAATGCCCACAAATGATAGTTCCCATTTGCTAGTTACCTCGAGAATTTCCTCTTTGGTGAACGTGGCAACACCGTCTTCTTATCCAGAGATAAAGGTGACCGAGACATGGTTCCAAAGCGTGTTTTTTGAGAAATATCCTTGTAGGATAGCAGAGGGTCATGTAGGGCAGAGGTGGGTGGTGGAGTGGGTTCCGTAGACGGTGAGGTTGGAAGCTCAGGGGGCGTGAGTGCATCAAGTGAGAGGGTGGGTGAGGTTTTTGGGGACGGAGGAAGAAGAACACTCGTAGGGTTCACTGGGATTTGCTGGTTCTCGTTGCTTTTGTTAGATGTGGTAGGGTTCATCTAGGGATGTGCCGATTTGGTTGAGGTAGCCAACGGGAGGGGGGAAAGAACTCCAGGGATGAGACATCGGGTGGTGGTTGTTGGGGATATTGGTGAGCCAGTGGTTGTTGCTCCTGATAAGCTCGATAGGGTCGAAAACGAGTGGTTGGGTGTGGGGAGGTGCAAGGTTTGGTGGTGGAGTTGGGGTTGCGTGAGACGTCGGAGATTTTGATAGGAGGTTCTTGTTGCGTTTCGATCCACCCATGGTGGGGGACGGTTGTGGGACGGGTGGGGGAGGGTGGCGTGTGGGGCGCGTTCTCTAGGAGGGGAAGGGGTTTTTTATAACAAGCTTATATTCACTTTCTACCATCTTTACTAAGTGTTAATCGGAACTTTGGGTAAGATACGAAATAAAGGATATTTATTGTTGGTGTTTTGGTTGTATTTATAACCACCGGATATTTGTTGTTGAAGTAGTGCAACGTTATCCCCTGCGTTGAGGTTCAGCTTCGACGTTGTTAGCTGGCATTGAGGTTGAACTAGTTCAACGCTGACCGCTTGAGTTACACGGTAGATTATTGTTTTTCTCACCATGTCGTTAGCAATCCGGTAAAGTAAAAATAAATTATGTAATAGAACGTGTACTTTCTAAATTAATATTTACGCAATACTATATTATCTATGGGAATATTTAAATACAAATTTATACAAAAATGCGGTATAAATCGAAACACTTATAATATAAGATAGGTGTAGTTTTGCATACATAAGTTTTGTCTAATTTAAAAATAGTTCAATCAAGAGGAAATGCAACGTTTAATCGCTAATAAACTCCCACTTCAAAAAAAATCACTAATAAATTTGATTTTGGTTATTTTATACGGAGGATGTAAGTTCTCATATCGATAATAAAAGGATAACGAGGCTAGCATATAAAATTGATGTACTCCACGTTATATTTAAGTCGTCGGAATTTCACAGCCTACTAATATATAAAGTTGGTGTGTTCTTATGAGGATGGTGAAAGTTATTACTCTTGCTTGTAAAACCTAGATCTAGGTTTTTTACGGTTGCATTAGTATACAAACACTTGTTTACTATTGTAATCCGTCTTTATTTACTTAGTGGATCTTGGATCGGACCTCCTCTCATAAGGTTCCGCGAAAGTAGGGTTTTTAACCCGAATCGTGTAAACAAGTCATATGTATTCTTGCTTTGCAATTGTTTTTGCAAAATCTAGAGTACATTACCTTATATATTTTTGGTCAAATTAATTAAGTAAGCTTTTTGATATTTCTCTCTAGTAACTAGACTTTTGGTATAAATATGTTTAGTAAATGCATCCATAATTAGACCCCTTACCTTCCAACTTCAATTTAATAAAAGTGTTAAAAACGAAAGGCGTACACAAACGTAATCAAAATATAAAAGAGCTTATTTGGCCAAATTTTTTCTAGATTTTTTATTAATATTGTCAAACATCTTATTATAACAATTCATTTAAACACCAATATCCCATTGATCATGTATCACAACTCGATTTAAAATTTTCATTTATCATTTAGGGTTATGATCCCGTCTACAATGTAAGTTCATGATCTGAATAGTTGTAGATGAAATTTTAAAATTACTCTAAATAGTTATATGCTGTTATTTTTGGTGTAAAATTGGACTAAAATTTATTTTATAAATCCGACGACTTTAAGTAAATCGGGAAGGATTAATTAAATTGTACACGCACACAACATCTTCAAGTTGTAAGGAACCGAATCAATAATTATGACAAGACACAACCTAATTAATATTAATTAGGTTAAAACTACCAACCCAATTATTAATCATTGAGTTGGTAGTTTTTAAATGATTAGAAAATTGTAATTTGATTACATTGATCGATTAAAAGTACTACTTATAATTTGATTACATTGATCAATCAGGGCATCGAAAATTTTCCAAAAAACCCTAATTCGAAAACTAAGCAATGAACTATGAAAACTCAAAAATTGCTTTGAATCTTCAAGCTAAAGCATAAATAAATTTACAGCTTCAAAGACAATATAACAATGAACAACAACTTGAAAATATATTTAGTTCGATTTCAAAAGAAGATTTTGATGTCATCAAATAAGAGATGAGTAAGGAGAACTCAGAGATGGAAGAGAAACTCCATTTTCATGATGAGAGCTTTAGGTGATGATGATTTCGGAGGTTAGAAGTATAATGCCTTGGAAAATCAACCTAGTACATCCAAAGTTACAGCTACAAAGAAAATATAATATATGCAAGACAGCAACCAGAGAATTAGCTTGAGATAGCAAGTAGTATATTTGAAAGAAAATCTTGAGTTGGGAACTTTTGAAGCAAGGTTGTACCTATCCTTAGACCAACAAATTGATTGTATGATGGACATTCACATGAAATAAAAAAATAAAACGAAAGAAAAATGTAAATATATATAAAATGTTGTATTGAATCTAGGAATATATATATCCAATTTGATTCAAAGTAATAATATCATTTCCTTACAAATAAAAGAACAAAAGTGCATTTAAGAATAGCAAGTTCAAGCAAATGGGACGAGATTCAACCAACAAATTGGTTCAATGAAAGAAGAAAAATAAAGAAACTTGCCGTAAAACTAGTTTCTCTAGTAGCCGGTGTAAACCGGAGCTTTGTAGATCGGAGATGGAGTGTAGACTGGAGCCTTGTAGACGGGAGATGGGGTGTAAACCGGGGTCTTGTAGACGGGAGATGGGGTGTAGACGGGAGATGGGGTGTAGACCGGGGCCTTGTAGACGGGAGATGGGGTGTAGACCGGGGTCTTGTAGACGGGAGATGGGGTGTAGACTGGGGCCTTGTAGA
>BSUD01000003.1:9537891-9550684 GCA_033239045.1 Fagopyrum esculentum
GGCCTTGTAGACGGGAGATGGGGTGTAGACCGGGGCCTTGTAGACGGGAGATGGGGTGTAGACCGGGGCCTTGTAGACGGGAGAAGGGGTGTAGACCGGGGCCTTGTAGGCGGGAGATGGAGTGTACACTGGAGCCTTGTAGGCGGGAGATGGTGTGTAAACAGGTGATGGTTTATATTCAGGAGAAGGAGTATAGACGGGTGATTTATAAATGGGAGAAGGAGAACCATATCCGTAAGAATCGGCAGTTGCAAAAGCTGCCAAAGCTAAGAAGAGCAACGAGAAAAGAAGGGTGGAACTCTTGAAAGCCATGTTGTGTGTTTAGGCTTGGAGCTTGCAAGAGAAGAATTGGGAGATGTGATACAAAATGCCTAATTCCATTCCTTTATATAGCTTCTTCGGATGTTCATCGTGAAACTGAGTTGGTAGCACGATATATAAAAATTCTTATATTATATATAGGAAGCAACTTTCTTTTGTTTATACAATTTAACATTTGCTTAGATTTTCATTTTCTCTTTGATGTATGATTGGATAGTTGTTATTAAACATTCGATTTCAAAAGACTTCATACATGATAATGTACTTGGCTTATAATTGGATAGTTTCTATTGGCTGTATCATCATTATGCACTTATAAGTCGTTGTTTTTGTATAATAATGTTCACCATGTTATAATCTATCATGATGTACTTTTAAGTCGTTGTTTTTGTATAAGAATGTACGTGGCGACGTGGCGTATAGGTCCTGCGTGTATATGGACATCCTCCATATACTTCTTCATCATATAAATAAACACTTAATCAAACCATTAGCTTAGCTGGGTCTAATTTATTATGTATAAGTCGTTGTTTCTGAGAAACAACTACGCACGTGGACATACAGTTATACAAGATTCTCAACTGCTGCGAAGTCTTTAATTGATCGATATACAAACGTCTTTCTTTCTCCTACATTGTAACGTTGCCCATAGCAATCGCATGTCAAGCGAAATGTGCATATACTTTAACTATTTAGTTATGATGTTTTTGTTACTAACATCATATTTTTTGACATCGTCATGAAGCGAGCCCGGTTGGGTAGGTTCTCTCTATCATGGAAAAATCCGTGAAACTCAAAAACAACTGAATAATTTGTACCGGCATGGGATGAATAGTCCAGAAGTTATTATTTTAAACAAATTACCTACTATTAATATCTACCTAATAACAAACTCAGGATAATAAAAAAATACTGAACCACAAACTTACTTGGATGTGAGACACAAACTCCTCGGGATCGTTATATCTGCAATTGTCGAATGGAAACGCGATTTCATCTTCACTTTCTACCATCTTTACTAAGCGTTAATCGAAACTTTGGGTAAGATACGAAACATTTATAACCACATGATATTTATGGTTGAAGTACGTAGTGCAACTTTGTAACACCCCAAATTCTCAGAACTCGGGACATTACTGGTTAGGACCTCACAATGGGTCCCGACCTCAGTTTGACAACAATATTACTAGGATCTTGCAACAAGACACAAATAAGAGAAAAAAACAAAATTCATAAAAATGTATTTTTAAAGGAATGAATGCAACAACGTCTAACAGCCTATGGTACTTAAACAGCAGAAGAGTCTAACTGTCTTTAACAAGAAGAAAGAAACAACAATTAACACTCAACCCCACTCTAAGGAGTACGGAGACCCGGCTGACCACTACTTCCGGATCACTCAGCTGCTGCTCTAACCTGCGGTAAAACTAAAAAAAATACAACAAGAGAAACCATTAGCTAGTTATCTAAATATTAGAAGAATAATAATAGCACACACACACATAAAAGAATTAACACCCATCATGCTTTCAAACAAGTCCATTTATTATCTTTAGTTAAGTTACTCATTCACTCTAATGATACTTATTTTGTGACACGAGGGATTCCCAAACCTCGCCTCCACCCCCGTGTACCCATCAGGAGTGGATCCGATGCATCTCACCGTGTACCTGTATGGTCTGGGTATAGAGAACCTCCCAGTCTCCTGGCAGAGTTGGACAGTGATGTCACGGCCCGTTATACATACACTTGGGCCTTAACTCATAATAACCACGGTCGTCCTAACAAGTTATTATTTTTAATAATAACACACATTGCACACACACAACCATTATCACCAAACTAATATCCAGAAACCAGCTAAGTAAGTCGCAAGGACTTACCTTGATCAAAATCGCTTTCTCAAATCCCAACTCAGTCCGAACCCGTGGTAACTCAAACGCCTATCAAATAAGGCATGTGGATCAAAATCACATCCAGATGTCCAACCTCATGCGAAGGAATTACGGAAAAAGCCCTCTTACGGTAAAAGACCATTTTACCCTTAGTGCCGAAAATTCTCAAAGTCTATCATTTAGTTCTAATATTTTCTTTTAGAACCTATGTCCATGATCTAGTTCTCATTGAAAAGTTTGGTAAGGATTTAGTGAGATTTTATAAGAGTTACCCAAAGATCTTATTTTACACAAAAAGTCGTTAAGGCTCGACTTTGGCTTAAGATACGAGGCTCGAATAAAAATATAAAAAGTCCGAAATAAATCTCTAGGTCATCTATGATATGTATGCTACTCGTAGGAGCAAAGATCTCTCAAAATTACCCAGTCACAACTCATACATAAATTCTTAAAGTTGGTTAAAACATCCAGAAATTCTATACTTAGCCAAATTCTGGGTTCTTTCACAAACAACACAGTCAGCCTACTTTGAGCTTCTACAGATCCAGATCCGACCGTTGGATCGGTCTCAACTTCTAATACATTACAGTATGCAGGTTCCTATATGTTATACTAAACATTGAACGGTGAATTATGTTTCTAAGGTATCCAAACTTAAGCTCAAACATGACTGCACAACACCAGATTTTCCAGCCCTTAGCAATTTCAGCAACATCTAGAAAACTGTTTAAGGTCCCAACTTCGAAAAATCATAATCCTAAAATACTTGCTGGATTGCTCCCAAATTTTAATATGTTCTACAACACTATGCCAACTATATCCTATCCAAAATTCAAGCCAAACAGAGATCAAAAGCCTAATCAAAACTATTTTACAAAACAGCATCACATGTTGTTTTTCTCAGCACTCAGCACATCTATAAAAACTGTGTGAGGAGTCAACTTTGAAAAATCATAACTCTCAAACTGTAACATGGATTCCTCTAAAATTTTAGTATGATTTACTATGCAATACCGTCTATGACATATCCGAAAACCAACCA
This sequence comes from Fagopyrum esculentum, assembly GCA_033239045.1. Lineage (NCBI taxonomy): Eukaryota > Viridiplantae > Streptophyta > Magnoliopsida > Caryophyllales > Polygonaceae > Fagopyrum > Fagopyrum esculentum. Next base: position 9,541,150 of record BSUD01000003.1, read on the forward strand.
AAAAGGAGCAGTTTAACTTACCCAAATCTAGACCCGAAGTTGACTGTTTGTCACTTCCGAAAATTCAGAAAACGCCTCAACTCTTCAAGCTATCTTCCGAGGCTGTTAGGGATGGATTGATGACAGAAAAGGAGCTCTTATCAGCATATATATATCTATATATATATATATATATATATATATATATATATATATATATATATATATATATATATATAGAGTATAGATCCTATGAGAACACCCCCTAACGTGAGAACATGAGAACAGATTCGTAATTATTACCAGTTTTGTTACGAATGTGTCATATCGTTTAATGTATTATTCGTAGTTATTGTTGGTTGAGTGGATTATTCGTAGTTATTGTTGGATTCCTAATTATTATTATTCGTAGTTATTATTATTTTTGATATCTACTCTAAATCTCAACCCTTAATACTCACATCTAACGGTGTACGATTGTTCTCATGTTCTCACGTTAGGAGTGTTCTCATGGGAACCACACCCTATATATATATATATATAGACTATAGATCCTATGAGAACACCCCCTAACGTGAGAACATGAGAACAGATTCGTAATTATTATCAGTTTTGTTACAAATGTGCCATATCGTTTAATGTATTATTCGTAGTTATTGTTCATTGAGTGAATTATTCGTAGTTATTGTTGGATTCCTAATTATTATTATTCGTAATTATTATTATTTTTTATATTTACTCTAAATCTCAACCCTTAATACTCACATCCAACGGTGTACGATTGTTCTCATGTTCTCACGTTAGGGGGTGTTCTCATGGGAACCACACCCTATATATATATATATATATATATATATATATATATATATATATATATATATATATATATATATATATATATATATATATATATATATATATATATATATATGTTAAGGATTGCTCAAAAAGAAGGACAAAGGTAAGACGGATTTGGACCTTACTCGATTCCATGACTCGAAGGCACGAGAAGGATAATACCAAGGCTGTTGTTGTGGATCAAATCTGGGCTCCTCCATATCAGTGGTCTGCTGGATCGACAGAAGAGAGGCAGCCCGCTGGTGCTACGTTTTGAGTCGACAGACGGAGCAACGTCCAGTCCGGCGCTTGTGCAAATGGGTCGAGTGCAGCAGTCCAGTGCCTGTGATGGGTCGAGTGCAGCAGTCCGGCGCTTGTGCAGATGGGTCGAGTGCAGCAGTCCAGTGCCTGTGCGGACGGCTGGGTGCGGCTCTGGCGAAGGTGGTGCGTACAGGAGGCTGGCGTCGTGGAGTCCCTTCCTTCCGCCTAGCTCGCTGGTGTGCAGGTGCAGATCGGCAGCAAGATCGCCCCACCGGTTGTGCAAAAACATCAGTATCGGTTGGTCTCAGACGAAAGAAGTTAATCGGCACTTACCGGTCCGGGAAGCCGAAGCAGGCTCCGGCGCAGGGCGGTCGTCCGGCTCGGTGGCAGTGGCCAGAGGTGCCAGCGGTCGAGGCGGCACACTTCGCTCCAGTCACCGGTACAGAAGGGAGAAGGAAGTGTCGGCACGGGTAAGAGTGGTAGAGATTAGGTTAAGCGTCTTTAAGGAGTCAATTAGGGTTTAGATTAATTTAGGTTTAGGGTTAAAGTATGGGTTGGCTGCAAATGTCAGTGGGCCGGTTCTAATGGGCCAGAACTGGGCCTGCTCCTTAATTAAAACAAAAGGCTGAAAGAATGAGTTATTTCCCCGGAACCGTTAAATACGGAATTATTTACCATTCATGGAATTATTTATGTTATCATTTTATGTGAATCAAGGTCACATAAAATGATAGAATTAAAAAATCGTTTTCTTCTATTTATAAGAATTAAGGTTGGCGGATCGGGATCCGGTTTGACCAGGTATTGAGCGGAAATTAAATTTTCCGGGTATTACAACTTAATCCCCTGCGTTGAGGTTCAACTTCAATGTTGTTCGTAGGCATTGAGGTTGAACTGTTGGAATAATTAAATTCCATGAACTATAAAACTGTAAATTCCGAGGATCAAAATCATGCTAGAGTTATTAAGGAATCGAGATTTACATACCTAGTTCCATAGCGCAACAATCAGATCAATCTTTAGTGCGGAATCTACAATTCGAATGACCGCCGCAAGTATATCGTCTTCCTCAGTCAAATCTCCTTAGCGTTTCTTTAGGTTTTCTCTCTGATGGGTAGAGAATGGAAAACGGCAGATTGATTTGACGTATCGGGGATCATAACCTAATATTCTTTATATATTGACCTAATAGAATCTCATTAAGCCTATTGGGCCAAAATTTGGTATTCACTCATTAAGCTCATACCGCTTAATTAAAGTCTACGGGCTTGACTTAATTGAATCACTTTAGATAGCCCACTAACAAATAACCATATAATATAATCTTGTATCATAATATGTAAGCCCACATAATAAGATTTATAAATAAATCTTACAATCTCCCACTTGGGCTACATATGAAACAAATGATTATATTAACCAAATTCTTTATGTGCACGTATTGGCTAAGTTGATAGACTTTTTCTTAATTTCAATCTGGTTCATCTCATATATCAATATGAGAGCACGGCGGCATTCATCACAATTATCGTAACTAAACCTTCCGTGTTCATCATGCCAATATATTCAATGACATAGACCAAGTATGGATGAGTGACATGAAAATTACATGCAATGTGATCTCATACATGTCTATTTTCAACTGGTCCTATTTTATTTGGAGATCAATCCAAAACCAAACTTAAGTTCAGAAATATCATTTATGAATCAACTCATAAAACTTTATTATGCATAAACTGGAAGGTATAGAACATCATTTCAAACTCTCACTAAGTTAAGGGATTACAAAACTTGTCAAGCCTCATATGAGCAATATGCTCATTAAATACTTTAGGAGGCAATCCCTAGATTAACGGATCCGATAATTTGATCGAGTTTGTCTTTATGTGTTCTATAGAACTTGACATTTTCTGAACTTTTCCTTTTACTGACATAAACATGATGCCAATATGTTTCTCCATCAAGGAGCTTTAGTAGGTGTTGTATTCAACCTGCATATATGTTATCACAAAATAACTTTATTTGGCTATGAAAGCTACTAAAAGCATGTAGCCAATGACAAACATATGCAGCCATAGTGGACGTAGCTACAAGTGTTGCTTAACACTTTTCCTAAACATATCTCTTCCAATCAACCCTTATTCTTAAGTCGATCATCTTTTATTCGACGTCTAAAGAAATTGAGAAAAAATAATCCAATGATCTCCAAACTCTCGATTTTTGTATTCTAGCATGAAATCTTTTATTCTTTGCAAGGCCGCATGACTTCATGCATTTAATAATCTGCTATAAACTTTAGTCATGTATACTATATCCGGAAGTGTACATACCGAAAAGACATTAGACTTTCTATGACAGTTGTATAGGGCATACCTTATATCTTCAAAACTTCAAGGATTTCCTTAGGACATACGTTAAGGCCGGAATTGACAACCTTTAGCTCTTTTGTGACAACTTAATGACACTTTGAGAATTATCTCATTGTATCTTTTGCTTGAACAAAAGAAACATCTCCAAGATATTTCATCTCAAAACTCTAATGAGAATTAATCTCTTGGTTTCGGCCAATAAATCCATATCGTTGCAAACTGATAGTATATCATCGATAAATATTTACTTACTCCCACTGAATTGTGAAATACAAAATTTTCATACTTATTTACCTCAAATCTGAATGAATTAATAGCCTTATGAATTTTATAATTTCAATATCTAGACTTGCATAGACCGCAGATGGAATTCTTTTGATTTAAAATTTATAGTTGAACCACATAAGAGTATCATCACTAGATGTAGAAACACTCAATTATTCCATCGCATGTAGCTCTAAATCAAAATGAGCCACACATATCTATTTTCCTAAATGAGTCATTTAACGAAGTTGAATGAATATTCGATCATTCAAGGTTAATGTCTTCCTTATGAGTGAGTCATTTCAAAACCTTTTTGACAACGTGATAAAATCTCACACGTTGTTATCCTTTATGGATTTCATCTCACCCTATAACATTATTCTTGAGTTGAGAATTAGAATTTCTGATAACCTCGTGAAGATTCAATAGATCATCAATTAATGTTCCTATTTATCTTTTTGTTCCATATGATACGCAACATAACTTTATCGTATCTACCCCACAAGAATCATTTGTTCTACGAGATATACAATGTATCATCTAAGATTGCATACCTCATTTCTCCATAAACTCATTAATTACACTACTTGAGGTTGTTGAGTTTGCTCTATGGGAGGAACCTTAGTGTTATCATAAACTGAATATACTTATTGAAGAGCAACATTTATACCGCTTTCAATAATACCTTTAGAAAAGAGATGTTAAACTCTTTTCTTAAAAGACAACTACATCAATACGGATGTTCCTCAAGCCTTCCCCTCCAAACTCTACATCCTCAAGAAAATCTTGCATTTTCCATCAATTTTAAAATGAGAAATGAAATCATAAAACTTAGACTCAACCTAAAAACACTCATACTTATAGTGATACTTGAATGTAATCACCAAGTATTTCTAGATAGTGAAGCTATGTTTACTTGAGAGTAAGCCAAATCAAGAAAGATGCATTCTTCATACGCCGAGCGTGGTATTTGCAAATCTTTCTTACATGTCCAAATCTTTCACAAAAGAAGCAACTTTATATTTTCTTATTATGCTTCTTTTATTTTAGATCCTTAATATCTTCATTTGTCTTTCCCTTCCTTCTGAGGAGTAACTGAATGAGAACATCTTTTATTTTATTGCCTTTTGTAAAGACTTATACCATTTACACATTGAGATTCTCTTAGTTCTCATCTCCTCTTGAGAAGACTCAAATGGTGTTCATAATGATCATAATACCTTCACAAACAAAACATTCTCACATTTAGAAGATTATCTTCTCTTTGAAAGATCCAAAATCTATAGGAGAATGTGTGTTTTATTCTTAATGTGAAGTTAAAATCCATACACCCAAAATAATATATCCTATAATTCAACCCCACAAGTTGTCCTAATTAGGAGTTAAACTTTAACTTAAGTAAGCAGATAAATAAACAAATTTACTAAAAGAGAGATAAAATTTATCATTCACAATATGAACCATAATCAATCAAATAAAAAGATGAATTGTACATCTCATTTCAAGATATCAAGTGCAACATCAATATCAAGTATTTGGACATTGACATTAACTGCTAGTGGTACTCTTGTCGTGATAGTCAAACATTGACAATAAGTAATGAACAATAGTAATATTATCTTTTGATAAATTATTATCTCCATGTATAACCTTGTAATTGTCACACGTTCACCATCATAAAAATGTATGTAATCCGGCCAAGTTTTTATACAACCTTTGGGTTGAATGCAACTTGCATGGACTAACATAGACACACCATTTAACATTTTCTAATGAATAATCTATACAAGAGAGGTGACTTTGGTGAAATCATGTTTCAATCATTTCACCTTAATGCTAAACTTGTACAATCCAATACTTATGTGTTGATTAATAACAAGGAGATTGTATTCATGTACTCCAAATGCATATTTAAATAAATATAACACCATATTGTACAAGAATATAAATAACTAGACTCTCCATCTTCAAAGTCACTTAATACTTACCATCAAGATTCCCTATAACAATTCATTTACCAAATATGGGCATACACCCACAAATGAAAAGTATAAAAGAAAGTAGGTATGTAGTATATCAAAACACACTCCATAACTTTATCAACTAAACCCCAAAAGGACCAAATAAGTTGACAAAACTAGAAGTGGGAAAATTGAGGCCCATAGTTCATGGTTACCAACATTAGGATCCAAGTGAACTGAATGGGAACATTACATTATAACTCTCAATAAAGTAAATTCAAGAGGACACGTAAATCCTGTCAAACTATAGCCTTTCTTTGGATCGACTATCATTCACATGGATGAAATCCTCATATAAATATTTTTAACAAGATACCTAACACAACTTGGCATCTTGTGTTTGCACAAAATATCAATTGTATGTGGTATTCTCAACCCAATAATCAAATATTGATAATAAATCCTGTCAAATAATAGCCTTTCTTTGGACCGACTATTACTTACATGGATATCTTCATATATTTATCAATATTTATTATCACTTGTATACTCGCTATTTGGCCAAACATTGAACTTTCTTTGGGCCGATCAATATTCGCTTAAATAACGAAAACACCAACTAAATAATATTATCTAACATGTATTTATTATTGAAACAATTTGGTTTACTAGGTTTTTTTGAGTTTTAGTTTTAGTAAATGTACCCCTTGAGAGAAGAGTGTTTAGAGTTTGAGAGAAAATACAAAAGGTTGGGGTATATTTACTAAATAAAAAACTAGAAAAGGCCTAGTTAGTATACAATAAAATAAAAAGCCTACTAACCTAATTAGCCCTTTATTATTTGGCCAAATATTGATCTTCCTTTGGGCCGATCAATATTCGCATAAATAGTAAATACAATTAATTAATATGAAATATGAGTTTATTTATTGTTTGGCCAAATATTAACCTTCATTTGGGCCAATTAATATTTGCATAAACAGATATCAATTGTAAATAATACTTCAATGCAACAATCAAATATTGATTATAAATCCTGTCAAATAATAGCCTTTTTTTAGGCCAATGGCACCTTCTCTTCCAAAAAGGCCTACTCCCTCTATAGAGCTATTACGCTCCCCCCCTGCTATGCCTATTTGCAAAGTCATCTGGTGCAACTATAGCATCCCAAAATGTCGATGTATTGCTTGGCTGGCCAACTTCAGAAAGCTCCCAACTTTTACCAAGCTTCTTCAATGGAACATATTCTCCTCGGATACCTGCAAACTTTATATCTCTGGACATGAAGATGACGATCACCTCTGGACTGGCTGCGCTTACACCTCCCTCACTCTAGACATTATTTCAAGATGGACTCGTACCCCCTACCCTGCTCCTTATTTGCCCAACCTATGGGACTGGCTTGGCTCGGATTACACTCCAAGGAAACAGCTTCTTGACTGCACTCGCATCGCCACAATCACTAGCTTCATCTACTTCTCCTGGAAGGCCAGAAATCATCTTGTCTACAACAATACTTTTACCCGTGCCATTGATTGTGCTGATGAAATCATACGAGCTACCAAGCTTCACCTTTTCCACCATTGGAAAGATATATCTACAGATTCGATTGCTACGGCTAGGATGCTTGGAATTCACCTAAGATAGTCTCTCTTCTCCTCCCTCTCCTTTCTTATGTTCCTTTGTTTTTGACCTCTATGTAAATCCTTTCTATCTAATACAAGTAAATTTTTCAAAAAAAAATTTATACGCATAACCAAATCGTTCCAATTATGCACACATCGAAGTAAAAAAAACACCGATATACATGAAAATCAAGCATAATCAAAACCGATAGATCCTAATAAGGTAGCATGATTAAGGCTCTGATACCACTTGTTGGAATAATTAAATTCCCTGAACCATAAAACTGTAAATTTCGAGGATCAAAATCATGCTAGAGTTATTAAGGAATCGAAATTTACATACCTGGTTCCATAGCGCAACAATCAGATCAATCTTTAGTGCGTAATCTACAATCCGAATGAGCGTCGCAGGTTTATCGTCTTCCTCAGTCAAATCTCCTTAGGGTTTCTTTAGGTTTTCTCTCTGATGGGTAGAGAATGGAAAACATCAGATTGATTTTACGTATTGGGGACCATAACCTAATATTCTTTATACATTGACCTAATAGAATCTCGTTAAGCCTATTGGACCAAAATTTGGTATCCACTCATTAAGCCCATACCGCTTAATTAAAACCTAAGGGCTTGGCTTAATCGAATCACTTTAGATAGCCCACTAACAAATAGCCATATAATATATTCTTGTATCATAATATGTAAGCCCACGTAATAAGATTTATAAATAAATCTTACATGAACTAGTTCAACGCCGATCGCCTACGTTACATTGTGCATTGTTGTTTTTCTCATTGTGTTATTAGCAGTCAAATAAAGTAAAAATAAATTATGTAACAGAACGTGTACTTTCTAAATTGATATTTACGCAATACTATATTATCTATGGGAATGTTTAAATACAATTTATACCAAATTGTGGTATAAATCGTAACACTTATAATATAAGATATGTGTAGTTTTGCATACCAGGTCATGTTAAACCCTAAATTGTCCGGACATAAGTTTTGTCTAATTTGAAAATAGAAATGCAACGTTTAAATCGCTAATAAACTCCCACTTCAAAAAAATTACTAATAAATTTGATTTTGGTTATTTTACATGAGGATGAAAATTCTCGTATTGATAATAAAAGGATAACGTACGAGACTAGCATATAAAATTGATGTACTCCACGTTATAATTAAGTCGTCGGGATTTCACATCCTACTAATATATAAGGTTGTTGTGCTCTTGTGCGGATAATGAAAGTTATTACTCTTGCTTGTAAAACCTAGATCTAGGTTTTTTTTTACGGTTGCATTAGTATACAAACACTTGTTTCATTATTGTAATCCGTCTTTATTTACTTAGTGGATTTTGGATCAGACCTCCTCTCATATGTTTCCACGAACATAGGGTTTTTAACCCGAATCGTGTAAACAAGTCATATATATTCTTGCTTTGCAGTTGTTCTTGCAAAATCTAGATTACATTACCTAATATATTTTTTTATTAATATTGGAAAACATCTTATTACTACAATTCATTTAAACACCAATATCCCATTGATCATGTATCACAACTCGATTTAAAATTTTCATTTATTATTTAGGGTTATAATCCCGTCTAGAATTTAAGTTCATGATCAGAATAGTTATAGACGAAATTTTAAATTTACTTTAAATAGTTATATGCTACTATTTTTAGTGTAAAATTGGACTAAAATTTAATTTATAAATCCGACAATTTTAAGTTAATCGGGGAGGATTAATTAAATTGTACACGCTCACAACATCTTCAAGTACGTTGTAAGGAACCGAATCAATAATTATGACAAGACTCAACTTAATTAATATTAATTAGGTTAAAAACTACCAATCCAATGATTAATCATTGGGTTGGTAGTTTTTAAATGATTAGAAAATTGTAATTTGATTACATTGATTGGTTATAAGTACTACTTATAATTTGATTACAGCTTCAAAGACAATATAACAATGGACAGCAACTTAAAAACAGATTTCGTTCGATTTCAAAAGAAGTTTTTGATGTCATCAAATAAGAGATGAATAAGGAGAACTCAGAGATGGAGGAGAAACTCCATTTTCATGATGAGAGCTTTAGGGGATGATGATTTCGGAGGTTAAAAGTATAATGCCTTGGAAAATCAACCTAGTACATCCAAAGTTACAGCTACAAAGAAAATATAATATATGCAAGACAGCAACCAGAACTTTTCAAAAAAAAAAAAAAAAAAAAAAAA
>BSUD01000003.1:9551132-9561417 GCA_033239045.1 Fagopyrum esculentum
GGCCTTGTAGGCGGGAGATGGGGTGTAGACTGGGGCCTTGTAGACCGGGGCCTTGTAGGCGGGAGATGGGGTGTAGACCGGGGCCTTGTAGACGGGGACCTTGTTGGCGGGAGATGGAGTGTACGCTGGAGCCTTGTAGGCGGGAGATGGTGTGTAAACAGGTGATGGTTTATATTCAGGTGAAGGAGTATAGACGGGTGATTTATAAATGGGAGAAGGAGAACCGTATCCGTAAGAATCGGCAGTTGCAAAAGCTGCCAAAGCTAAGAAGAGCAACGAGAAAAGAAGGGTGGAACTCTTGAAAGCCATGTTGTGTGTTTAGGCTTGGAGCTTACAAGAGAAGAACTGGAAGATGTGATTTAAAATGCCTAATTTCATTCCTTTATATAGCTTCTTTGGATGTTCATCGTGAAACTTAGTTGGTAGCACGATATATAACAGTTCTTATATTATATATAGGAAGCAACTTTCTTTTGTTTATACAATTTGGCATTTGCTTAGATTTTCATTTTCTCTATGATGTATGATTTGATAGTTGTTATTAAACTTTCGATTTCAAAAGACTTCATACATCATAATGTACTTGGCTTATAATTCGATAGTTTCTATTAGCTGTATAACCATTATGTACTTATAAATCGTTGTTTTTGTATAATAATGTTCACCATGTTATAAACTGTTTTATGTACTTTTAAGTCGTTGTTTTTGTATAAGAATGTACGTGGCGACGTGGCGTATAGGTCCTGCATGTATATGGGCATCTTCCATATACTTTTTCATCATATATATAAATTTAATCAAACCATTAGCTTAGCTGGATCTTCATTATGTATAAGTCGTTGTTTCTGAGATACAACTACGTTGACATACAGCTATTGAAGATGCTCAACTGCTGCGAAGTCTTTAATTGATCGATATACATGTACATCTCTCATCCTCCGAATAAACGTCTTTCTTTCTCCTACGTTGTAACATTGTTCATAACGTTCGCATGTCAAGCGAAATGTACACATAATTTTTGCTATTTAGCTATGATGTTTTTAACATCATATTCTTTGACATCGTCATGAACCGAACTCGATTGAGTAGGTTCTCTCCATTATGGAAAAATCTGTAAAGCTCAAACATAACTGAATAATTTGTACCGACATCAGGTGAATAGCCAACAAGTTTTTATTTAAAACAAATTACCTACTATTAATATCTACCTAATAACAAACTCAAGATAATAAAAATATATTGAACCACAAACTTACTTTAATGTGAGAAACAAACTCATCGGGATCGCTATATCTGCAATTGTCGAATGGAAACGTGATATCATCTTCACTTTCTACCATCTTTTTTTTTTGAAAATTTACGTTTATAAGATGAAGGGAATTTACATGAGTCTACTAGACTAGGGGTGCCAAAGAGCTAATGAGTAAGGAATACAGAAAGGGATAGAATCTTAGGGGAGGTACGAATTCCAAGAATTTAAGCCCAGGGGGTAGACTCGGGAGAACGACCTTTCCAGTGGTGGGAGGCGAAGGTCTTGGTCATGAGAATGGCGTTGTTTGCGCACGAGATGACTGAGGTTGAGATGTTCTTGAAGGTACGCTCGTTTCTTTCTTTCCTGGTCTAGTAGATGAAAGTAGTGATGCTTGAGACTCTTATGCTTTTGATAATGTTGTGTTTTGCTTTGCCTTGAGTTTGTTGGGTGTTGAGCCAGTTCCTAGATGTTTGTGTGGTAGGGGTAGGGAGAGGGGAGTCTTGTCCAAGAGGCAATGATATCGAGGACTAGGGATGTGTAGGAGCAGTTAGTCCATAGGTGGGTTTCATCTTCAGGGTGGTGTAGACATAGTTTGCAGGTGGTGTTGGGAATCGGGAGCCATTTTTGGAGCTTGGAGAGTGTAAGTAGTTTATCGAGGCCGGCTAGCCAGGTGATGAAACTACATTTGGTGGTGTGGGGGTGGGTGTTTAAGATGGTTTCATATGGTAGTGCACCATGGGATGGTATGGTTGTGAGTTCTAAAGAGATTATAGGCTTTGTTGAAGGAGAAGGTTCCATTTGGGTTAGAGATTAGGGTAAGGCAGTTGGTGGGTGTTGAGGTAGTGAGAAGCTCATCCCGAGTATTGAGGATCATGTTCCAGTTATGATTGGTGTTAGTTTTGCGAGGACAGTTCCAAATTGAGAGGTTCTTAAGGTAGTGTTTCATGGTCCAGGTGTGCCACAATGAAGGGTTGGTGGTGGTGAGATCGTAGATGAACCAGGCGATGCTTGCTTCATTCCAAGAGAGAAACTCCTTGAAGCCAAGCCCTCCTTCTTGTAAAGGTTTGCAGACGTTGTTCCAAGTGACAGGAGATCTCTTGCTATTTTCCTTACAAGACCATAGATAAAAGCGGATCAAACTTTGGATTTTATTAAAGATAGTAGTAGGCAGGAGGAAGACAGAATTCCAATATGAGTGCATGGTCATAAGGATAGAGGAGATGAGTTGTTTTCTGCAGCATAGGAGAGAAGTTCTGCGTTCTAGGATTGGATTCTTTTAGTGATATTGGAGATGAGGAGTTGGTAATCGGTAATGTTGAGTTTCTTGCTACCGATGGGACCCCAAGGTAATGAAACGGAAGGTTGTCATTGGTGAAATGGGTTTGATTAATGATATAACCATGATCAGGGTGGGGGGATGCCGCCAAGGAAGATAGTGGATTTAACTAGGTTAATCTTGAGCACAGAGATATCATCAAAGGATTCGAGAGTGTGTTTAAGGGTGAGGATGGATGTGGGGTCACCTCTACAGAAGAGCATAAGATCATCTACGGAGCAAAGATGGGTGATGCGTGGGTTGGAGCATCTGGGGTGGGGATTGAAGTTGTCGTTGCTAGTGCTATGTTTGATCATGGAGGAGAGGTACTCCATAGCAATGACGAATAAGGAAGGAGAGAGGGGGAAGCCTTATCTTAGTCCTCTAGTTCCCTTGAAGAAGCCCTCCAAGGAGCCATTGATGTTGATCGAGAAGGTGGTGGTGGTGAAGCATTCTTTGATGAGATGAATGAAGTTTGCGGGGAATCCGAAGTGCTTGAGGGCATGGAGAATGAAGTAGTGATCAATAGTGTCGAAAGCCTTGCTAATGTCAACTTTGATGGCACATCTAGGGGGTATGTGCTTCTTGGAATAGTTCTTTAGGAGTTCTTGGCAGATGAGAATGTTGTGTTTAATAGATCTGACCTTGGCAAAGGTTACTTGGTAGTTGCCGATGATGTTGAGTAGAATGTTCTTGAGTTTGGAAAGAATCTTGGCAATTATTTTGTAGATGGTGTTGCAGCATGAGATTTGTCTGTAGTCGGATGGAGAGGACGGGTTATCGGACTTGGCGATGAGGGAGAGGGAGGTGTGATTGATTTGCTTCAAAAGATTTCCAAAGACAAAGAAGTCAGTTATTGCGTTGGTAAAGTTGTCCTTGATAGTCCTCCATGAAGCTTTGAAGAAGAGGGAGTTGAAGCCGTCAAGGCCAAGATCCTTGTCATCACCTATGGGAAAGATAGCTTACTTAACTTCCTCTGGATTACCAAGGGTATAGAGGTCCTTGATGGTCGAGAGTAAGGGTTATGTAGTGGTAGGGTCGAGGATGGATTTGTAGTGGTTATGAGGGCAGCGAGATAGTGCTAGGGTTATGTACGTGTGGTGTAATTGTTTCTGGTGTAGAGCAAGAATTTTGTTGGAGCCTCTTCTAGCTTTGATGTTTCTGAAGAAAAAGGAGTTACATTGGTCCTCATAGATAGTCCATTTGGCTTTGGATAGTTGGGAGGTGGTTGTGTGAAGGAGATCAAGGGACACGTTAAGGTTCTAGAGAGCGTGTTTCTCGGCAATAATGTGTGGAAGGTTGTGGGGTAGGCTCTGAAGGGCAGTTTGGCAGGAAGAAAGTTTGTGCTTGCACTCGTTGATAGAATTGTGGAGGTTTTCAAGAGTAACACTTGGGAATTTCTTCAAGAGGGATTTAAGGATCTTAAGCTTGTGAACAAGTTTGTACATATGGTATCCATGGATATTAGAATTCCAAGCATTGACAACACAAGTGTGGAAGGTATCATGTTTGGTCCATGCGTTATTAAATCTAAACGGCGTGTTCGTTTTCATGGGAGATCCGGTGGTGCAGAGGATGGCATGCGAGTGGTCTGAAATGTAAGGTTGGTCAAAGAAAGCAGTGGAGTTTGGGAAGGATGAGTCCCAGTGGTGGTTAGCGAGGATTTTGTTGAGTTTGCACCAAATTCTCGAGTTCATTTGCTAGTTTCTCCAAGTGTATTTGCAACCGGAGTAAGGGTTGTCAGTTATTTGTTGTGATTGAGGCACCCTTGAGAGATGGTAGGTGAGTTGTTGATCGATTTTTCATCAGAGGAGAGAATGACGTTGAAATTACCTAAGAGGATCCAGGGGTTGACGTTATTGAGGAGGTGGATGGTTCTTATAGAGTCCCACAGGGAAGTTCTATTGTTGGGTAGGTTATGGGCATAGATGAAGGTGGCTTCAAGAAGAGGAGGAGAGGTGGGTAGATTGTTGGTAGGAGGGGCGATGTGGACTTGGCAATGTATGATTTGGTCGGTGATGAGAGTGGGGGTGAGGTGACGCTTATGAGAGTTCCACCAGAGCCATATACGGGTGTTATGGGAGAGATATGAGTTAGAGTGGTGTTTTCATTACGGAAGAGAGATAAGGCAATCCTGGCTTCCTTGTTCTTCCTTAGTCAGGTTTCGATGATGGCAATAATGTTGATGCTATGGGTCTTGAAAATCTCTTTGGTTGCCTTTTGTTTTCTATGGTGATTGAGGCCACGGATGTTCTAGGAACATATATTAACATTCATTGGTAACATTGGTAGTGGTAACAATATAATCCTCATGGTAACATTGTGTTGGAGGGGATTGGTCGTGGGGTGGGGGGGATGCTTGTTGGTTAGGTTGGAGAGAGTTTGTGTTGCATGGTGTAGGGTATTGATAGAGTTGCATGGGGGGTTAAGTTGTGCACGCTTGTGTTGGGTGGAGGGCTATCGGACAGGATAGGTTTGTTGGTGGGTTGGGATAGAGGGGGTGGGTATATGTGTTAGAGGTTGGAGAGGGGTGGGTGATGACGGGGTTCACATGTGGTTTATTTACGAGGGGTAAAAGGAATGATGGGTCAGGGGTGGGCAGGAGGGGTTTATGGTGGGTGGTGACATAGGGTTTGGGTGTTGGTTTAGATTTTGGGGTTTGCTTGACCTGAGAAGGGGTTCAGCATTTTGTGGCCAAAGACCTCGATCGGAAACACAATATTGAACCAATAATTCATCAAATAACTTTCTAACTTTAGCAATTATGGTAGAAACATGACAATCGGGATGTGGTTCTAAACCTAAAAATTGATAATAACTTTTTAAAAATTGTTTTAAACCATCCATTTTACGTCTAGGGTCTAACACAAATGCAACAAGAAAAACATCGGAAATGGTTGTATAATAATCTAACCATTTAGTTCGCATTAAAAGTATAGCTTGTGAAATATTTTCAATTAAAAGACCTTGTTGAATTGTAAATGCAATATTAATTGCTACATAACAAAATATGTTTGAAGTTGGGGTATAAACATAACTAAAAGTGTTAGTAGCATCATAAAAATATTTAAAAACCTCCATTACTTCTTTTGCTAAAAACCAAGATTCACCGAAAACAAAATTGCCGTCAATATGTTGTGCAGCAAAACCACTTAAAAGTTCTCGATATTCATATGATTCGTAAATCATTTTGTAAGTAGAGTTCCATCTTGTACAAACATCTTTTTGGAAATTTTTTAGGATAAACGTTATTTTGTTTACAATATGCATACCATTTAGTACGTACACTTTTTTTAGACCAAAGTTCATTAAGAATATTTCGAATAGGTTGTACTAAATGTCCAACGTATGCTAAACCGTCTTGAACACACAAGTTTAAAATATGAGCGGCACACCTAATGTGAAAAAATTTACCTCCAATCGTCGGCTTACAATAGTTGGTTAAATCTCTAATGGAAGCCGTGTTAGCGGAGGCGTTGTCAAAACCGATTAAAAAACTCGTGAAACTAATCTATATTCTTCCAAAACATTTGCAATCAAATGGGCAATGTTTTGGGCGGTGTGTTGTTCGTTGAAAACTCGTAATGCTAAAACTCTTTTGTTTAACATCCAAAATTTATCAACAAAATGACAAGTAATACCCATATATGAATTTTTTTTAAAACCGTCAGTCCAAATATCACTACAAATAGAAACTTGAATATCACCGTTGTCCATAAAATATTTAATCCATTCTTCTTTACGAATTTTATATTTATGCATCATTTTTCTTTTTAGCGGTTTGGCGAGAAATCGGTTTATATGCGGGTTGAGCATGATTTTGCATCCAATCATTAAAACCAACATTTTGTGCAAAACTAAATGCTAAAGAATCTACGGCCAACATTTCCGAAAATGCACCCATAGAAGAAGAATGATCATATGTAAATAGAGAAGGAGGTTGGTTAGAAGTAGATGCGTACCCGGTAAGTTGTGTTTGCCCTCGTGCTAATCCCATTTTTTCGGGATGCTTGTTCCGGATATGCCTCTTATAGTTCTCGTAGCCTTCTCCCTTTTTGTGCTTGTATTGTGCCGCACAAAAATTGCATTTGGAATAGTAAACTCCGTTCGCATCGGGAGCACCTTTTGTAAACCAAAATCGGAAGACCGCCGCCGTTAGTTGAGTGTTGTTCAACGGCGGCTCCTCCGTGAATTCGGTCTCGGATCCTTGGGTGTTGGGGAAAGTAGGTGATTCTGTGATATCCTCCTCCTCGAAGATCTCGTGATCTCCACTTAATAAGCCTCGCCTTAAATCCGAACCGGTTGGAGGACCGCTAACGGAATGCCGTCCTCGGGTAAAACCTTCGCCGGATGAAGGACCGGCACCGCTAACGGAACGTCTTCCTCGGCTAGATATTTTTTTTTAATAATAGAATGTAGTAGTAAGAGTGGTAAAATGAAAAATAAGAGAATGAGAATATGAGATTAGGAGAGTAATTGAATGTAAGAGTTGGAAATTATGGAGAGATTGAGAGAGTGAATAGATGATTGAATGAGAATTGGTGTGAGATGAAATGAATTGGGTTTGGGGTATTTATAAAATTGTTTTTGGGTAAGATTTGTTAAAGTATATTTTTTTTTTTTTTAAATTCTTGTGACCGTTACGGGTCGACCCGACGGGTCACGGGTAAGGATCTAACGACCCTTACCCTTACCCGCGACCCGGGGGAACCCGGACCCGCCGGGTCAGAACTCGTCGGGTCACGGGTGACCCGTGACCCGTGGACGTCCTTACTTGAAATGTCGACAAGAATCTTGGCAAGCATGTGTTGGGACCAAAATCGATAATCGAGATTAGAGATTGTGACCCAAAGCGGCAGAGATGTGAGACATGAGTAATCGAGCTTCATTCCATGGAACCAGCGTTTTAAGAGTATGGTTGAGGATCCGTTAACCATCCAGGGGTTGTTGCGGGGTATGGCATTGAAATCTTCTTCCGAGTTGAATTGGAAGATGTAAATGTCGTCATCATTGAGGATGGTTTTTGGTTTGTGGATCGAGTTCCAAGCATTAGCAATGAATGTTTTCAATATTTTGAAGTTGATAGGGTTTCCGGTTGGAATGCCCACAAGTGATAGCTCCCATTTGCTAGTTACCTCGAGAATTTCCTCCTTGGTGAACGTGGCAACGCCGTCTTCTTGTCCAGGGGTAAAGGTGAGAGGGACATGGTTCCAAAGCGTGCTTTTTGAGATAATATCATTGTAAGATAGTGGAGGGTCTTGTAGGAAAGAGGTGGGTGGTGGAGTGGGTTCTGTAGACGGTGAGGTTGGAAGCTCAAGGGGCGTGGGTGCATCAGGTGAGAGGGTGGGTGAGGTTTCTGGGGAGGGAGGAAGAAGAGCACTCGTAGGGTTCAATGGGATTTGGTGGTTCTCGTTGCTTTTGTTAGATGTGGTAGGGTTCATCTAGGGAGGTGCCGATTTGGTTGAGGTAGCCAGTGGGAGGGGGGAGAGCTCTAGGGAGGAGACAACGGGTGGTGGTTGCTGGGGGTATAGGTGAGCCTATGGTTGTTGCTCCTGATAAGCTCCTTAGGGATAGGGTCGAAAGGGTTTGTTAGGTGTGGGGAGGTGCAAGGTTTAGTGGTGGAGTTGGGGTTGCGTGAGAGGTCGGATATTTTGATGGAGAGCTTCTTGTTGCATTTCAATCCACCCATGGTAGGGGACGGGTGAGGGAGGGTGGCGTGTGGGCGCGCTCTCTAGGAAGGAAACGGTTTTTTATAACAAGCTTATAATCACTTCCTACCATCTTTACTAGTGTTAATCGGAACTTTGGGTAAGATACGAAACAAAGGATATTTATTGTGTGTGTTTTGGTTGTATTTATAACCACCGGATATTTATTGATAAAGTAGTGCAACGTTATCCCCTGCGTTGAGGTTCAACATCGACGTTGTTAGCCGACGTTAAAATTGAACTAGTTCAATGCCGACCGCCTCTATTACACTGTAGATTATTGTTTTTCTCACTTGGCCGTTAGCAATCCGGTAAAGTAAAAATAAATTATGTAATAAACGTGAACTTTCTAAATTGATATTTACACAATACTATATTATCTATGGGAATATTTAAATACAATTTATACAAAAACGTGGTATAAATCGAAACACTTACAATATAAGATGTGTAGTTTTGCATACCAGATCATGTTAAACCCTAAATTGTCCGGGCATAAGTTTTGTCTAATTTGAAAATAGTTCAATCAAGAGGAAATGCAACGTTTAGTCGTTAATAAACTCCCACTTCAAAAAAAATCACTAATAAATTTGATTTTGATTATTTTATATAGAGGATGAAAGTTCTCGTATTGATAATAAAAGGATAACGAGACTAACATATAAAATTGATATACTCCACATTATATTTAAGTTGTCGGGATATCACATCCTACATATATATAAGAATTGTGTGCTCTTATGCGGATGATGAAAGTTATTACTCTTGCTTGTAAAACCTAGATCTAGGTTTTTTTTTTACGGTTGCATTAGTATACAAACACTTGTTTCACTATTGT
This sequence comes from Fagopyrum esculentum, assembly GCA_033239045.1. NCBI lineage: Eukaryota > Viridiplantae > Streptophyta > Magnoliopsida > Caryophyllales > Polygonaceae > Fagopyrum > Fagopyrum esculentum. Next base: position 9,560,246 of record BSUD01000003.1, read on the forward strand.
AATTCGTCTGTATTTACTTAGTGGATCTTGGATCGGACCTCCTCTCATAAATTTCCGCGAACGTAGGGTTTTTAACCCGAATTGTGTAAACAAGTCATATGTATTCTTGCTTTGCAATTGTTCTTGCAAAATATAGATTACATTACCTGATATATTTTTTTATTAATATTGGAAAACATCTTATTACTACAATTCATTTAAACACCAATATCCCATTGATCATGTATCACAACTCGATTTAAAATTTTCATTTATTATTTAGGGTTATAATCCCGTCTAGAATTTAAGTTCATGATCAGAATAGTTATAGACGAAATTTTAAATTTACTTTAAATAGTTATATGCTATTATTTTTAGTGTAAAATTGGACTAAAATTTATTTTATAAATGCGACAATTTTAAGTTAATCGGGGAGGATTAATTAAATTGTACACGCTCACAACATCTTCAAGTACGTTGTAAGGAACCAGATCAATAATTATGACAAGACTCAACTTAATTAATATTAATTAGGTTAAAAACTACCAATCCAATGATTAATCATTGGGTTGGTAGTTTTTAAATGATTAGAAAATTGTAATTTGATTACATTGATTGGTTAGAAGTATAATGCCTTGGAAAATCAACCTAGTACATCCAAAGTTACAGCTACAAAGAAAATATAATATATGCAAGACAGCAACCAGAGAATTAGCTTGAGATAGCAAGTAGTATATTTGAAAGAAAATCTTGAGTTGGGAACTTTTGAAGCAAGGTTGTACCTATCCTTAGACCAACAAATTGATTGTATGATGGACATTCACATGAAATACAAAAATAAAACGAAAGAAAAATGTAAATATAAAATGTTGTATTGAATCTGGGAATATATATCCAATTTGATTCAAATTAATAATATCATTTCCTTACAAATAAAAGAACAAAAGTACATTTAAAAATATCAAGTTCAAGCAAATGGGACGAGCTTCAACCAACAAATTGGTTCAATGAAAGAAGAAAAATAAAGAAACTTGCCGTAGAACTAGTTTCTCTAGTAGCCGGTGTAAACTGGAGTTTTGTAAACAGGAGATGGGGTGTAGACCGGGGCCTTGTAGGCGGGAGATGGGGTGTAAACTGGGGCCTTGTAGACGGGAGATGGGGTGTAAACTGGCGCCTTGTAGACGGGAGATGGT
>BSUD01000003.1:9586660-9605769 GCA_033239045.1 Fagopyrum esculentum
AAAGAAGAGATGAGTAACCCGCAGTTTGAATTCGTGTCCTAACCGCTAGGCAATGGGAACTCCCACTAACAATCAATGAGATGCAATAATATATATTAATCTTATTCAAAAACACCGAAAATAATAATAAGCAAATGAGATGAGTAGGGATTCAATCCTCGGACCTTTAGATTACGGAGCTTTCCCATTTCCGCGGCACCACTTTGATTTAATAATATGTTTTCAACACTAAATATATTATAATCAACCAAGTTAGAATCACAATGTTCCCCTTCATTATATTTTCAATCTAAGTTGTTTACTCCTATATTTTGTATGTATTTTTTCGAATAATAATTATAATTTCATGTTATTTTTTAAAATTATATAAAATATTCAATAGAAATTGTAACTATTATTTTTATAGACGTTAAATGAAATTCATATATAAATAACAAAATTATATAATTTTTTTTAAATTGTATTTCTTATTTTTGTATATGAAAAATCGTGAGATACAATTTTCATTAATTAAAAATATTATTATGTTATATTATAATTGAACTTAAAATTATATTTGTGTTATTTTTTTGTAAATATTAATATTTTTAGCATAATTTGAAACTGTAAAATTATAAAACTATAACTCACGAATTTAAATAATGAAAATTTTAACCCACGATTCGCGAAAATTATAACTCACGAATTTAATTTGAACTTAAAATCATATTTTGTGTTATCTTTATATAAGTACTTTTATTTTTCAAATTATGTTAAAAAATATAAATATTTATAAAAAAAATTGCACAAATATGATTTTAAGTTTAAATTATAATATAATTTTAAAATAATATTTTTAATCAATGAAAATTATAACTCACGAATTTTCATCTATAGAAATAAGAACTACAATTTTTTTAAAATAATTATATCTTTTCTTTATTGATGTATGAATATCATTTCATAATTATAGAAATAAAAAGAAATAAGAGTGATACTTTTTATTGAATATTTATATAATTTTAAAAATAACATGAACTTATAATTATTATTTAAAAAATATTATACAAAATATATGAGATAACCCACTTAGGTTAAAAATATGAAAAAGCAAAACATTGAAACTCACAAATTCATACTTTGTGATAATAATATACGTAGTTGAAAATTAATTATTAAATTGAAGTGGTGCAGCGAAGACTGGGAAGCTCCATAATCTAAAAGTCAGAGGATCGAATCCCGACTCTTCTCTTCTACTTATTATATTTTCGGTGTTTTTGAATAAAAGTAATATATATTTATTGCATTTCATTGATTCGTAGTGAAAGTTCACGTAGCCTAGCGGTAATGACAATGGACTTTGATGCAAAGATCGGAATTTGAGTCTCATTGGAAACCTTTTTTTTTTAATTTGACACGAATTAAAAAAAAATATTTGTGAAGAACCTTTTTTTTTTTTAATGAAAAATGAAACCCGCATTTTGAAATTGTGGGTTATTCATTTAAACCCGCAGTTTCAAACTACGGGTCTACTCCGAACCTAAACCCTCCCTATTCTCGGAATAAGTTTACTCCATGCCTAAAATAAGAATTTATTTTTATTTTGTTATTATTTTAGAAAAAAAAATCCCATAAGCGAATTTAGTTCAATTAAAAGGAAAAGCTACGTTTAAATCTCTAAATAGAAATCACTACTATATTGGATTTCGGTTATTCTCTTATATGGATGAAAGTTTTATAATAAGAGGATTATGATGTGCTCCACATTATATCTGACAATATTTAACTCGTTGAAATTTCACGTTCTACTAATAAATAAATAAAACAAATTAAACTTTTTTAATCTAAGAACATGTTACGGTATAAAGTTATATAATATTTTACATAAAACGGAATCTATTTTGTATCTGGTTTAAAATTATATACATGTTAGAAGTTTCAAGTATCCTCATACAAATATATAGTATGCAAACAAATTCAAACTTTAGGCTATTTTAGCCTAAGACCGGTCATCCGGTTCGTACCGAATTTGGACCCAAAAACTGTTATTTGATATAACAAACTTGAATCTGGATTAAATATTCAAATCGGATTCGGAACAATTGGGTCAAATTTATTATACCTTTTGGGTTTTGTGGATATAAATTTAGGTCCTTTGAAAAAATGGACAAACTGGACTGGTCCGGATCTGAAAATTCAGTCCAGACCCGGTCCAAAATTCCGGACCGGAATTTGAGCTGTCAAACGTTAGCCTGCTTAACACATTTTTGAATCTTTAAATAATCGAAATATCATATACTAAAGGGGTGTATTCAATTAAGAGTTTATAGGAATTTTTTGGAGTTTAAAAGTCTATGGGTATTGAATATAGATTTTTAAAAGTCCATATTAATCTTTAGGTATTCAATTAGGATTTAAAATTTTCCATAAAATTCCTATAGTATTTAAAAGTTTGTGGATTTTAAAAGAATCTATTATTTCATTGATTTTGTAGGATTCTTCATTACTTTTATACCTACCTAAAATCCATAGAAATCTTCCCCCAACACATAAGATTTCCACATAATCTGTATTGATTCTATATAGAATTAAAATTTCCCACAGAATTTGCAAATCCTATGATTATTAAGAATCCGTCTAAATCTTTAAAAGTCCCAATTGAATACACCCCTAAGTCGCTCTAACAATTGAGTTATTTCGTACAATTTTCGCACGCTACACCTATTATATATCCATGAACCGGAGATCAATGGCCAAATACGAATCAACAAACTTACGGTGATCGGAATCCGCCTCATTCTTGTGACTTCGTTCACACCGCCGGTAGACATTGCCGGAGTCTGAACCAAAGAGTCTTTGGTAAATACGGATCTTTGTTTCGTTATGGCTAAAAAGCATGTGGGCTGCTGATAGTTTGGCAGGCTTGGCCCAAGTCCATTGCATCCCAATTTGGGCCCAATTTAGGCCCAATAGTTAGCATAGGCCCATTTAAGACTTGGCTCGTCTAAGTCCACAAAATAAAACTAAAACGCACCAAAGCTTACATTTGTGTTATTTTAATCGATTTTTTTTATTAACATGCATGTTATTTGTTAAGTTAATTCGACCAAATAGTCTTATATTTTTAAATTGTTGGATAATCTATAGTGAAGTATCTATATTTTCACAATATAATAGCATTTTTTGTACAAATTGTGGTATTATCTTAAATTATAATATAATTTTTAGTTATTTTTTTCTATTACTTGTCCATCAAATTACAAAATCAAATGTAACACTTCATCTTCACTATGTGAAAAAATCATGTCTAACATCACTCAAATATGTAGTTACCGTGTGACTGGACTCTGAAATAAAATAAAATACCCTAATAAAAATAGAAATTAAAAAAGCATAATGTATTTCAAAACGATGGTGAACGTGTTTTTTAGAATTATATACGAGACATAAATAAAATATAAGATGATACCGAAGGGATGTTAATTAGATCACGTGGGTGCGTTCGGCATACACATAGTGATTTATATAAATACCGTAATTCTTCTCATAATTCTCTTAATCTATTAAGTGAGGTCGAAGAAAACTTCATAAATCCCCATAAGTTTCATCTTTGATAAGTTTCATAAATCTCATAAACACGTCCTACAAAAGTCTTAATGAATTAAGATCATTACCCGAACCCACGCATCATCCAAGAATCCACCTTTTGCAGTTCACCTATATTTTGCCGATTTTCATTCGGTTGGAGATAATAAGTTCACACATCAAAAGTTTAGGACATTTCGATCCCTAGTATATAACGTCGGTGGGTTACTTCTCCTATTGTTAATTGGTTTTATGATGGAACTTCACCGGTATATGTGTTACGCTTGAGCCTAACGCGCATGTGCGCTCATATGCACTCGACTCCGCTATACCCGGTCCATCAGGATCGGACTTTGACACTTTCACAACTTAAGATCGAATGATTGGATATCCATTGGACGTGGATTATACCGTCGTCCCTATTTCAAGGTAATATTTACAACTATATTAAGGATGAAATATATTAAACAAGTAACTCATTTTGTTTATAATTGCCATCATTTTTATGTAGCATTTATAATAAAAATGTGATCTTGTGAACGAGGAAGAGAAAAAGAGGTTAGGGTAGGTGGGTAGTGAGTAGTTATATGGTTGCTTTAAAAGTATAACAAAACTTAGAAGTTCAACGTTACATTTGTCTGTTTTACCAAATCTAATTGTGTGTATCGGACTTCAATGTATATTGTATGTTATGACTTATGACCTTTTACCCATCATTTTATTTTTCCTTTTTTTTCCACCCCAATTTCGCAAATTCTTTCTTTTTCAATTAGGAATGCATGTTGGTTTTTTTTTTATAAAAAAAATTCCAAATTTACACTTTATATTTTTACAAATTATTAGTATTTTTGAACGAGTTTGTTAAATAAATTATAACCCATGAAATTGGTATTTTATAGTAATTAAATAGTTTATTTTATATCTATCTTTTAGGGTTCTCTTTCATTTTAAAAATATTTTCAATAAAAACCCTAATTGTCAAATTTGGAGTCGAAGTGCAAATGATGAGATGTTTTAACCACGAGGTGTACTTAATTGAACCAGCCGCCTTTGTTTTGTAAAGCATTGAAAGTACTTTGTATAACATTACAAGATATTGTCTCAAATTAACCTAAGGATGTGAACAACCTTATACTTTGATACTAACAAACTTCAAATGAGCAATAATTCTCATTTGATATCGAAATGTCCTTTGTCAATCTCTACATCTACCATTTCAATGTCAATTTTCTATTTCTACCTTACAATCTAAAATTCGCCGCATCTTTTCTAGGTGAAATTGTTCTTTTGCGACTAGTATAACCGAAAACCTTACTTTCAACGATTAGGTGTTGCTTAGTTTTTACGCTTGATGTAACATATGTATACGTAATAATGACGTCGATTTACATCTTTAGTAGTGCACAAGGTTGAAATCGATGTTTATGTTGACATTTTCCTTAATTAAAGCCGCCTTCAACTCCGTCATCCATGGCTATATTTGTCATAATCTTATTTGATCTTACGTTTTTTTATCGTTTTTACACCATCTTTTCACATACGTTAGATGTTTAAGTCGTAAAATATAAGCTTTACTTAAAAATATCATTTTTCATAATAAGACTAGTATGACCTAATATACCCTCTACATGAATATCATGTTTTATATTATAAAAATAAAAAGTGAAATTATAAATAGTCGTATATTCATCAATGTTACATAGAAAGTTCGTTTTGAAAGTGAAAGATAGCCTTTATCTATACAAACAACTTTGATCACTAATGTTTTGAGATTTTGTAACGTTAAAGCAAAATCCTTTCAACTATACACTTAAATTCCCTTTTTAGATATTTGATATATATATATAGATCATGACTCATATGTAAACCGTTATTATCGTGTGAACGTGTAAACACAGAATATACGTAACTATACCGCAAAATATATTGACTATACCGCTCAATATATAGAATCAGGTCCGGCGAATATTTCTGCCAATAATAACACGATTTTCCCCCCGTTAATATCTCATAATCTCAGCCATATATTTAACGATATAACGGATATCATTTGTTCTCATTGTACACGTTAAGAGTTGTTTATATGATTGTCAACCTATATATATACTTTAGAAGAAATTAAATTGGTTTAGTTCGTGAAAGCATAGTTTAATCCAACTTGGTTTATAATCCAAACTGTCAATTGACTGAAACATAACGATATATTGCAAGTTAATTAATTGATTAATGAACTAGATTTCCTTTTTCCCTACGAAATATGCAAACTTAGGGTTTGGTTGGTTGTTGTTGGCTTGCTATCATGTTGGTATAACAAAATACTATCAAAATCATAAAAATAAAATAAAAACAAAAATGATGAACCAAACCCAAATGTTTGACCAACAATATAACATCGATCGTTATACTAAAGTGAATATTTGTTCCACGTGCAACCTATTTACCAGTTTAATTATGCCCACTTTCAAAAGTTAATTTTCATTACTTACTAATTTCTTTTCAGATTATGGGACAATTTTAATAACTAGACCTTTTTGAAAAATTATAATAGTAAATAAGTTTTTTAATGTATTAATTAAATAAATATATTCTAATCTTTTGTATTTATTCTCAAATTCTACACACTCTTTTTTCAAGGGTACATTTACTAAACACAAAAGTAGAAAAAGCCTAGTAAACTAAATTATTTCAATATAAAATAAAAAAGTGTATCATTTTACAAAAGTATGTAGAAAAAATAATTAGAATATTATTTTGGAGCTTTTCATATAATAAATTCTTATAAAAATAATTGTATTATCAAGTAGATAATTTCAAAAAGCTAAATATCATACATAAAACGGAGAATGTTTAATATATAAATGAAGTTTATACTATAAAACCACATATTATTATTTTTTAAATAATTATAAAATGTATATCAATAGTTCATAATTTTATATAAAAAAAAAGATATTAACTTTACAAAAAAAATTAATCATTTTATTTAAAATAACCTAAATATTTGAATGTAAATTCTACAAACAACTCAAAATCTCAAACTAGTTATATAGTTATAAGTAGTTAGATATATTAATTTATGTAGATATAAAAAAATGGAACGACAAAAAAAAAATACTAGGTGGGTTATAAGTAGAAGATGTAGGTTAGAAACTTAGAGAGACGTTGAAAGCAGAACAAACCTGAGACTACCAATCAAAAATTAATATAATTTAACGAAATCAAAACCTCACCTTTCTCTCCTTTCCTTATCTTGTTTACCTGCATATATCCACCTTCAACTCATGCCCTAGCTACATGAACTTCTACAAATTCTCCCATCATCATCTCCTTTATATTCAATCTCGTTATCTTCTTAATTCGATATATATATCTTGTTTAGTTGAAGAAAGTTTTGCAATTTAGGTTAAACAGTCGAAGAGAGAAGACGATGTGCAGTAGAGGGCATTGGAGGCCGTCGGAGGACGAGAAGCTTCGAGAGCTTGTCGATAAGTATGGCCCGCATAACTGGAACGCCATAGCTGAAAAGCTTCAAGGACGATCGGGTTAGTGTTATTGCTTGTGTTTTGTACTGTGTGAAAGAGAGATCTGAATATATACATATGTTTGTTGAGTATTGGGTTTTGATCTTTTGATTGATTTTGTAGGGAAGAGTTGCAGGTTAAGATGGTTCAATCAGTTGGATCCAAGGATTAACCGGAACCCGTTCACCGAGGAGGAGGAAGAGAGGTTGTTGGCGGCCCACCGGATTCATGGAAACCGGTGGGCAGTTATAGCTAGGATGTTTCCAGGAAGGACCGATAACGCAGTCAAAAATCATTGGCATGTGATAATGGCTCGAAGAAATCGAGAAAGATCTAAACTATTTGGGAAGACTACTAGAGTCGGTAGATCCGGATATTTTTCGGGTCATTATCATCACCACCAACCACAACACGAAAGTACCGTGTCGAAGGGTATGGAAAAAGGCGATGGAAGTAACGAAACCGCGGATTCTAGACTACTACTTGTTGAGAATTATTATCTAACATGTCAACAACAATTTGTTGGTGTTTCACAAACTCACCTCTTGCCTCTCAAAGAACCCTATCTTGGTTGCCCTAATCACTCAATCGAAGGTACGTAATTTTCAAGTATTACGTACATATCTACAAGTTCAAACGAGAATCACTCTTACGTTAAAAATTAATAATCAATTTAACTATATGATCAATCTAATTCCCATGTCATTCATTTCTTTTACCTATATATATATATATATATATATATATATATATATATATATATATATATATATATATATATATATATATATATATATATATATATATATATATATATATATTAGGGTTTGGATGTGATACACAAAGTTGATTGAGCTTCTAAATTAAGTTAAACAAACATAAAGCGACTAATAGGTGTAACTTATGGAGGATGTACAAAAACAGAAAGATCGATGACGTTGAAAGTTTAAGAGAAAAGGTTGGTAGGTCAGAATTTGATTTAGTTACGAAGCACATTTCATGGGTTCAAACTTAAGGATGATTGTAACAAAGTATATACCATCTCATTAATCGGTAGGTACATGATAGGTACTAATATGATTCATATATAGCTAACAACTTATACACCAATGTCTAAACTGTTTTTTTTCCTCTTTACTTCATAGATAAGAACATGAAGCCGATCCATTACTACGACTTCCTCCAAGTGAATACCGACTCGAACAAAAGCGAAGTGATCGACCAAACGAGGAAAGATGAAGAAGAAGTCGAGCAAGAACGAGACAAGGTTAAGACTCGGTTTATCGATTTCTTCTCGGGTTGCAGCTCTACGAGTTAGGGCGGATATGTGCACTTGTAGCTTTAGCTATCAAAGATTGATCTTCGGGAATATATGGGAATGCATGTCAAACAATTGACATATAGAGAAGATCGATCGTTTATATTCCTAGCTAGTTATTAGCTAGTTGATCTAGATTTTAACATACACATAGCAAGTAGTTGATTGTAAGTTGTAACGTAAACTTGGATCGATCGATCAATATTACAAAATTTGTAGCCGTGCATTCAAACACAAAGCGCTCGACCAACCCTAATTTTGTACATAAGAAAAATTAGTTAACTTGCATGAACCGATTAACGCAGTCGATGTGGTATACACCTAAATTAAAAACGCACCTCGGAAGTGCAATTGTAGTTGTTGCTATGACTTGAATATGTACAAGTATTGAGTTGTCACTACTAGAAAAGGGGCACTAAAGCGACACTTTAAAACGCATTTAGCGACACCTTAAGGTGTCCCAAATATGATTAGCGACGCGTTGAAAGGGTGTCACAATTTCCGCCGTCACAATTGGCACAAGTGCCAATTGCGACACCTTAACATGCCACAACAAATTGCGACACTTTAAGATGTCACAGTAATTTATAATTTTGCGACAAGTATACCTATCATATTTTGAGACCTTTGCGACACTTTACCGCGACCCTTTCAATACTTGCTCTGCTTTTTTAACACAATTATTTCTGACACCACAAGGTGTCGCAATTTACCATTAATTTATAAAAAAAAATTAAATTTAACAATACGGTTCCATTTCTCAATGCCAATTGCAATAATATCAAAATACTAATTACATATCGGCTGTCACTTCAAGAGGCAAGTTACCAATAAAAGCCATCAATAAGGACGATATACTAATTACATATCCAAATTCATACTAAATAAAAGCATTTTCATGTACTGAACAACATGATGAAACTAGACCTTCTGAAGCATCTTCTGAAGGTGAATTTCTTGGAATGACTTTTTTTTGTTGATTACCTTGCTAAGGTAGGAAGATTGGTAAGTCAATCTTTGTTTCTTGTAACGTATCCAAGTCTCTTCCAATAGGGACGATACTTCTGCTCGAGGTTCCATCTCCTAGCTCTACAACCATTTTTAAGTAGTTAATGGAGAGGCAGACAGACCATTGAACCCGAAGAATGCATGCGTCGACGACCCAACTTCTTGCTCGACGCTGAAATGGTAATCTAGTGACATCTCTTGCATTCTTGTCATTGGGAATTCATCTGCATTCACTGCAATTCACATATTCTTTTCCAACTTAACAACCTGTATATGTGTTCATTCGGAGGACCTAATCACCTACTATATTACTATTTTACCTCATTTTTACTTAATCAAGTTCGTGCCTTGATTGTATAATGACACCAAGAAGCCATATAATCAACATGATTACAACTTTCAAATCATACCTGAATCTCTAGATCAGCGACAATATACTGCTTCAAAAGCTTATCCCCAAAAGCACGCGAGGCAACAAGAACACCTCCGACCCTCCAGGTTCCTACATTTCCATCCATGTCACAAAGTAGGTAAATGCAATAAAGAGCTTGTCTGCTCTAGCAAAAGCTGCTTGACAAGATTATGTTTCTTGAGAAAGTAACAATTGGAACTAAGTTTGGCAACTTTTAATCTATAGCCTTTCAACTATAAACAATTTCAATTTCAGTACCTCATCTACGATCACTAATGTTGGCTTCTTAAGATCCAAACCAGAAAGCTTGGTATAAGTCAGCATCTGGACTAATAGGTTAACTTTTCTAAACTTTTTAAGCACTTTCATTTTTTTTTATCAAGCCACTACATTTCAAGCTGTATTAAGTTAAGAAATGTTATGCAAATATAGGTTTTCCTCGGTACTTGAAAGAGTGTGTCAATTTAGCAATTTCATGAAAATTTGTAAAAGCCTAAGCTTATTTGTTCTAATATCTACAACGTGAAGAGTACCAAAAAAAAAAGGATAAATAGGCTGGTAAAATAGCATAGTACAAAACCAAATTTCTTACCAGCCCACATCACAAATCCTCCTGCATCCTCAATTCTCTGCCTCTCGTCACTTTGGTATGGCTTATAGTTTCGAGACAATAACGACAATAGAAATTTATAGAATCTCAGATAACATATGCACAAACAAATATGGTTAAAACTTAAAATGATAACAATTCTACAGGTCTTCCATAAAAACTAGTCTAATAAGAACAAAAAATTTGCAACAAGATTAGAGAAAGAAAAAAGGATTTGTCACGCTTACCTTCGCCACCTCTGCATATGACAGCCTTAGAATCGCCAAGATTAGAGAAAGAAAGAAGCATGGAATATATTCATTTTCAATAGCTAAGGGGTAATACTAAGAAAAGGTTTCACATCATACCTTGTCATTTTTAATGCCAAGGACAATCTTCTCAGCAAGTAGACAATCAACAAAACTCTTCCCATCAGTGGTAGACTGGTACATGGTTTCCTCAAATAAGATAGCACCAGAAATATATTCACCAAGGACGGGTGTTGTCAGCAAGAGCTGCCTGTAAGCCTGGCGGTTGACTTCAGTGTTGTCCATGTTAACTGACGATAGCCGTTTCCCACAAGTAGCATCAGATTCGTCAATGGCAAGGATACCTCTTCCAGGAGAAGCAATTGATTTCTGCATAATCAATGAGGTAAGACATTAAGAATTTTTTCATAACCAACTCAAAAGTTCCTCTTGATCTTTAGCATGGTGAACTGAAATAGTTCAACGTCAGATAGAAGGCAATATAGGTCCTTTATAAACAATACAAAACATAAGAAGGAAGTTTCTCTTGTAAAAATAACAGATAGTGACTACTGATAAATGGGCTCCTCAAACTCAAATATCAATCTCTATGGTCTATACATAGATACTATCTAACTAAATCACGAAGATCATAAGCACATAAAAGAGACACAAGACGTAGAAGCAAGGAATGATAACTTAATTACGCTGATCAAATAGAAGATAAAGAAGTATGTATCAACCACTTCTACGTCTTCGTCATTCAATAACAGATCAACTATGATGAGAAATACTAGAACCTACACATTTTTAAACATCAACTTGTTGAAATAAGGATCAAGCGATGCAAGTAACTAAAATCAGTACATAAAAATAGTCAAAAGACAAAATAGTGTAACACCTCGTCGTGAGATTATACATCAATAATGAAATCAAAATTTTCAGGAATCTAAAGGAGACATTACAGCAGTTTTGACGAGATCATCGGCGTAGGAACCGGCGGTAGCACGGACAGGAAGAGAGACTCGTCGAGTTGCAAGGAGTGAAGGCTATCCGAAGTATTTGTTCACAGGGTGTTGGCCGACCCATGAAGAGGTCGATAGTAGCATATTGGAGCTCGGAGTTGTCTCTCGGGAGAATCTCGAGCATCAAATCAACAGAATTCTTAGTCAATCGACCATGTCAAACCCTAAAAGAGAGATTACCGTAGCGAGAGGACTGTGCAGCGGAAGGAATGTTGTTGATCCAAAGGAGCATCTTCTAGAGGATGTCAATGACGGATTGAAAGGTGGATGATACGCGTAAGGGATCCGAAATCTTGCGGGAGCGGACGCCGGACGGAATCAGAGAGGGCGACCACGAAGCCAAGGAAGTTTGTTCTAGAGTCCGAGTTGACGAAGCGGAGGGCGTCGGAGGGAGAGAAGATGCGCTTGGAGGGGGTTTGGAAGCGGAAGGGAGGGGAGACGACGGACACAACCTGAGCTTGGAGGACATGGGCGAGGATGACGGCTTGCTGAGTACGGGTGGTGTTTTCCACGGCGGGTTAGCGTAACCTAATATCCAGCTTTGGAATTTATATTTTAGTATTCGTTAAAACAAAATAAAAAAAGCGACACTTTAAAAGTCTTTTTTTTTTTTTTTTGTTTATTTGCGACACCTATATGTGCCTCTAAAATAGAGGCCCCTTAAAGTGTCGCAATTTACCCATGGCTTTGCGGATGCAATTTTTTTGCGACACATTGCCATGTTGTCGGAAAGATTGCGTCGCAAATAACCCACATTTCTAGTAGTGTGTGTATTTCGGCTTATGTTTTATGTGTTAGTTTATTATTTTATTCATTTACATTTGTCAATATAAACAATACTTATCAATAAAATAAACAAGCATTCAGTTCACGAATAGTATTAAAGTCTTCGATTCATAGATATCTACATGGTATCAGAGCTTAGAGTGCCTAAAAACGTTTCCGCCTAGAGTTATATAAACTCTAGCCGCGTTGTTATCACCGTCACCGGTGATGACGGCGACGACTATCACACCACCTACAAGCACCCTAAAGTTGAATCTATCGGTGTAGTGTTATCATCACTCTAAGCCTATCAACGTCCTAGGGAGTTGATACGAAGTGATGAAATGAGGATTTGATGAACCCTCCACCCTAAACTTACCTAAGACGGTAATCGATCTAGTTACGTCCTAAGGCCCAAAATCTACCCTAGGATGCTAATCAACCTACGACCTAGGGTCCAAAACCTACCCTAAGACGCTAATCAACTTGCGTACTTGGGCTCAAACCTATCTTAGGATGTTAATCTACTTGCCTCCTAGAAATACCCTCAAACACTAATCAATATGCGTCATAGGGCCCAAAACCTACCCTAGAACGCTAATCTACATGCATCATAGAGCTCAAAACCTAGCTTATGACGCTAACCTACCAGTGTCCTAGGACTCAACCTACCGGTGACCTAAGACTCAACCTACCGTTGTCATATCGTCGCCAACAAAACAAAAAACAATGAAGGGAGGAAGGTCCATCAAGTCCTTGCATATCTTCGCTATAACAACAATTTTCACGTTCAAGACTCAAGTGCAAGTAACGAGGAGCAACAAAAACCAAAAACGTTCAAGTTTCTACAATTCAAACTTGGATCATTGAATCACAACTCGAGCTTGAGAGGGAACGTTAGAGTATTTGGCCGTATATTTGAGATTATTCCTTTGGTTAGTTTACCATTTAACCCCTTTATATTTGTCTATATAAACAGTTCTTGATAAACAAGCCTTCAGTTCACGAATATCTACATCAATTAAATACACTTTTCGTTTACGCTATGAGTCTTCATGATTCGAGGATCTAGTTGTCCACATGCGCACATGGATCGATCATGATGCTTCTATTTGTTTTGTTCGAGTTTGATATGTACTCATCAAGACAACTTTTAGGGTTTATAGAGTAGGGTTTCGAGTATCATACCTCCTTATGTACCCTCGCTAGCCGAATTATCGATTTAATTTGTAATTTGAAACACTTCTCAAAATTTATATAAATTTTTTTTTTTTGAAAGTTTAATTGTATTAGATAGATGAGAATATACAGGAGAGTTCATGTGCAAGCAACAAGATCAAAGACATGAGGGAAAGAGATTAGTGAAAGTGAATTCCTAGAATTCTTGCATCAGCTAGGCTTTGAGAGGATCCGTCCTTCCAGTGATGTGCAAGGTGGTTCCTGGTGCCGCTTATAACCATCCCAGCACAGTCCACAGCTCTAGTGAAGGTCTTGTTGTACACAAGGTTGTTTCTAGCCTTCCAGACAAAGTATATGAAGGCAGTAATTGTAGCAATCATGGCGCTTTCCAGTAGATTATGTCTTGGGTTAGGTCTCGAGCAAAGCCAAGACCAAACATTGTTGTTGTATGGGGCTGGGTAGGGGACTCTTGTCCATCTAGAGATTATGTCAAGCACAAGAGAAGAGTAACTGCATTGGTGCCATAAGTGATCATCATCTTCCACCCTATAAATTTTTGTCGGTAAACTTAATCATTATTGGTAAACCATGTAAATTTGTATGTTAATTCTAGTTTTGTTTGATCGTATATGTCATTTTTGTCACGTCCGATCAAACCACAAAACGATCAAACAACAAAAAGAAACATTCTATATGAGTTAACACTTGTACAAATGGATCTCAATATCTATGATTAAAAGTCGAGTTATGCAATTAGGCTAACCACGTTTTGATACCATATAAAGTTCGAAGAACTAGTTCGTTGTATATGAGTTGTGTAGAGCACATAAGTCACATATTAGAATTGATGTTTGTATAATCTCAACTAACCAATATGTAAGAGCTAGGTTAGATAAACTAAAAATATACGTTAATGTGTAATACTAGACTTCAATTCGATCTAAAAATGGTGACCTAATCCAGAAATACAGGATTTATCATAAACATACACCTAAATGTGGAAAACTTGAATTTAAAACTATTAAAATCATCCAACTCGATCAATCATAAGCAACCCAAAATTGATCTTATCAATGAACTAACCAAACTTGAAGATATTATTCATGTAACTATGAACCGCAAATGGTGGAAACTAAACAGCAACACATACCCAAACTCGATCTAGACAAGCCAATTATAAACATATAAATCGCTTGAAAGCAATAGCTTAGAGGAATCAAATCCGTAGAGATGAATAGACTCATAACCACCCAATACAGACAATGTCACAATCATCCTCCATATATCTTAATTCTTAGTTGCTTTGGATGTTTTTATGTTATAAGCTTTCATCAACCCTAATCATGACTTTGTGTTGATTCACCTTTTACATGTAAATTGATGTTTTATATACCTTAATTGATGTTTTATATTTGTATACCTTAATTGATGTTTAATTCCAATCTAACTATATTAATTCCAACTTTATGTTTATTCAATCGTTCTAGTTAGGTGTCAGAATTAGAATGTAATTAAGAGAGAAAAAAAACACGAAAATTAGTTACACGGTACGTTCAAATTAGGTTGTGCACTATATTTTGTTGACGACATTTCTAAGCGTCAATACGAGTATATATAGGTAAAAAAAAATATCTAAGGAATATGAACCTTGTCAACATCGGAAGCTACCGCCCCGAATTCCCAGTCAACTCACTACAAAGTTGGGTCAGCAGAAATAAAATACAATACATCACACTTCATAACCCGACATTAGTTAGCTTCCTTGATCACATATTTAGTTTTTCTCTTCAATTTGGTATTCTTCTTATTCAATATAAAAAGAATCCAATTTTAGATATTGCTTGTTGATTGTTAATCTAAATCCGATTGAAGTTATGTTTATGACGAGTACAATTCGAAAGTTTTTTATATAAAATAATTGGATTAATTGGATGTATATGACTATTTGGATGAGATGTTTCCTATTCTTTTTTTGGTGGGAAGATGTTTACTATTCTCCGGTAGTAGTTTTCTAATCGAATCGGTCATCCCAATATATCCGATAAATATGTTATTTTATAGTTAAAAATAAAATTTAAAGATATTATACGTACATCCGGTTCAGAAAAATGTTACCGGATATCCGAGTACTCCCAAGTATATTATAAATAGATCTTTTGTAAAATAATTGGATCAATCAAATTGCATTCCATCGGGGAAAATAATCCAAATCCCTTATAGCTTTTCAATGTACCTCTTCTACGTTGCTTTTAACTAGACATGGGTCCCAAATCTAAACCTATGGTTTAGGTTTGGCCAAATACCAAACCTAAACCTAACCCGGCTCAACTCAAACCGCCGGCGGTTCGACACACTATTTTTAAAAAATAAAAAAAATTAAAATGCAACGTCTTTTTTGACTAAACCGTCGACCTACGGTTTAGGTTTGACACACTATTTTTTAAAAAAAATTAAAAATAAAAATAAAAAAGGGTTCTAACCGCCGGTTTGAACCGTCGGTTTAGGTTTGGCCATAAACCGCTAACCTACGGTTTGGCAAAACCGGCAAACCTAAACCGCCGGTTTGACGGTTTGGTTCAAACCGGATCCATGTCTACTTTTAACTATTAGATATATTGATAATGATCTTTTTTAAAATATTTATAATTTAAATGACTACTCTTGCACATTCATAAAATTTTACGATGAAAATAACTATAACATCGGTCTTTTCAGTTCTTTTATTCATTCTAAAAATAGGAACAATTCAGTATGTTGGATTTTTTTTAATCTAAGAAGAGAAATTGAACCCCTAAATAATTTATATTTATAACAGTGCTCTTACAAAAAGGAAGCCTAGTTTATATTAACAAAAACATAAAATCTTTGTTAGCCAATTTTCTCTCTAAAATAACCATACAGTTTTATAAATTTAAGCAATACATATTATAGCTATTTTTGTAAATCAACAATTTATAACCTAAATTCTTAAAAATAGTATAAAAAACACCCAGAAATAAATATTACGGTAGTTTTGCACGAGTATAATAAAATATGGGCCAATCTGAATCGGGGTCGGGCCCTGTAATGGGTGTCGGGTCCAACCATAATAAGATTAAACCAAAAATCAAGCCCAATACTATGGGCCTCGGTTCGGGCTTTCACATTACGGGCTCGTTGTCAAATCACAGCCCAATTTACAAGGTCGAATGGATATCATTTTGCGTACTTGAAGGGCCTGTTTACCTGCTATAAACCCGAACTTATTTGTTGGTGGGTGTTTACATGTTAGTGAGTTTATTTTTAAAAGGTTTATTCGGGTTTATAAATCTCTAGAAAATAATATTTTCAATCCACGGTTATTTTTCATGGATGGGTTTATTTTTTTTTGTATATCCGAAATTGTCCTTGTTCGCATCTTTACAAATTCAACCATAACATTCACACCCGTAAAGTTCCTTTATTTCAAAACAACCACATCATTGTCGTCCACAACTATACCTTCGAGATTTGATTTTTCGATTACTCTCCGAATCATATATATATATAATTTTTTAATCTTTTTAGGGATAAAAATGTATTTTGCGCTAAAATAAACCCAAAAAAACTTAAGTAAACATCCTTAGCGAAATAGTATATATAAACTGATCAAGTTTATAAACCGAAAATAAACCATAAACTCATATAAACCCATATAAACTCATTTACTTTATAAACCTATAAAAATACAAACTTCTAGTAAACATGCCCGAAATCAATAAAACTTGTATATATTCTGGTTGAAGGAGCATAGACATTCATTAATACACATGATTCGCGCATGTGGCCGTGACTCCGACGGTACAATTTTCTTATTGAACACATTAAACTAAAAATTGCAAGAAATAACCGTACATTTCGGATGGTTACGTAAATTAGATTGAACTTTTAAAAGTTTTGAAAAGTAGGCTTCCTTATGAAGGGTGACTTGCAATAAATAGTATTTACGGTTGTGTTTAGACTCGATTCGTCTACAAACAAATCAAGCTTAATCTTGTCAAGTTTTGTTTGATCTATTATAATAACTTAAAAATATTATATTATAGAGACGTTATATTGACTGAGTTACTTTAATTCGGCTTAAAAAAAAACTCGATTAGAGCTCTTTCACTCTACCGTTACCCACTTATATTTAAGTAGGTAGGTCATGGTCGATCAGTCAAATAAGTTTATTAGACAATAAATTGTGTGTTAGGTGTACTGCACATTTTAGATCACATATAAAAAAATCACTCAAAACTCTGAAAAAGGGCAGAATTTTTATAAAACAAAAACTTGGATGTTGACACTTGAAATTTTGAAAGCGTCGCACACTCTTTTCTCACTTGAGGCCGTCAAGCATATTTTAAACGCAATAAACTGTGGCGTAATTACCCATATATTTAAACTTTACTATTTCTCTTAAAAAGTTAAGCTCATTTTTATACAGATTTGGTACCATTTGATCGTTAACTCGGATTTGATAAGGTTGGATTACTTTCTAAACTAATCGGATATGAGCATTATTATAACATATTTGAGTTTAATTTGTTGGCCGAAGTTTGACCAGTGACAACGTGTTGTTTGACAAGGGTTTTAATAAAAAATTAAACCTCCAATTTTTCATATTAACTAGTTTAGAACACGTGTCTTTCACGGGTATTAAAATTATATATATATATACACGTGGACATTGTTCTGTATAAGAGTATTTTATTTGTTAAAATTACATGGATAATACTTTTTATGTCATGTTGACTTGTAACTAAAGAAGTTCGTCATATACATATTACTACATCTGGGGACATACCAAGTCAGGAGTGAATAGTTTTTACAAGTCAAACTAAAAATTGAAAATGAACAAAAAATGAAAATATCCAAAACAAATCAAGTAGATATAGGCCGCGAACATTCTTGAATCACCTGGAAAAAAATAGTATTTTTCCTCTTGGTGCCATCAAGGTTTGGACTTTTTCTCTTGATATCCACTAAGTTTCAAAATTCCTCTTGGTACCTCAAGGTTTCATATGTTTCCTCTTTATACTCATTCTTAAATATATTACATTAAAATTCATTAAAAAATAATTAAAAAATTAGAAAATAATAGATTACGACCTCATTAAATTTAATTAATAAATTTATAATAGATTTAGTTTTTATATATATACTTTTTATTTTTTGAAATAAATATATTTTTTATTTTTGAATTAAATATTTTTTATTTTCAATTTAAAAAATATATATATATAATTTATTTTAATAGTATTTATTTTAAAATAATATTTTTAATTTTTTTTTAAGAATCCAGAAAATTAAACACATAGTTTTTTTTTGAAGTTAATTTTCTATAGTTTATTTTAATTTGAAAAATAACAATATTATTTTTATGTGTTAAATTTATTATTTTTTATAATATACTTTTCCATAATCTTTAAATTTTAAAAAATATATAATTTTTTAAAATTTTCGAATTAATATAAATT
>BSUD01000003.1:9607259-9631527 GCA_033239045.1 Fagopyrum esculentum
AATTTTTAAACAGTTTTCAAAAAATATATAATTCTTAATCGGAAAAAATCTAAAAATTTATAATTTCACAATAAATCATAAAGTTTGATTTTTAATGCCTAAAATTAATTTTGAAACTTATGTTTGTTGAAAAAAAATTAAAAAAAAAATAGTAAATGATTAAAAAAAAAGCTATATTAAATGAGATCATCAGATTTTGAAAACAAAATTTTAATTTCTTATTAAATCATAAAATTTGGTTTTTAATCGGCTTAAAACAAATATTTAAAACAGAAACTTTAATTTTTAAGTAACTCGAAAAAATATATATAATTTTTAATCGAAAAAATCTAAAAATTTATAAAGTACATAATAAATCAAAAAATCTTATTTTTAACTAGTTTAGTGCCCGCACCTTGTGCGGGTTGTCTACATAAAAAAAATATATATATTTGATATTAATCTATAAAAAAAATTATTAACTAATATGACTTACATGTGAGGATTAAGTTTTTTTCAATGAATAATATAACATAATTAAAATTTTATTACAAAGATTATTATTCGAGTATTATATTTATACCTCAATATATTATCACTTTTACTTATATAAAGTTAGAGAAGCAAATTTTGATTTAGTTTTAAATTTAACAAATGTGTCAAATTAGAAGATTTCCGTTAGATTTTTTCAACAAATCGACTTATAATAGGCCAATTTGTTAATTTTGATGGGTAGATAAGTAGATTTAATTTATTTTAATTATTTATTTTAATAAAATTGACGTGGCATGATGATTGTTTACAAATTTTAATAAAAAATTTCCTTATAAAATAATTAACGGCAAATTTGTAAATATGTTGTGGCAAATCTGTAAATAAATTGAAAAAATGCTGACGTGGACGGCTTAGAGATTGACACGTGGACAAAATGGGTGCTGTTTTACTAATATATATAGATGCCTAAAAAAGATTTTGAAACCTTCTTTTTGTTAAATTTTCTTTTAAAAAATACAGTAAATGAAAAAAAACTATATTAAATGAGATCACCATATTTTGAAAACTTATAATAAAACAAAATTTTAATTTCTTATTAAGTAAAAAAAAATCCGGTTTTTAAGTAGCTATAAAAAAATTGTACATCAACCTACTGTATGATGGCTTTTGTTTTAAAAATCAGTAAATTTATTATGAAAATAAGTATAAATATGATATTTAAGTCCAATATGATATAATAGGTCCAAGAAGATATAATAATTAAATTTTAATGTAAAATAAGAAAACAAAACATCATATGTGAATTTTATTTTTTTTTTGATTTTGGGAGCGTCACGTCAACAGTTATGACTCTACTTTAATTATTTTGATATTCATTTGAAAAAAAGGAAAAATTAGGGGTACAATTACTTATATAAAGGAACGTGAAAATATTTAACATAATAACCAAATGCCAAGATTACTTTAGGGAAGAACATTATGACCCACATCATTGTAGGTTAACGTTCCCGAAATAAAATATTTCATAAAAATAAAACTTTAGGAGTACGATTACTCTTCCCTATAACTAAAACTTTAGGGGTATGATTACTTTAGGGAAAAACGTTATGACCCACATAATTGTAGGTTAACGATCCAAAAATAAAATATTATTCTGATATGAATAATAATTATAGTTGAACTTAACCAAAATGCTAGGAAATGTATTATTTGTGTACTCTTTGAACTCCCTGATTAAAAACGTTCTAAAACCACCAACTTTAGTAGCTAATCGACGTGGGATAACAAAATCCTTCAAAAAAATTTAACGTAAAATAGATGATTTTTCTTAACTTAAAAAAATAGTTTAAAATTAAAGATTTTTTGTCCCAAAAAATAAGTTGGTTGGAAAAAAAAAAAGATACGTACAATCTTTCAATAAAAGGTTGGTAGTTCAGTAAAAAAAATTTATGGATTTAAAAATAAAGATTTATTGGGCAAAAAATGGTGGGAGTTCCATTTGATTACTATTTCCACATCACGTCACGTCATCTCTACTCTCTTTTAGTATGTATAATAGATATTGATATTAATTTAAAAAAATTATGTTGAATATAATTTAATTTTATCAATCCAATGAACATTTAACCCCCATTGGTTGTAAATCCGAAAACGGAAATGAAATGTAAATAAATCTAATTCATGTGGATTTTGTTCATTATTTTTTTGAAATCATTCATGGTGTTTTTTTACAAAATGCATTTGATTCCTTCTATTTTATTTCATTATAGGGTATCAAAACTAATCAAATTATACTCAAAACACTTCAAACTCCAAGAATGATTCCAAAAAAATTCATGAACAATTCGTTTTCATTCCGTTTTCATTCCGTTTTCGTTTGCTGAGTTAAAACCAAACGGATCCTTAGTGTTTTTTTAGGATTTATACGGTAACAATTTGAAAACTCAGGTGATAATTATTAGATAATTGTATTTTTTATTAAGTTATTTGTTATTTAAAAATTATTTTTACGGTTGTTGTTATTTTTTTATTTTATTTTGTTATGTAATTTTGGTTATGTAGGTTATTGTTTTTACTGTGTTTGTTTATTAAGTTGTATGTTATTTAAAAATATTATTTTATTAATTTAAGAATACATTTTAAATTTATGGCTAATATTTATTTTTAATAATAATAATTATTATTATTATTAAAATGATATATAATATATACTTTCTTAATTTCTTAAAATAAATTATAAAAATAAATGGTGAAGATAGGAGTCCAAATTTAATTTCTTAATTTCCCGTAACTGGCAGATGATAGATGTACCGCGAAAGTCGTTATTAGTAATCTAAACTACGCAAGCGAAATGCGTAGTTTTGTTTTTCAGCTCCGAAATCTAACTACGCTTGTGGCGCGCATAGTTGGAGCCGAGACGAAGCCGATATGAGCCGATTAACTACGCTTGTGGTAAGCGTAGTTGAAGTTATATTAAAAAAAAGCTCCAACTTTGGTAGGCGTTACCAAAGTTGGATTAAAAAAAACTCCAACTATACTTACCACTAGCGTAGTTGTGCAGTTATTTAAAAAAAAAAAAATCTTCACCGGCTCCATCCGGCTCAGGTTGACTCCAACTACGCTTATCAAATGCGTAGTTTAAATCAGATATAAAAAACTATGCACTTCGCCTGCGTAGTTATGATTACCAATAGCGATTTTTGTCGGAACGTCTAAAATTCGCGTAACTATATTCTTAGGGTATCAAACTATAGATATATATGGAATATTACATATTGTCGTACTCGTTTTAATATAATGATGTATATAATCAGATATACAAGTCGAAAGGTAATCCTTTTTGGTTTTGAGAATCTTAAATAAAGATAACCAATTTATTTATTTTTAGTATTTATACTATAGATAGCTTTACGGATCTCTTTGCTGTTCTGTACAGTTCGTGAAATATTCAATTTATAATAACTGCCCTTCCACTCACTTCGAGTCGTTTGTCCCCTTTTCATTTAAAAAAAAAGCAAAAATACTTTATAAAAATTAAATTAATCATATCTCCTGCAAACTCGAAGTTGTAGCCAAATTCCCTCTCTCCATAGAAGCGTAGGTGGAACCGTGGAAGACATCGGAGCTGGTGGCGTCACGGCGGCGAGGGTAGATAGTTGTGAGTGAGAGAGAGATTTCGGTGGGGACTCTGAAGCTGTTTTCTACTTCGAATTGTCGATTTGTCTAGAGTTCTTGTCTTTTTCTTCTATAACCGAGCTTCTCAGGGAAGGATTTGCTTCCGTGATTTGATTTGATGTGGTGAGATAGATAGAGAAAGTAGGCGGAAAATGTCGAGAATCGCCATGAAAGCGTGGTGGCCTTCTTCTAATTCGTCGATTTGGATTGATGGTTGGCCTGGGTTGACATCTAATTGGTGGCATGACGTTAACGATTCTACTCAGTGGCAAGATGCCATTTTCTTCACCCTCTGTGCGGCTTATGCTCTCGTCTCCGCTGTTGCTCTTGTACTATCTCCTTCCTTTTCTCGCTCTGTTGTTAATGTCTAATGATTAGTTGTATGTTTATGTCAATTCTAAGCCTTGATGTGTGATTTTTTTCTTGAGGAAGGTTGATATCGTGGCCTTTAGGGATCTATTATTTTTACCTTTTGTCGTGGGGACATCAATGCCTAATTTTGACCTAGAAATTTGGTGCTGTGGGGTTAGGTTTTGGTTGATAGCTCTTGAGCTTAATATAGTTCTTCTGATGTTTGAGTTGATTGGATGATTTATTTGCAGATTCAACTTATAAGGATTGAATTGAGAGTGCCTGAATATGGTTGGACTACGCAAAAGGTTTTCCATTTTATGAACTTCATTGTTAATGCAGGTAACTTGATATTTTTTTTGCATTATTGATGTTGGTGGTGATGGTGTTGTTTCTTTAGTGTATCATCAAATTTTAATTTGTTGTGTTCTTCTCCGTGGCAGTTCGTGCTATTGTCTTTGGTTTTCACATGTTTGTATTTACTCTGAAGCCCAAGGTACACATATTTTTCCTGATCTTTCCACTTAATCTTGTCTATGTATTTACATTAGTGCAAAGTAATTTCTCGAAACTTGTCAACCAATGAAAGGTCAAGAAACAAAGATAGTAATGGTACTTGATTTGGTTCGTTATACAGGTTAAATTAGATAAATAGAAGGGCTGACGGTATGTTAGAAGAGTTTTCTACAGCACATGTTTGGAGAATAAGGGTGTGCAAGATTTTAGGTGGGGATTTCAAGTTCAAACTTGGATGCTGAAAAAGGAAGAATGAAATGTTTGTCTTGATATATTGTTGGATGAAGAGTTGTAGCTTTGATGTAACTCATCTTTAGCTAGAAGTTGGTTAACGGGTGGATAAATGAACTTTATGTCGAGCTGAGGGTCAAAATAAGCTGCAAATGTATGTTTTCTTAGACAAATTGACGGACTATGGAATCTTGAACCAGTAAAATAAAATGAAAAATGAGGTGACAGATATTTTGTAGGATCAACGTAAATTAAATGTGCATAGTAGGTCTGTTTTCTTTTTATGGAATAAAATCAGGCTGTAACATTGTGTTATCTTTATCTCCATGAAGCTACCTACAGTTAGAAGTTAGAAATACTACACAGTTAGTATGTAGATATTTTCTCTTATAGACTCGATGTGTGCAAGCTACTGGGGTTAAATTATTCTTATTGAACATGCATGTATTTTGCTTCATGTATATCCTTATTGGCTTATTTTATTCTCATAACTTATGTAGTCCTTCTTCTGAACATAAACTGCTTTTTCTCTTACAGGTTTTGACTTTCGTGTTACTGGACCTTCCGGGAATATTGTTTTTCACTACCTACACATTACTTGTACTTTTCTGGGCAGAGATATATTATCAGGTCAGTGAAGCGACTAGATTTTTTCCGTCACCTGCTCTTGTGTGTTTGATGAGCACAAAAATATTATCTTACATTCTAATCCTCTTGCAAATAGCAGAAGATAAAGTATCAAACTTGTTTTCTTTAATGGTTGAACATTTGGCCAAGTATGATCATTTATTATTACTCACTATATGTGGTTTTCTTCTGGAAATTTAGGGTATGTTTGACACGTATTTGTAAGGTCCTTTTAAGGACATATTTTCCCTTGTAAGATCCTTGTAACGATGTGCCAAACTGAACCTTATTCTTACTTGGCACAACTATTGTATATGCTTTTTTATCAGTTGCCAAAGAACTTGGTATTAAACTTATTATCTTGTAACCTCACAATGTTAACTATTTATCATGGACAGGCAAGAAGTCTCTCAACTGATAGGCTCAGGGCGGTGTATATAGCAGTTAATTGTGTAATCTATTTCATACAGGTGAGTTTATTACAACCACCACGGTCCTGTTTAGGCAACATAATTCGTTTGAGTATGACATGTTCCATAGACAATTTGTTCTTACTAAGAATGTATTTCATCCCTTTGTCATAACATATAGAAGTGATTTATTTTTCTTTGTATTTTTTTGCCAGATTTGTATCTGGGTATATTTGTGGATAGATGATAGTAGCGTCGTGCAAGCCATTGGACAAGTATTTATTGCTGGTTAGTTCTAAATCCTTCATTTGAGATGCCAGTAACTTGTGTTTAGATTATTTCCTGGAAAACTGGATATCATTCTTTTATATTTGCTAATTTCTAAAGTAGTTTTCCTGTTTATTCTTCTTTCCTAGTGGTATCATTTGTGGCTGCACTTGGTTTCTTGCTCTATGGAGGAAGGCAAGTTACTATAATCTCATCTCAGACATGGCTTTTTTTACTTTATTTGCCACCATTTTTGCTCAAATGTCATCTAAAATGCTCTGTTTACAGATTATTCTCCATGTTGCGGCGCTTTCCTATCGAATCTAAAGGACGAAGAAAAAAGCTTCGTGAGGTAGTTTATTCATGCCTTAACTGTTTAAAGAGCTTTGGTCAATATTGAGGGGCGTAGAGTTTGAAAGCTAACAAGATCAACATGCTTATGATTCTGATCTGAAAACTTGTTGCAGGTTGGATCTGTAACAGCAATCTGTTTCACATGCTTTCTCATCAGGTGTTTCATGGTGAGTGCCATTTCTCATTCATCCAATCTTCTCATTGTCCTGCAATTTCACTAACCCACTTTTCCTTATTGATGTAGGTCATATTTTCTGCTTTTGATTCCGACGCGTCCCTGGATGTCTTAGATCATCCTCTTCTCGATCTCATCTACTATACGGTAGTCTACCATTGCCCAATTTATGAAGCGTCAATTTTCGTTCTTTTGCTTTAAATTGACCTCTTATTTTTCATTTACTAGTTGGTTGAGATTGTGCCTTCAGCACTCGTCCTCTTCATTCTACGCAAGCTCCCCCCAAAACGAGTATCAGCTCAATACCACGCAATTCGTTAAGTGTATCTCATATTCCCTGATGGTTTTTGTAAGGTGTGAGCCAACACTAGCAGCAGGTAGCGTAAGCAAAGCCCCGAAACTTGTACCACGCAATATTCTCTCCAAGCTATTTATGGTGGCAAAGTATTCTTTCTATTTCATTGTCGAGTATGAATGTAATTTTGCTGTTGTTTCTGTAATTTTCATCAGAATTAGCCGAGGTTTTTGCCTTGCTGGCTTCAGGAGTTTAGATCTGTTTGTTATAGTATCATGTATGAGACTAACATTGAATCGAAAATGTTCGTTCAATTTTGATAATGATCTGTGTTCTATATATATCCCTTACATTTCAATGAAGTGCTTGTTATATGCAATAGAAATGTTTACATTAATCATATTATGAGGATTATATCTCTACAGAAATGACGAACAGAAACTCATTGCAATGTGGCATCTTCAGTCCACTCCAAGCTGGGTTCACTCCATGACCTAGGCCGAATCCCGAGCTGAAAGAACAAGATCATCTCCATTGCTTCAAACACCTTGTTTTGATCCAAGAACTCGTTCCACACCCCGCTCACTATGCAGTAGTTATTGTTGTAAGGCGAGTGATGGTGTGCAGCGTGCTGTGACCGAGACACGAGAATCCCGAGATCTTGTAGGGCAACAACGATTCCAGGTAACTTGCTCTTTGTGCTGTGAGACCATGCATGGAACTGTTGGCTGAACATGATACAACCTGCAAACATACCGACAAAAGCGTGTAGAGTCGGATCATTGGATACAATATCTATGGGGAGAACCGTGAAGATGATGGCTCGTGCAAGTGCGTGGAGGTTGTTCGCGAATTGACGCTTTGTGATGGTCCATGGCCACTTATGGTGTCCTTGAAACGCATCGATCTGGCCACCGAAGAACGGTGTTGAACCACTTCCATAGTTATCAATGCCCCAGTGATAGACTCCCGAACCGAGATCAGCTAAGAAGTATCCTAGCAAGCCAGCTAATGCAGGCTCAAGTAGGACATGTGAACCGACTGCACCCGTTACAGACTTCGCTAGAGACACAATCAAGGTGGTGCATCCTCCTGCTAACCACGCTCGATGCGACCATGTGGATCTTAGGCTAGGGTCATTAGGCTTTGGTGGCTTCACCTCTACCATTAGTGGCACCGGGACCATTTGTGATAGGTCGACTCGATCCTCCTTCAGCTCTAGCTTCGGTGCAGGCGGGGCTGTGCTAGCACAACGAATATGAACGGAGACGAATCCATGGTGGCTGGAACGACGGAAACCCTTGAGAGGGTAGGTATGTTGGTGGTGGTTGAGGATTGACATTGAATAAGAGGGTGTAAACTATGTGGCTTGTTTGTGTGTCTTTAAGAAAAGGCTCAAAGGATGGAAGCAAATCTGTGGGGGAGAATGAAGTTGCAAAGTTTGTGGCAAAAAGATGAGTTGCGTGGGTGTTTTGGGATGTTTCGTGATCAAATTAGCGGTCGTTATACTTGCGGCTTTCTTTAATAGATATAAAGAGCTGCAAAATTTGGTACTTAGACATTTGCTGATTTTCTCGCCTTTAAGTAGACGTGACGTGTAACATCAAATGATCAACAAATGAGTTTGATATGGATAACATATAGACATGACTCATTAATGTGCGGTTTATGAGACCCATATGCGCCTCGTAAGACGCATATATGTCTCCCCTTTACTATATTTTTTATTTCTCACCCTAAATTTTATTTTTATTTGATCTTTTTCCTATATTCATTACATACATAGATTGACGATATGTTGGTGCCATTGTTTTATATATCTATGCTCATATAGCTACATTAATGTATTTTTATGTCCGATTTTTCGAGATAAATATTAAAGCCCACTTAAATTTAAAAATCAGAAGAGGATGATTTTTACATTGATTAATTAGTTGATTAATATAAATTTTAACCATATGTGTTTAGGAATATTCCCACACCATACGAATTTTGTGGCTGATATATGCAACTCAATCCTTACATGAAAGGTCAAGTAAAGCATGCTGAGTTTTCTATGATTGGGCTCTGATGTTGGGCTTCAGTTACCTTGGGCCACTTTGCGCTTATGGGCCCATTTCACGATTCTGTCGCTTAGTTTATTGTTCACTCAACCAGCCCATAATTGTAATTTCGCAGAAAATCACCCCATAATTCTATTTTATTTTCCCCCCATATTTTGTGACTTAATTTCCCCTGTATTTGCCGTTAAAATTCCCTTATTTTAAAACTTGTAAAAACGACACCCCTTCCTCGTGTATTATAGGCTATGGAGTTTAAAAAGTCAAAATTGGGGGTGCATATTTACAAAGTTGAAATAGAGAAATGGTTAAGTTAAAAAAAATGAAATATTAGGGGTTGGTAACTGTAATTTATCTAAACAAATATGACGTCAAATGCCCTAAAAGTATTTATTTTTCACAATTTTCCTTTGGGGAAACAGAAACACTCTCGCTATTTCGCCCCCTTCTTCCAGTTCGCCGTAGCCGTACTGCACTTCCAATTTTCTCCTCTTCCATAATTTCTCGAAGATGGAGGTCAAAAATGGCGGTGATTCTAGTTTGGCCTCCAAGCGTGGCCCCGATTCGAGCCCCAGCACTATCACCGCCACAATTGAGCTCAAGAAGCAAAGGCTTGAAAATCCGGAAGGAGAAGGCAAAAATATCTCGGAAACCCTAAAAGAAGAGAAAACTGTCACCCCTAACAGCGAAAAGGTAGATGAAGAAGTACAGGAAGCAGTTTCGGAAGGAAAGATTGAATCAGAGGATGGGGGTTCGAATGGCAAAGCTGTAATTGATCGTAAAGGAAAGGGAATTTTGATTGAAGAAGAAGAAGACGAGGAAGAGGAGGATGAAGATGACGACTCCGATGATGATTCGAGTGACGACGGAAATGTTTCTGAAAATGGCGGCGACGATAGCGATTTTTCTGATGATCCACTCGCGGAGGTTGATCTGGATAATATTCTCCCGTCAAGGACTAGGCGGCGCGTTATTCATCCAGGCGCGTACATTGCTAATGACCTCGGTGCCGTCAATGAAGAGGATGATAGCGAAGACAGTGATGCTTAGGAATTCAAGGTTCCCGGAAGAGGTTAGTTGACCATTGAATCATTGATAGGGTTTTGTTCTCTTTTAGTATTATATGCATATTGAGTAGCAAACCTTCATGACTCTGTGGATTGTACGATGGTGAATGTTTGGAGAAGAAGTTGGTATCTTTGCAGCCTGCTTGTCGAGGTTTTGGTATGGTTTTGATGCACTCGTTGCTGTATTTGGCATAGGAAAACTGAAATCAAGAAACTTTCTTTTTAGCAATGTACCTGCTTTACTTTGAGATCATTCTGAGCATTTAACTATCTAAGCAACGTTTGATTGTTGTCTGCAATATTTCAAGCTACATAATCATTTGCCATGGTTCTTTGATAGAACAACACACAATTAAGCAATCAATGTAGATTACCTTTCCCTCCGGTCATGAGATTTTACCTTATCATGCACCAAAATGCTTACCGGCTGCCAGACTGACTTCTTCTCAAGTATTTTTGGAACTTCCAATTAATGAGAAGCAATGTCTTTGCATCTGTGTTTGTATAAGTACTGGCACTGCTTGAATATCTAATTGGGTGTCAATCCTTCTTTCTGGGTTGAACATACAAAGTAGAATACCTTTCCCTCCACTCGATAGATGCTGTTGTCTCTGTGTCTATTGTTATGTGTTCAAGCTGAAATGCTGAACATTTTGAGCTTCAGATTGTTTCTTGAACACAATCTGTTCTTCAGTGCTTGTATGAGTTGCTGCATCAATACACAACCCGTTTCCACTTGTGCATCAGTTGTAAAATTTTTCAAACAAAAACCCAAAATCGGCCATGTTAAGCCTCCAAATTTGTTATCTGGAATTGCTGCTATATACTTTTCTCTTGCTTTCAGCATCAAATAGTCATTTGTGGCACTCAAAATGTCCTTCCTGAGTAATATCTCTCAGTCTGCCTGTAATATATTTATTAGGTTGATATATATATTGGAAACTCATACTAAGGCTTT
The DNA here is from genome assembly GCA_033239045.1 of Fagopyrum esculentum. Classification (NCBI taxonomy): domain Eukaryota; kingdom Viridiplantae; phylum Streptophyta; class Magnoliopsida; order Caryophyllales; family Polygonaceae; genus Fagopyrum; species Fagopyrum esculentum. Next base: position 9,618,219 of record BSUD01000003.1, read on the forward strand.
CTAATCCATTGTTGGTCGCCCTTATAGTAGCATGTGTATTGATCATAAGCTATTCAGTCTGCATTTGTCCACAGTTTGATCCCCTCCCTGCGCCCACATCTGCCCTTCAAAATCCTCCATTGCTGTCTTATTTCAGCAAGTCCTGGTCATTTTAAAATCATACGCACCGACTCATACTTGCTTCGGTGACTAACCAAAATGCTCGGTCCAACAAATAAGATTCAGCCGCTGAATGGCTTTGAGTTTTGACATAAGCATAAACGCTTAGGGCCCGTTTGGAATCGGTGAAAATCATTCCCGGAAACGGAATGATTTCGAATCAATCAAAAATCGTAGTGACTAAAATGAAACGATAGATTCAATGCCAAAAATATATCTCAGGCAGAGGTTACTAGAATCACAAGATATGATAGTGTCAAAGGTAGGAATCGAACTCTGGACGAGTTGCTCCATCCCGCCCTTATACCAGTTAGACTAATCAAACTTCGTGTATTCTTTTGCCGATACACAATATTTAATACACAATTGTTATATATAATTTCAATTACACAATGTCCGTACACAATTTTCAATCACACAATGTTAATACATAATACACAAATATCAGCTACATAAAATGCATTGGACATACATATTCTATTACACAATTTCAATTACACAATGTAAATAATTTCAATTACACAATTTCAACTACACAATGTTGATACATAAAATACTTGTATAACGAAACATTCTGTAAATGACGAATTTGTGTAACCAAACATTGTCAAAATGACATACACTTGTACTACATAAACGTAATCGTTATGTATAAAGTCGCAAAAATTATGTATCAGCATATGTACATAACCACGAAATTATGTTTCAACGTATGTATATAACCACGAAATTAATAACAGCATATTTCTTTAATTATGATAAATAAATAAATAAATAAAGATCAAACCTCCATTGACGATATTCGAGTTTCTTAAAATCGAAAAAATGGAGATTAGAAAGGTAGACGAAGAAGAATAATGAAAGATTGATGTATTTATGTGAGGAGTTATTTTAGGAGCTGTTATAATTTATTTCCTAATTTGACGTAATAATTTAGTTTATCAATTATTTTAATTTGCCAAATCCGTTACATATTTAAGGAGATAGAATATTAACATTTATGGCAATATCAATTAATATTTATCAATTTATCTTTTTCTACATAAAATAGGATGCCTAGTTTGTTAATTGAAAACAAAAAGTGCCTACTTTATACACAAAGATACATAAACTACCTACTTACCCTAAACACTCAAAAAATTATTCCAAAACCTTCCAGGAACACGAGTCTATGTATATAGACTAGATTTGTTTTCAACTAGTTATCGTTTTTGGAGATTTAACCAAACGTGATTATTCTTATTCAACTAGCTGAAAATAATATTAATATATTGTAAGATTTTTCCTCTTGATTCCCCTCAAGTTTGGATTTTTCCTCTTGATATACACAAAGTTTTAAGTTTGTTCTTGGTATCGTCATGGTTTAACTTAATTACTTCTTGTACCCATTTTTAATATGTTTTATTAAAATTAATTATAAAATAAAAATTGAAATATAAAAATGGAAAACTAACTCTTAATAAAAAAAACTTAGTTGTTATTTTCTGATTTTGAAATAAAAATTAAATTAAAACTAATTATATTTACGTTAAAATTTTGAAATAATTAACTTTATAAATACTAAGTAATGGTAAATAATTTTTTTTTTAATTTAAAAAATTTAGAATAGTAAATTTAGACCTTTTTTTAAAAAATATATTGAAATTTTTTAAAATTTTATAATTAAAATAAAACATATAAATTAAAATAAAAACTAAATCTAAAAACTATTAATTCGAAGATTATGAAAAAATATATAAAAATACTTCCATTACTTAGTATTTATAAAGTTAATTAGATTTAAAAAAAATTTATTTCAAAAAAAATAAAAAATGTAAGTTATTTTTAATTATAAAGTTAATAACTTTTGAACCTGATCTCCAAAGTAAAAGGCATATTAGTTACACAAGTTATTTCGAAAATTTAGTTATATAAGCAACATATACACAAAGCAGTTTCTAAAGCCTAGTTACATGAGCAAGAAATACACAAAACAGTTACACAAAGCAAATATGCAAGAGTTGCGAAGAAAACTTTCGATGAAACATCTATTACACTAGTGTATAAGCAACAAATACTACAAACCAATTACGCAAAGCGGTTTCGTTTAAAATCCATAGTAACTACACAAGTTATTTCGGTAGTTTAGTTAATAATCAATATTTACACAATACATCAATTACACAAAACAACGTATACACAAACCATTTTCGAAAATTTAGTTATATAAGCAACAAATACACAAAGCAATTTCGAAAATTTAGTTACAGAAGCAACAAATAAACAAAGCAGTTTCGAGCCTTTTCACCCAAAACCTATAACGAATTTTCGCATATGTAATGTTACCATATGTAAGAAGTACATATTCCGATTTGAAGAAGATGGAGTTCCGATCTAGAGAAGATGAACCGCATATTAGGAGAGAGGGGATTAATCTATAAAAGAAAATCATCGATTATGAGAGAGAGAGAGAGTTACTTGTTAAGAAAACGTCAAATTAGGGGAGAGAGGGTAATATTCCGAATAAATTGCCCAAATTCGGCTACCAAAATTTTCAAAACCGTTTCATTTTTATATTTTATAACCAATAACCCACGTATTCACTTTTACTTTTAATTAGAAAAATTAAGAGACATAATTTGTAATTACATAAAAAAAAAGGTTTACCAAACAAATCTTCTCCCTTTTAGATTTGTGGTTCAAAAAGTTTATTTTAAATTAATTTTTTTATAAATATATCTTAAGCCGTTTTGTTGGAAATTATTTTAAAAAATTCATCCATGTGTAAAGACAAAATAATCTAATGTACACCTCTAAAACTTTAAGTACAGGAGGTTCTAAAATATTCCAATTTAATTTTTTTTATTGCGATTTCAAAGAATTTAAAATCATCCGATTTCAACTAAACAATTGAATAACTTTCTAAAGTCTATAGCTAAACACGTTCTTGGTTGTGGTTTCGGATTATGAACATGATTAAAGATATTTTTGTTTTTAGTCTACAAGTGTCGTTCTCATTATCAAACAAAATTTAATCAATAAATAGGTATTAATTCACTACAAGACATAGAATGACACTCAAGTTTTTAAATCTGGATACACCTCATCTAATGGTATTGTCGTGAATTCAGCAGAGGTAGAGGTGAAAAATGGTTAAATTTTACGTATTACTTTTAAATAATTTTATATTTACAACCAATAACACACTTATTTACTTTAATTTAATTAAAAAAATTAAGTGGCATAGTTTGTACTTACATAAAATAAGGTTTTACCAAACAAAATTTTCTCTTTTGAAAATAGGGTTTATAAAAATTTGTTTTAAATATAATGTTTTTTATAAATATATCTTAAGCCGTTTTGGTGGGAATTATTTAAAAAAAAAATTCTATGTTTAAAAACAAGAAAACCTCTAAAACTTTAGTTACATGAGGTTTTAAAATATTCAAATTTAATTTTTTTTTATTGTGATTTTAAAGAATTTATAATCATCCGATTCCAACTAAACACTTGAATAATTTTTTAAAATCTATAACTAAACACGTTCTTAGTTGTACTTTCGGATGATGAAATATTTTGTAATTTTTTAGTCTACAAGTGTCATTCTCGTTATCATACAAAATTTAATCAATAAATAAGTATTAATTCACTACAAGACAAAGATATCAATAATTATTATGTTTTTGTTATTAGGGATGAAATTGCTCGTATTGATGTCTCGAGAAGGATGGAGATTCGTAAAGAGAATAAAACATAAATTTCAGGTTATAATTTTTAAAGAGAATAAAACATAAATTTCAGGTTATAATTTTTAAAGAGAACAAAGAGAAATTCTAGGTTGTAAGTCCACATGACTATGGTTGTGCTTAGACTAAAGAGTTATAGAGATCCATGTGCTACAAACACTAATTGTTACAATCACATCCACAAAGAGAACAAAAGAGAAAAACCCTTCCAACAAGTTCAGAAACACATCCGTAAAGAGAACAAAAAAGTAAAACAACTTTCAAACATAATTACATATTTGTATTAATGTCAAACATACTCACATACAAACTTCTCCCTGCCAACCATTCTCGCCTAATAGGAGAAACACACTCGTAACTCAGAGTTATGTCTGATACTATCTTTAATACCTGAGGTCTTAGAAACGATGTCCTCGTTCAAATGATGTTGTTTACGGGGTGTTACAATCTCCCTTACTTAAAATCACGTCCACGTCAAGCCGAAGGACCGTCAACCAAGCCGAGTGACCGCCTATTAAGACGAACACAATCGTAATTCAGGGTTAGCTATTATACCATCTATAAGACCCGAGGTCTTGGAGATGTTTTTCCCATGCAAACAATACTCGCGTATAAACTTATCAGAAGCTCACTCATCATAAAATTTATCTCGCACGAGCACGCTAAACTCTAGGTAACAATTCATCATAATAAGTGAACCAAAAATTCTCATTCAACTGATGTGGGATGTTACATCCAACCTATCATTAGCATAACAAGGGACTCACAACACAAAAGTTAATTATCATTGATTTCTTTTGACTTCCATGATTAAGTATGGGATAACAAAGATCTCTGACCGTATCCATTTCACTAGGGCCTCCATAAACTAAGAGTAAGTATGCATTGTCCTCAATTCGTGCCTTAACTGTTTTGTCACACACAAAAGCCCTCTTCGGCCTCTGTTCTACCACGTCAACGATCACAATAGCGTGATCGTTGCCTTTTGTCTTCTGCCACTTTACTTTGTAAATCTCTCCTCTTCTGAACCTTCTAAAACCACGTTTTTCCGCATACACTGTGACATACAATGGATTGTGATCGATTTCCTTTTCCAAACCAACTTCACTATTGTATTTCAAAGTAACCATCCCCTAATTTCAGTGAGAAGTTATCTGAATTGAAATTAAAATATTAAAGATAAAAATAATGAAATATTAAAATATTAAATACGGAGGTGGTATTGAAACTTACCCAACCTTTGTGGTAGGTTTTTCTACACAATCCTGCTTGGTGAGATAATTTTAACTGTGGTGAAACACCTACAAAGTTGATAAATTGCAAATTTGTAACCCTTCTCACAAGAGTCAACTATTTGTTGTATAGATAAAGACATATTTTACACCCTTTTGAATATTATAATGACTCCCTACTAATGAGAGAGTGACAAATATATCAAATCTTAATATTGTAAAAACAAATAAAATTCAGATCACTAGCGTTTTGTCAAAATTCAATATCTTACTTATGCTAAAACTGATTGAATACGTTATATTATTACCTTAACCATGTTCCATTACGGGAGTAACATATTTTTTATCCTCTAATCCTTCATCTTTTGGAATAGACCTTGGACGGGACCTTGTATACGAGCAATGACGGGTGTAAATTCTATATTGTAATTTCACATGGAAATGGTTGTGCATAGACAACTTTCTAACGTATTGCATCTTTGTATTAATGTCAACCATGCTCGTGTAAAAACTTCCTCATGTGAACCATGCTCGCCTATTAGGGTGAAACTCTCGTAACTCAAAGTTAGCTCTAATGCCATCTGTAAGACTCGTAACTCAGAGTTAGCTCTGATACCAAATGTAAGATCCGAGTTCTTAAGGACAGGAGGTCCCCCATCATGAAATTTCTCTCGCACGAGCATGCTTAACTCGAGAGTTCATTGTCCTCACCCGACCACTGGAAAAAAGAATATTTGTCAACATGGGTAGCAATTCATCTTTATAAATTAACCTATATCCTCATTCAAATGATGAGGTTTAAGGGTGTTTCATTCAATATATAATTAGCATATTCAAAGAACTAACAAAATAAAGTTTATTACTTCAAACGACTTTTTGATATTCCATTAATTCATTTTGACTTGCTAGATTCAGAATAGGACAACAAAGATATGATGTTACGGCTTAGTGTCTCCATAACGTAAGAGTAAGTATCCATTGTCCCCTAATTCGTGTCCTAACTGTTTTGGCACACTAAAAAGCCCTCTCTCGCCTCTATTCTACCACGGCAACGATGATCGTTGTCTTTGCCTTTTAGCACTTTACCGGTAAATTTCTCCTCTCTAGCTTGTACCTACATAAACTACGGTTTCCCGGTAAATTTCTCCTCTCTATCTTGTACCTACATAAACTACGGTTTCCCGCATACACTGGATGGTGATCGATTTTCTTTTCCAGACCAACTTTGGTATTGTATTTCAAAGTAACCATCCCTAATTCTAAATTGAAATTAAAATATTTAAAATAAAAATGATGAGATATTAAAACATTAAATACGGAGTTGGTATGGAAACTTACCCAATCTTTGTAGTAGATTCCTCTACACAATCGAAGAGTGTGAGATAATTTTCAACTGTGGTGAAACACCTACAAAAGAATTGATACACTGCAAATTCGTAACCCTTCTCACAAGAGTCAACTAAGTATTGTCTAGATAAGACATATTTTACACCCTTGTGAATAGCCTAACGGTTCTATCTTACTTCTATTAAAACTGATTGAATACATTATATTGTTACCTTGACCCTATTCCATTACGGGGTAACATATTTTTCATCCCTCTAGTCCTTGATCATTTGGACGAGACCTTGGACACGAGGGAGGAGGGTTATAAATTCTATGTTGTAATTTTACATGCACATGGTTGTACATAGACAATAAAGAAATAGAGATTTAAGAGTATTAATGTCAATCATGACTGCGTAAAGGGTTAACTCTGATATCATCTGTAAGACTCGTAACTCAGGGTTAGTTCTGATACCATATGTAAGACCGACATCTAAAGGACAGGAGGTCACCCATCATGAAATTTCTTTCGCACAAGCACGCTTAACTCGAGAGTTCATTGTCCTCAATCGACTACTGGAAAAGAAGAATTCCTAATGACATGGGCAGCCACTCATCTTTATAAATTAATCAAAATCCCCATTCAAATGATTTACGGGTGTTACATTTAACAGAAAAAAGAAGAATTCTTAATGACCTGGATAACAATTCATCCTTATATATTAATCAAAAATTCTCATTCAAATGATGCGGTTTACGGGTGTTACATTCAACATATGATTAGAATATTCAAGGGACTGACAACACAAAATTTATTACTTAAAACGGTTTTCTAATATTGTATATGCCCCACCATTAATTACTTTTGACTTTAAAATTAAGAATGGGACAACAAATATCTGTGAGGATACGGTCGTATACTATGTCACTAGCTCCTCCATATCATAAGAATAAGTATCCATTGTCCCTCAATTCGTGCTCTAACTGTTTTGACACACCCAAAAACCCTCTCTCGCCGTCGTTCTATCACGACAACGATCACGATAGTGTGATCGTTGCCTTTGTCTTTTGACACTTTACCGCTAAATCTCTACTCGCTTGTACGTACCTTCAAACACCATGGTTACCCGCATACACTGTGACATATGTGATCGATTTCTTTTTCTATACCAGCTTCGGTATTGTATTCCAAAGTAACCCTCCCTAATTTCAATTAGGGATTAAAACATTTAAAACGGAGGTGGTATTGAAACTTACTCAATTTTTGTGGTAGGCTTTTCTACACAATCCGGAATTGTGAGGATAATTTTGTAGGTGTTCAACACCCTTGTGAATATCATAATGACTCTCTACTAATGTGGGTGTGACAAATATATCACATCTTAATGTTATAAAAACAAATAAAATTCAAATCAGTAGCGTTATGTCAACATTTAACCTCTTACTTCTACTAAAACTGACTAAATACATTATATTGTTACCTTCACCCGAGTTCATTACGGAATGATCTTTATTTAGGCATGCATTTATGTAGATTTTCTCTTTATTTTACATGCATAGACATACATTTATAACAATTATGGTTATATTCACCTAAATTGTTAGAATAAGGATCAACACAGAGTTTTATTATATTTGTAGGTAAAATGGCGAATTATGAAACAAAATGACACATTTAAAGATTAATACTTGACGCGGAACAAAAAAAACACAAAAATGAGATAGGAAAGAGCTGAAGTGAGCTCAGATACTGCGCCAAAGTGATCTTTGATACCGTCTGATACTCTAGAGTGCATTCTGATACCGCGCAAAGTATTTTCTGATATCTCGCCAAAGTATTTTCTGATGTCGCGCGTCAGAGTGGGCTTTGAAGTGGATTGACACCCCCACGTAAGTTGGATTGACACTTCACAGAAGTTGGCTTGACGCGCCAGAGTGGACCGTATCCTCTATTACCTAGAACCCGTAATCGTTTGTACCCAAACAACAACACCCCCGCCACCGAAGTGGATTGACACTCCACGGAAGTTGGTTTTTTACGCCATTGACACGGATTGAGATTGTGATATTTGGAGATTGATTATTTGGAAGTTATTGAGTTTTCTTGGTTTTATCCCTACTCAAACTCTTTTTTGTGACTATTGATTTTGATATAATGTTTGTTGGTTAAAACTCTTGCGATTCTAGGGTGATTGGTTGAAGGTTGTGGTTTAGATGATGATAGATTGACCTTACAAAACAGATTGGACCCTGAGAGTTGTGTTTTAATCCCTGTAGAGGAGTTTTCACGGCTTGTTCTTGAGGTTCCACGCCCGTGGTTTCTCAATATATTGTCGTAGTTTCCTCTGTCGTGCATGTTTTGCTTTTACCTTTATCCAAAGTTAAAGATTGCCTAAACCCTAGTCTTGTTGAACCTTTCTAACTCATATCCTTGTTTGGGTACAAACGATTACGGGTTCTAGGTAATAGAGGACTCAAAACTCTCTATTAAGGTGGAGAGTGTCATAGTCTTTACCTTGTGCTTCCTTTTGACTTCCTTGGGTTTGGTGCTTGGTATTGAGAGTGTAATCCTATCCTTAGATCCTCTATATAACGAGACTCAACATCCGGTGGTAGAGAACCTTTGGTTGGGACAAGTGGGTGTTGGAACTTCACCATAAGATATCATATCTTAGATCATATACCTTTGCAATTCAGCTATGTCCTTTACACATCTTGACATATCTTGAATCGAAATCCATAATTGGATACTTGGATCTCTAGAATCTGCGTTTTCCCGATTATTCTTACATCTTATTCATTGTTTTTTTTATCATTGTTATTGCATGCTTTCAAAGTTAGACTGCTTTGCTCAATTTATTCTCACCAAATTCCTGTGATCGACCCTGGAGTATTTGTCGTTATTACAATTGATCCGTACACTGCGGATTTGCTTATCGTTAATGCTTTTATTTTAGGTCATAAATTTAAAGCTTATTTGCACACACGTTTTGGAGCGAACACATATTTTGCATCCTTCTAGTTCTTGATCATTTGGGAGGAATCTTGGACACGAGGGAGGAGGGGTGAAAATTTTAAGTTGTTATTTTATGTGGACATGTTTGTGAATAGACAATAGAAAAATATAGATCTAAGAGCAGTAATTAATACAAATACTTTGTCAATAAAGGAGGAATAAATGAGGTATAAAGAAAGAACGATGATGAGAGGTGGAAACTCAAATTTTAGTTTAGTTCCATGTGAACATTGTTGTGCTTAGTAATATAGAGAAGAACAAAAGAAAAAACAACTTTCTATCATAATTGCATCTTTGTCAACCATGCTCACGTAGAAACTTACCCTTGCCAACCATTCTTGACTATTAGTGCGAACACACTCGTACTCAGGGTTAGCTCTAATATCATTTGTAAGACTCGAGGTCTTAGAGACGTTGTCCCTATTCAAATGTTGCGGTTTATGTTGTGTTACAATCTACCCTACTTATACTCACGTCCACGTCAGGTCCTTCGACCGTCCACCGAGCCGAGTGAATACCTACTAGGGCGAACAAACTCGTAGGGACGGTGTTTCCATGTCAATCATGCTCGCGTAGAAACTTCTTAGGATGTCACTCATCATGAAATTTCTTTTGCACGAGCACGCTTAACTCCAAAGTTCTTTGTTTTCACTTGACCACTGATAAAGAAGAATTATTGTTGTCATGAGTAGCAATTCATCCTGAGAACATTGGTGAAATAAGACACTTTTTGTAACTTGTAGACTAACTAGACACCCTATTTTTTCAATTAAAAATAAAGATAAAATTGAATGGATATTGCCGAAGATATGGAAACTCAAATATTCTTCTCTCTCCTATTAATAATAAGCAATTAAATTTTGTTAAATCGGGTAACTAAATGGTCTTATTTCTTTTCTCCTTATTTTCTCTATACTCTTAATTATAATCACTTAATTATAATAAATAAATAAATAAAAGATTGTGTAAAATGTAGGACTAATTAAACTTTGTGTATTCTTTTGATGATACACAATATTAATACACTATTTCAATTACACAATATCAATGCATAATTTCAAATACACAATGTTAATAAATAAAAGACTTGTGTAATCAAACCTTGTGTAAATGACTCGAGCATACATAATGTACATACTGACGTGTGATATGGACAAAGAATACACTTCATGTCTAAATTTTAACCGTTATGTACACATTTTCAATTAATATGTATTTATCACGCAATCACAAACAAAACTCGACACATTAATATGTACATATGTATAGATATTTCATACTCAACAAGTATTAAATATTGCACATACATATTATTCAGGAAATAAATTCAGTGAAAGGTATTTCATACACAAGCTTTTTGGTTACACAATTTTTATTTATTAACATTGTGTATTTAAGATTATGTATTAATATTGTGTATTAATATTGTGTATCATCAAAAGAATACACAAAGTTTAATGGGTTAATTTGACATACTGGCCTTTTTGAGTTTTTGTTAAAGAAAGTGTACCCCAAATTTTTTACCACTTTCATTTAATGGTAGGTAAAACTAATTAACCCCTCTATTTAAATAAAAAAAGAATAATAGATTTTTGTTAGTTATGTAAGTGTATGTTTTAATTCTTAATTACTGAAATTGTTTATTTTATTTTATTTTTTTTTGGCCTTTTCAATTTTCTTTTTTTTTAATTTTTTTTATTTTGTGTAATTAACTTACTAGAATTTTATGTAATTAACATACCAGAATATTCTCATACCATAATTTTTATACCAGAAATTTTACATACTAGAAATTCTACATACCAGAAATTCTGCATACCAGAAATTTTAAATACCAGAAATTCTGCATGCCAGAAATTCTACATACTAGAAATCTTGCATACCAGAAGTTCAGCATACCAAGAATTATACATACCAGAAATTATACAGAAATTATTCATACCAGAAATCATTCATACCAAAAATTATACATACCAGAAATTATTCATACCAGAAATTATACAAACAACAAACAAGTTGGAAACAGTGAGTAAAGACTCGGCTCCACCAAAAATTATACAGAAATTATTCATACCAGAAATCATTCATACCAAAAATTATACATACCAGAAATTATACATACCAGAAATTATTCATACCAGAAATTATACAAACAACAAACAAGTTGGAAACAGTGAGTAAAGACTCGGCTCCACCATGCAACAAGTCCACATTCGACAATGAAGTCCCATATTGCACCTTTGTTGTGATCGAATCAAATCAAAGCGGCTATTACGCATGGCCCAAAATTTGTGATCTACTATAAGTTTATATCCAATTTTTATAACAAATGTGCACCAACTTACCATAAATCCCAGCAGGTACTGCAACACACAAGGCAAAATTGAAGATGAAATGTCAGAATAAGCAAAAGCAAAGCTATAATCATCTGGGATATATCGAATTATCAGCAAATAAGAAACTAACCACATTGATCTTGTCACCATACTTCATGAAAACTAGATTGTAGACTTGTAGTAAAGAAAATCTTCAATTTCTAGTTGGTAATGAAAGACAGAAATTCATATAGAGATTAACTAACCGCTTATCATCATGAAAGCTCACACAACTGATTTTTTAAGTGTTGTAATGGTTAAATGCCTGATAGCTCCCAGTTAACCCTAGTTTCATCAGAAGTGTTCCTCAAATAAGAAACTAACCAAAACATTTCACACAACATTATAAAGAGTCTGCTTGACCATATTGATTTAGGCTTATCTGAGTTTGAATGATGTTCTTCTACTTGATTAATTCTCTGTTTACTCGGATCCTGTGATGAGATGATTCGGTATAAGATTCAGCTAACTTCTTACTAATAGTACAAACACCAAATACTCTACTTAATAACTACTAATTAAAACCAATAAAGAAGTTGTTTAATGAAATGGGATTGCTACCTTGTTCAATTTTAAATCTCATCAGCCGATTGCAACCATTGCCCTTTTCAAACAATCCAAACACTTCAAATCTATATGTAGCCAAATCAAAACATAAAAATTCAACACCAAAACTGTGCGTTTTGGTTTGATTAGTGCCTGAGAAGAGGGAGTACAGGAGAGAGCAAACCATGACGGCGACGGAGAATCCGGCTCCGGTATATGAGAAACTATTTACCAGTTAATTAGCACAAAATAAAACAAGAGGAACAATTTCAATCAAAGAAATAAAAGAGATAAACCTCAATTTGAGTAATAGGTCCAAATTTAGCAAACATATCCCTGATACTTGTAGAATGAAAACTCCATGGCAAATTAACGACGTAGAGCTTCCGTTTCGCCAAATTGGCATCCGAATTTACAGTTTCAGACTTCGTCGGATCTTCCTGGACAGTGATTACCTCCACGGCGGCACGCAGTTTGAATGTGGCACGAAGATGGCGATTAGGAGGGGGATTACAGCGGAGAGAGAGAGTGAGAATTGAAAATGGGAGTTGAACTGAAGACAGAGGTATCCATTGAGGACGAAGAGATTGAAGAGAAGAGTGGAGGAAGTGGATAGAGGATGAGGCTTCCATGGCGGCTCAGCTCCTCAACTGTGCGTCGAAGGAAGTAGAGGAGAGAGGAGGGATGGGTAGCGTGTGAGAAGAAGTTACGGAAGAAGAAAATAGGGTTCACAGTAAAAAAATTGGGATAGGGGTACACTTTCTAAACTCAAAAATACAAAAGGCCTAATTAGTAGAGAATTATTCAGGTACGGCCCTCTTTTTGCGGTACGGCCGTACGGCCGTACCGCAGGGCGACACGTGTCCCGAAAAAAAAAAAAAAAAATTTTTTTTTTTTTTTTTTTTTTTTTTTTTTTTTTTTTTTTTTTTT
>BSUD01000003.1:9631894-9697372 GCA_033239045.1 Fagopyrum esculentum
TTACTTTCAATCCTTTATAAATTTTACACTATGAACTATTCTATTATAATTCATGAACTATCCTTTTATAAGTTATGAACTATTCCATAATAAGTTTTGAACTATTACTTTTACTCGTTTTAAAAAAAAAAAAAAAAAAAAAAAAAAAAAAAAAATTTTTTTTTTTTTTTTTTTTTTTTTGGGACACGTGTCGCCCTGCGGTACGGCCGCACGGCCGTACCGCAATAATGGGCCTTACTTGAATGATACCCCTAATTAGTAATCATATTTCTCAAAAAGCCTAGTTACCTAATTGACCCAAGTTTAATTAGTTCAACTGGTATAAGGGTGGGTGGGCCAACTCATCCAGAGTTCGATTACTCCATTTGACATAATCTTTTATTTATTATAATAAGAAGAGAGAGAAAATAAAGAGAGATTCTAGGAATATTTAGTTATTCTTTCTATTTTAACATTTCATAATATTGTATATACCCAACCATTAATTCTCTTTGACTTGCAAGATTAAACATGGCACAATAAAGACCTCCGAGTATACGGCCGTATCCTATGTCACTAGGGCCTACATAGCTTAAGAGCAAGTATACATTGTCCCCCAATGGCCTACATAGCTTAAGAGCAAGTATCCATTGTCCCCCAATTCATGCCCTTACTGTTTTAATACACCCAAAGGCCCTCTACGGGCCGCCGTTCTACCACAACGATCATGATAGCGTGATTATTGCCTTTGCCTTTTTGCACTTTACCCTTGTAAATCTCTCCTCTCATGTACCTTCTAAAACCACGGTTCTCCGTATACACTATGACATGCACTGGATGGTGATCGATTTCCTTTTCTAGACCAGTTTTGGTATTGTATTTCAAAGTAACAATCCCCTAATTTCAATTAGGGGTTATTTGAATTGAATTTAAAATATTTAATATAAACATGATGAGATATTAAAACATTAAATACGAGGATGGTATTAAAACTTACCCTTGTGGTAGTTTGCTCTACACAATTCGGGATTTGAGAATAATTTTCAACTATGTTGAAACACCTATATAAGAGTTGATACGCTGCAAATTCGTAACTCTTCTAACAAAAGTCAACTAGTTGTTGTTACATATTTTACACCCTTGTGAATGATATATTGACTCTCTGCTAATATGAGTGTGACAAATACATCACATCATAGTGTTGTAAAAACGAATAAAATTCATATCATTAGCGTTATCTTAAAATTTATCATCTTACTTATACTAAAACTGACTGAATACATTATATTATTACCTTGACCTTGGTTCATTACGAGAATAACATATTTTTCACCCATCTAGTTCTTTATCATTTGGAAGGGACCTTGGACACGAAGGAGGAGAGGTGAAAATTATAAGTTGTAATTTCACATGAACATGGTTGTGCATAGACAATATAGAAATAGAGGTATAAGAGCAGTAAGCAATACAAACACTAACTTTTTCAATAACAGAGGAATAAAGGAGGCATAAAGAAAGAACGAGGATGAGAGGTGGAAACTCAAGTTCTAGTTTAATTTCATATGGATATTGTTGTGCATAGGCAATATAGATACAAACATATTCACAACTTATAGAGATCTATGAGAAGCAAGAAATACAAACACTAAAGCACTCCCATCCAGTATAAAGAAAGAACGATGATGAGACATGGTTGTGTATAGTCAATAGAGATACAAATAGAATAGCAAGAAATACAAACACTAAAGCACTCATTTTCTGTATAAAGAGAAAACGATGATGAGAGGTGGAAATTGTTATAAGACCCGAGGTCTAAGGGACGTTGTGTCCGTGCCAACCACGCACGTGCAAAAATTCTCAAGAGGTCACCATCCTAAAATTGCTCCCGCACGAGCAAGCTTAACTCTAGAGTTCTTTGTCTTCACTCGACCACTGGAAAAGAAGAATTCTTGTTAATTAGAATGATGATTTACGGGGTGTTACAATCTCCCCACCTAAACTCATGACGTCCACGTCATGTCGAAGGACCGTCCACCAGTGACTGCCTACTAGGGCGAGTACACTCGTAACTCAGGGTATCACTCGCAGCTCAAGGTTACCTCTAATACTAACTATAATACCCGGGGTTTTAGGGACGATGTCCCCATGCCAACCATGCACGTCCAGAAACTTTCTAAGAGGTCATCCATCTTGAAATTGTTCACGCACTAGCACACTAACCTCTTGAGTCCTTTGTCCTCACTCGACATCTAGAAAAGAAAAATTCTTGTTGACATGAGTAGCAACTCATCCATATAAGTTAACCATAAATCCTCACTCAAATGTTGTGAGATGATAATTTAAAGGGTCTTACAGTTGTATATTATAATTTCACATGGACATGATTGTGTATAGTCAATAGAGATACAAACAAATTCACAATAAGAAATACAAACACTAAAGTACTCTCTTCCAATATAAAGAAAGAACGATGATGATATATGGTTGTGTATAGTCAATAGAGATACAAACAAAGTAGCAAGAAATACAAACATTAAAGTACTCCCTTCTAGTATAGCACTCCCTTCTAGTATAAAGAAAGAACGATGATGAGTGGTGGAAATTATAGGTTATAAACTTATAATGCCAAATGGACAAGGTTGTGTATAGTAAATAGAGATACAAACATATTAATAGTAAGAAATACAAACATTAAAGCACTCTCTTCCAATATAAAGAAAGAACGATGATGAGATATGGTTGTGTATAGTCAATCAAGATACAAACAGAGCAGCAAGACATACAAACACTAAAACACTCCCTTTCAGTATAAAGGAAGAACGATGATGAGAGGTCAAAATTTTAGGTTATATAATTCCACATGGATATGGTTGTGTATAGTCAATTGAGATACAAACATATTCACAAGTAATAAAAACACTAACTTTGTCATCTAGCAAGTTTATAATAAAAGAGGTGAAAATTCTAGGTCTAGATTCGACTGACATTGTCATAGTGTGTTTATAAACAAACAACAATTAAAGAAAGAACGGAACATCGGATCTTTGCCAATACATCACTCCAATCCAACAAGAACCATAAAAGAAAGAAGGATAAAAAAGAACCTCATGATTCGACTTACTCACCTTCGAAATTGAGGTTCTTCTTCCTTTCCTTCAGAGTGGTAATGAAGGATCTAAGTTTTTTTCTCAGCGTTGTTGGGAATGAGAGGACCGGACTTGAACGAAGGTTTGAAAGAAAAAACGAACACATGTGCAACGAAGACGGGACACGATAAGGGAATCGTTATGATATTATTATATATTATTGTCCTATTGAATATTTATACTTATTGTTTAACATAGCTGAACCCAACTTAATGTAAATAATTGGGGGTTCGAGGTCTCAAACCTAAATCGGCATTCACAAAACCGGCGGTTTATGTTAAACCTAAAGCAGTTTAACTAAAAAAACGAGATTTTGGACATTTTGACCAAGATTGCTATCGACATGGAAAATCTCACTGAGATATTAGTACTTTAAATTAAAAAAAGGGTTTGAACCGGTTTCCCGGTTGCGTATGTATCCTCTTAGGTTAAGAGCAATCAAAGTCCACGTAGTTCTCTTACCTTTGCTTACCTTTTGTTGGACTTCCGAGTTGTTTAGTTACCTCGCTTACCTTCATGCATCGGAATAAGAAGTTGTGTCCGGATCATCGGAGTTGGAGTCCGATTTTGAGTCATACACCAAGGCATTTCGTTGTTTCCGCTTCTCCGCCTTTATCAAATCTTGAATGCATACTCGTGACTCCAACTTTCCGGGTTTCAATTGGCTTATCTTGTAGGTGAACATATTCCCTCCTTGGTTAAATGTTTGTTCCACGGCAACCGTTGTTGTGGGCACGGCCATGAGTTGTTGCACAGTTTTGATCAAGGTTGGATACTTCGGGGCTAATTTCTTCCACCAATCCAAAATTTCAAAGGATTCACTATCAAAACTAAAACATGTTGTTAGATAATATTGAAATTCTGCACTTGTGGAGCCGTGGTATTTTTGTTCTTTTAGCTAAATTTTATTTAGCTTTTGAAATAATAGAAGATGATGAAGAAGAAAAAGCAGAAGATGAACCAAGAGAATTTCCATGTAATATTTTAGCCATTTCAATTTCATATCATTTATAGCACCTACAAGGTTTGGATAAGTAAAACCGGTTTCTAAAGCCTGAGAAATGTTTACGGCTATTTCTAAAAAGCTAGAAGAAGTGGGAGTGCAAACGTAACTCATCATATTATTTGAATCACTAAAAATATTTAAAACATTACAAATATCAAGACAAGTTTGCCAAATATTTTCATCATCTAACATTGACCATGGAATATTTTGTGCGGAAAAATAACTTGTAAAATTGTTTGTATCGAAGTGCTTGACTAAGTAATTTGGTGATGGGTTTTAGCATAGTTGATAAAATTTTAAGTCCATCTTGAACACATAAGTTTGAAATATGGCATGCACATCTTTGATGAATAAAAGGAGTTCACTAATATTGTCCCGCATCCTCCACCAAATTGTTTACGGCGAGGTGTTAGCAGATGCATTATCAAAATAATATGAAAAAACTCGACTTTGTAAATTTTATTCTAATAAAACCGTTTTTATCAAATTTACAATGTTTGTGGCATTATGTCTTTCGTTGAAATAGCTAAATGCAATAACAAATTTATGCAAAAAAATATCGTTATGAATAAAATGTAAGTAATGCACATGTGAAAATGTTTTTGTAATAGTGTACTCCAAATATCACTACGAATAGAAATTGGATTAAAAAAAGATGACAAAATCGAAAGAATATTTTGTTTCTTTTATTCGTAAGATTTAGAAATTAATTTGGAAACGGTTTTGTGAGAAGTTGGTTTAGAATAAGGTTGGAGATATTTAGTGTTATATTCTCGAACATCTTGATATCCCGCATAAGAAAATGGAAATGCATGAGAACATATAAGGTTGGTTAATCCTAAACTTTCATCACTATGATTATGCATACATAAAAGATATTGATTTGAAGAAGATGCAAACCCGTAGGACAATTGAAATTGTCGCCGTGATATCCCTAGATTCTCGGGATGAACTTTTTGCATGTGGGTTTGCAAAGTCCCGTAGCCGCCCTTCGCCCTCCACTTGTACACCTTCGGACAGTAGTTGCACGAGACTTGACAATATTCGTTCACCGCCTCACCCGTCTTGTAATGCTTTGTAAAAATGTAGGATGTAAGCATTTTCGGTTGAAGAACTTGTCGAAATGCCCCTTCACCTTGTGACATTTCGGGCATTTGTGTTTCGCTTTCTTGGGTGCTAGGGAAGAAAGCGGGAGGAGTGTTGCCGCTCGGGTTTGTCATTACGGGATTGACATACAAATAACGAATTCAAGATTGCGACATGACGGTAGTAGTAGGGAGAGTTGAGACTCTTAACGAGTTTTTTTATTTAAAAAAAAAAAAACTAAACCGACGATTTAACCATGATTTAAACCGCCGATTTAGATTTATTAAAATGACAAATCTAAACCTAAACCGTCAACCAATATTTCGGTCAAACCCGTAGACCTAAATCGCCGGTTAGACGTTTTCGTGCAAACGGGACCCAAGCCTAATGGAATGGAATATGCTCAAAATTCTCATAGGATTTAGTTATTATACCTTTTGATTTGATTGGAAAAAAATATGTACGACGCCGTTTTCATTGCTTCCGCATCCTCAACTTCCGGTCTCCCGGACCCTTCTTACTTTCATCCCCATATACGGGAAGACAAATCGAAGAAGGCAACGTCGCCACGTTTCTCTCGAGCTCTCAACCATGGCGATCTCTCGAACATCCCGTACACTTTTGTTGATTTTCCCTATCCTTCTCCTTACCTTCTTCTTTATCTCCAGTGGTATTGAGCTCACATCCCCAATTCGACCGCGAGATTTGCTCCCTCTGTTGCCTAGGCAGGTCTCGTGGCCGATCCTCAACACTTTACACAGTCCGATTGACCTTCTACCTACCTTCGTCGGAGCTGCGTCCTCCACCAACAACTCATTGGAATGGAAAGGTGCTTGCTTCTATCAGAACTCCGCCTGGATGGAATTCCATAACAACAGCGGTGGCGAATTCGGTGGTGGTACACTTCATCTTAAGGTGACTGATTCTTTTTTTGCTCGATTGCTGATTTGATTAATCGATTTCTGTAATTAGTGTTCGTAGTAATGGAATTCGACGATTAATTTTGCGGTTCAGCGCCGGTTCTTCTCTTTCTGTTACGTTTTTGGACTAATTTGACTTGTTGTGTTGTTGAATGAGCTATTATACTGGTTTGGAAGTACTAAGGTGGATCCGTCATCCATTAGAAGAGGTCTAATTTGTTTTGGAGTTATTAGGCTTACTGTCACATTTCTCTTTTTGATTATTTGCAAAGATTCATCTATTTTTGGCTGGGTTGTAGTTTAAATTTTCTCATTGTTGACTGTTTTGATCTTTTATTATCTATTGAATTCATAAGTGGTCACGTATGATCACCAGCTAATAATGGCGATTTTACTAGTGTTGGGTTGCTGAAGTAGAAGATTGGGACTGGTAGGACTTTAATATTGAAATTGATTATGCTTCATACACAAGATTGATTACTGTTACAGCTCTCTTTTGTCTCTGATATGGGAGGGATTCAAATCACTCCACCTTTTTATTGGACCAATTATAAGACTTATATGGTTAATTAGAACAAGTATATAAGCAAATTCGTCATAAATGGTTCATATACAAGGTTGATTACAGTTGCACTTCTCTTTTGTCTCAATGTCTCAGATATGGGAGGAAGGATTTAAATCACCTTCACCATAATCACAGCTGTGATAGAACTTATATGGTCAAATATAGCAAGTTAATAAGCAAATTTATCATGTTCAGTAACAAATATGGTCCATCGAGTTTGGCCTGCAGGTGATAATGTATTATCATGATTGGTTCATTTTATGGGCATCAACAAGTAAGTGCATTATCACCTGTGATCCAAGCATACCCAACATGTGAAGATTACAGGCTGTGAACTATCGTAGTATTCTGAAATGAGTTGTAGGATCCACTCATGGACAATTCACTTGATCATGGTGCCTTCTTTTTGCAAGTAATAAGCAATTTTAACCTATCAAATTAATGTTCACATGGGCAGTTCTGTTTCATGTCATTTCTGGATCATTGACTTGAATTTGATTATAAAATCTCTTTATTCTTTCCTTTGAATGACTCCAATCATCTTTCCATTTAACTAGGTAGAAAATGCCCACAGCTGGACGTGTATGGACATATATGTATTCGCCACACCATACCGTGTCACATGGGACTACTTTTTTCGATCTCGTGAGCACACATTGGAATTCAAACAGTGGGAAGGGAAAGCAGAATATGAATATGTAAGTTCTTCTGATGTTTGTCTCGGTCTTCCTATATCGGTTTATAGTTTGCTTCTTTTTTATTTTTTTACTTACCTATACTTACTTGATGATCAGGTAAAACACCACGGGGTTTCCATTTTTCTCATGCAAGCAGGAATGCTGGGGACATTGAGAGCATTATGGGATGTGTTTCCATTATTTACAAACACTGGGTGGGGTGAGAACTCAAACATTAGGTTTCTTGAGAAGCATATGCAGACTACTATTGAGCAGCGTCCGCAGCCATGGATCACAAATGTTACCACTGATGAGATTCAGTCTGGAGACTTCCTTGCCATATCTAAAATTCGTGGTCGTTGGGGTGGTTTTGAGACATTGGAGAAGTGGGTATCTGGATCCTATGCAGGTCATTCTGCTGTCTGCTTAAGAGATTCTGATGGCAAATTATGGGTTGCAGAGTCTGGAAATGAGAATGATGAGGTACTAACCTTTCCTTTTTGTGGTAGAAACTATTCTATAACCATCTGTTACATGGCTCATTAGGAACTTAGGACTGTGAAGTGACATAATTGAATCTATTATGATGCCTGTAATATTTGAATCTGAAATTAGACATGCAATTATTGTCTCCCCCCTTTATTTCTTTCATGAGATAGCTGTCCTCAGAAATCCTGGTTATATGAAGAGGGGTTGCTTTAAAAAGGCCAATGCAAACTATTGAGATCTATCCATGCCAAAAATTGTATCTTTCCAATTCCTGTTTCATATGATAATTGACACGAATAAAGTGTACTCCCTGTTAGTGGAATCTCTCAGCAGCGCTGTAATTTCGGATAAAAATATAACAGATCATCAACTGTTATTTCAAAGATAGCTCTATGAGGGACACGTGGTGATTTGCTTCTCACAAACTCACTACCAGTGAAAGTTCTGACCAATTGATCAAAATTTATTTGACCATTCAGGATGCCTGGTTTGTCCGTAAGGCAATGAGTCTAAGACGGGTGCTTCTAGGGTTAAAATGCACACTGCCATGGCGCCCTGCATTCTCTTCGTCGAAAGATCTCAATGCTAAACCCCCCACATATCCACTATACTATTTTAAAAAATAAATTAAGATTATTTTTCAAAAAAGTAAAGAAATAAATTCTCTTGAGTTTGAGTTTCTACACTTTCTGTTCCTTTTCTCTCTGCAGAGTGATCTGATATAGCATACTAGGCTTAATAAATGTTGCAATTCTACTTGTAGGGTGAAGATGTGATTGCTATACTACCATGGGAAGAATGGTGGGAATTTGAGCTGACTAAAGATGATTCGGATCCCCATATAGCTTTGCTTCCTTTACATCCTGACATCAGGGCCAAGTTTAATAATACAGCTGCCTGGGAGTATGCCCGAAGCATGGAAGGCAAGCCATATGGTTATCATAACATGATTTTTAGCTGGATAGACACCATCAATGACAACTATCCGCCACCTTTGGATGCACATGTGGTATGCCTTATCTTTGCCCTGGCAGACAGAACTCACTCGTAAAATTTTGGCTTTACAGGATGGAATTTTTGTTTCATTAATTATTATGATAAACTATCAGCTGCAAATACTTGATGGTCTTACATTACTCAATGTTGCAGGCTTAGATTACTATGTGAAAACTGTATGATCTTTGACTATGCTATCAGTTAATATTACAGTTCTTTGATTGCTTGACACCATGCTATCTTTTTCTTGCAAAGGTGGCTTCGGTTATGACTGTTTGGAGCCAGATGCAGCCATCATATGCAGCAAATTTGTGGAATGAAGCATTGAACAAACGTCTAGGGACTGAGGTGAACTTATTCTTTGCTTAAACAAGGACTACAAATATTTTAATCTTGTCTAAGAAGTTTTGGTCTGAAGAGCAATCTAACTTGAAAACATGTGTTGGGCACGTCTAGCTGTTTATACGCATTAATAGTGTATGATAATATTTTACTCCCACCGCTGTCTTATATTATGTATCTAATGCAGGGCCTTGATCTTCCGGACATACTTGTGGAAACTGAAAAGCGTGGTTCATCATTTGCTGAGTTGCTGGCAGTTCCTGAACAGGACGATTGGCTTTATACTGATGGGAAGTCAGCTTCATGTATTGCTTTTGTTCTCGAAATGTACAAGGAAGCGGGACTCTTTGATCCATATGCCAGCTCTATTCAAGTTACAGAATTCACGGTACGTGGTTTAATACACCTTTTCTCAATCCCTTTTCCTGTATGTTGCCTCTATTTATTTTAGTTTAGTTAATACTAGTGTAGGAGGTGGGTAGAACTAATCATTCTTATTAAAAAATTACGGAGGGAACCTTTTAGTGCTGACATTACATCTTTGAGGAGAGTGCAGCTTATATAAACTGCTTTGTGCTTGTTTGGATGCACAATACAAGTTTTATCGAACATTTTGCACTTATTACTACATAGTTTATTCAAGCCTGGTACTACATATATTTGCATTATAATGCATGACACCCAAACAAACCCTTATACTAGAAATGAGTAGTAGTGTCTAGAGAAGGTTCTAGATGTCAGTCATTTGCCAAGCATGATTTGGTACTCTTAGAAATATGAATTTATAGTTTCCCTTTTCTACTTTATGCAGATAAAGGATACATACATACTCAAATTCTTTGAGAACGAGACAAGTCGCCTTCCAAGCTGGTGCAACGACACCGATGATGTGAAGCTTCCTTATTGTCAAATTAAAGGGAAGTACAGGATGGAATTACCTGGATATAACACTATGAAACCATACCCACATATGAATGAAAGGTGCCCATCTCTTCCTCCTAATTACAACAGACTTAAAGGATGCTGATATTGGGAAACACGATCTTCGCCCTTCTGGGTGTGTGATTTGATGAAATTGTAGTACTCCTCCAAGCACTATTAGCATATTGTATTCTGGAGCTAAATCACAAAGATGATGGTTAGCTCCTGTACTTAAAGGAGTTGTCTTACATCGACTCATGTAGATATTGCTCTTCAAGCTTATGTTCTCTCTCTCTCTGTAAATGATTGATTATGAAATCAAATCTTTTTATCTGTAAGAATTCATCATAGCGTAGTTTGTTACTGATATATCTCAACTGTTGTCAGTTACATGAAATGGCTACCTGATATGATTCTTTGATTGTATTGTAGCAGAGATTCATAGTGAATGGATTAAATTGCACAAAATTTTCTGCAACTTGTGAATTTTATATTTCATATTATATTATTGTTTAGTTTTTTTATTGGATATTGACCCAACTATACTAAATAGGGCATATAAAATTACGCTCTAAAATGGGTTGTATTGGTAAAATAAACGGTCCAAGACGAGTCGGATTGTACCAAACCAGACTGTATTGGGACTGTATTGTGTGGTCCGTGCATCCGTTGCCTGTATTGGGACTGTATTGTATGGTCCGTGCATCCGTTGCCGATATTGGGACTGTATTGTATGGTCCGTGCATCCGTTGCCGATGAAGGTCCTGGGTCCATAACCGTTTGTGTAACTTTTTATGTATAATGTCCGTTACTTACTGTATAGCCTTCCTTGTATAATGTCTAATGTAACATAACAACCACCAAAATATCAACAGAAAAATTGTCATTCATGAACATTTATCTTTATGCAACATTGTTTGATGTAAATTGTAAGCGTTTTTGTCAAGCAATTGCTCTTCCAAATGATTCTCAAATCTATAAGAGAAAGAAAGAAAACAACCTGTTTCATTGCGAAATAGTTAATCTCAAGACTAAACAATACTGAACAGGCAATTCAAGTCTATCAATACTTGATGTTACTAGTGCAAACAATTTGAGGTTCAACAATAGATGTTACATCAGGCCCAAAAGGGCAAAACCACAAGTCAAGACGGTCCTAAGTATGTGATCAAGCTGATCATGATAGTCTGATAAATGAGCAAGAAGAGGTTTGTTCAAAGTTCCGAAGATGCCGGGAAGTGTGTTAAGAAGTTATCACTTGCTCTTATCCGGGACCGGGAGATGGTTTCCGCCACTAGCAACCTTGTACGCGTAAAACATGGTCATCACAGCACTGCAATGCAATCAAATGCCATGCCAAGTTAGTACTGATTTTGGACGAACAAAGAGAAAAACAATAGTCAATTTGATCATCGTTACAACACTACCAAGATGTATCACTGGAACATCACTTTTTTAGACAGACAAAATTGTATCAACTGGGTTTTAACATAGGAATTGTGTTTTGTTAGTATGCAGCTTATTGTAGTTCTCAGAAGCTAAACAATAATCCGTATCGTTGCAGCTACCCTTTTGTGATGAAGATTGAAGAGTTTGGGTAACTAAATAAATGAGTGAAGGCAGACATTGCTGAAGATGAAACCTGAACAACTGACTATAACAGAAAAGCAAGGAAGCCAAAATGGCAATATTGTCAAGTTACCTAATTCCAGTAATAAGGCCAGCAGGCATGATTTTTGAGGTCTGCATGTAGCGCTGTCCCATGACGTATGTAAGCCCAACAGCGGTAACTGCTCACATATATGAGTTTAAAGACATTAGCTAAAAGAAAAATCTAAATTGAACTGTTTCAACAGAAGAAAGTTTTGGCTTTGATATAGACGGTATTTATGTGAAACCGAGGAAGACATGTCGTCTAATGGAAAGTCTGTGACACGGTGTAAAGATGATCATCTTTGTCACTAAACTCATGATACAAGATTTGGATGCACACAATCAAAGCTGCAATGTATAATCTAAAATGGACTCTTTGAACAAAAGAGAGAGCATTGACTTTGATATATACGGCATTTTAAAAGAAACCGAGCAAGGCATGTTATATAATGGAGAGTTTGAAATTTATTTGGATTTTCATCCCCCAATTCATCTTCCCAAATCATCTTCATCTCAGGCTACCAAACACGTTTAAAAATGACCTTTCCTATAATCCCAAAAAAAGGTGCCGAACGGACCCTTAGTCACAAACTCGTGACACAAGATTAGAAAGTGCACAAGCAAGCCACAATAAAGAGTATAGTTTTGAAGAGAGGGAACTCAATTCAGAGACTAAACAGCAATGTAGTTGCAGTTTATGACTTTGTAGTCATTGAACATCTTTTGCATTAAGATCCAGGTATGCTTGCTAACATCAAACACAGAAATCCGTTTATCATCCTAAATTGACAAAATCAGAAGTTGAAGCTTGTTTGAATCTTGAATTTTGTAATGAGTTCAAATCAAGATCAATCAAGTCCCATAACTCAAAGCAGTACTTGCAACCTGCACACAAAAGCCGACCCATGGTCCCATATATAGCAGCTGCATGTCTGACAGTCTAAGTATGGCATCCATGCTCAACTCTCAGCAAATGACATCTCAATTGCAATAGTTTACATGCAGATAAACCCAATCGCAATCTCCCCAGCTGGCTAATCTTCCAACAAATCACTTTGCACGCCAGCATACTTCTATTTACAATTTTTTTCAGCTTTATCTCTAAGTTTACATGCATAGATATGGTTAATGCCTATGTTGCAGGATAAACGAATGAAGAAACACACATGGAAGTTGTCATAAATTTTCATAAGTACTCGTGTTTCCATGTGTTAAAGCATAAATTATCACTTTCCCCAATTTCCCCGTAAACTCATAGCAAAATTACTCAATTTACTCATCAGACAAATTTAGATAGATACTAAAATGAGAAACTCGTATCAGAACAACAAACATTTACACAAGCCAGCTGAAAACAAAAGAAGAATTCAAGGGGGTGATATAAAAAAACAATGAAATTATACCAGTCTCAAGAATCAGGGCAAAGTAAGAGTTTTTCTTCTTTTGAAAGGCCTTGAGACTCAAAGTTCCAGCTAGAAGGAGCAATAATCCAGCGCCGACGCCCCCACCGAGAGAAGCTATACTCCCTTTCGTAGCATACCCGACCAGACCTCCAACGATCAGGATCAACCCATACGGGATCGTGAAGCAAAAATCGTGCATTTTTGCTCAAATTAACGACGACGCAGAAACTTTGGAGGTGGAAATTTGGTGGGTATTGAAGATCTAAGATGGGATTTGGTGTATTTTTAGAGGCGCGTAAGGGATTTGTAGTGGCGAGGACGTGAGATTGTCAATGGGGTGAAATGGGAACATGAAAGCTCAAGACTTGTGGTTTCCTCGTGGTCCGATTTGCTGGGTCAAATGGAAAAATGTATAAATATATATAACGAAATAAAGAAATGACTGAATAGGAGTTGGTGAGCCTTGTTACCCTTGTAGTTGCAGAGGAGTTGATGACAAATAGAAGACGACCATTTCTAGACCATACCTTGATTAAATTATAAAAAAAGATTATGTGAGAAAAATATTGAATAAAAACTGATTATTGCTAATTTGCTGGTTGTTATTTATGTAAGAGGAATGTGAATTAGTGGATAATCCGTTTTTTCTTTCAAAGTTATCCAACTCATAAAATTAGTTAATGCGGTAAAGTTGATAGTTTCAAAATGCTTTTTTTTATAACAAAAATGCTAATAATTTGATTGTTCGGTTTCACTATCAACTTTATCAACGTGTTATTCATGTTCGACGGACCGGACTTAGCGGTCCGAATGGATTGGTATGATATGTCATATCCGTCCGTTTTTTCGGACATGACGGACCGTATTTGATCAGGTCTAGGTCGGAGAGTTGGGTGACTAGGCGGCTAATGTAGGTGGAGCTAGGAAGTGTGGTGATGGAGGAGTAAAATTTTCATGCTTCTTCGGTTTTTGGGACATGACGGACCGTATTTGATCAAGTCTGGGTTGTGTGTTGGTGGTGGTATGGTGGGTAAATTTGTACAAATGTATACAATAAACCTTTTTTTTATATACAAGGGTAAGTAGAAAGGGTTAGTCAATTTCCGGAGGCCGGCCTTCCCAAAACATTCAAACGGACGAGGTCTTCAACATCTTCCGGTAGCACCTCTTCGCCTACAGTTGAGGCAAAACCATGCTACGCAAGTCTATTTGCCACAATGTTGATTTCCCTGAAAATATGATGAAAAAAAATGCTCAAATCCGGAGATCAGGTGGAGATATCCGAGATGATCATGTCCGCCTCCCAAGGTGGTTTTTATACTTGGTTGATCGCATTGATGAACATGAGGTTATCTCTTTCAATCTTTATGGATGAAGCATCAATACTAGCGGCCTTTTAGAGGCCCTCCTGAAGAGCAAAAGGTTCTGCTTCTAGTAAAGATTCTACAGAGCATCTTCCTTTTCATGTAGCTAGAGGGATATTCGGGTTGTTCCGTATGATGTAGCAAATGCATAAAGATCCGATTGGTTTCTTGATGCATTAAATTTTAGTTTGATAAATCTCTCATTTGGTCTTTTACATCTAATGTTCCTAGTTTTTCTCTTATGTTTCGATTGTTTATTGTTATTCTCATATTGTTTTGCCTTGGCTTTATCCCACTCATTGATTTGATTTAGTGCAGTCTGCTTCATATTGTGTGGTGTCTTTTTCTTGTCGAATACAATTTGATTTAGTGCTAGTCAAACGTTCTACCAAATAACCACTAATTGTCTTAATTTTGTTAGACCAATTTTTTCTCGTAGTTCAAAAAGGACGTCACTAATTTTCTGATTCGTTATATCATAATTTTGTAATATTGTTGTGGTTTTACCGTTATCAATGTTTAGAGTTGTGTATGTGCACATAAAAAAAAAAAAAGGTGTTTGGCACTTGTATGTATAATGATTGTAAAATTCGCATTGCATCATAGTTGGTATTTTTGCTTATCAATATTTTTTTGTTGAAATTCCATCAAGGGCCACTTTCCAAATAATTTTTTTAATTTTGGACATTACGTTGATCTCCCATATCCAAGTTTTGTCCGAGGGTACTCCACCTTTCTATCATTGGATCATTTCCGTAGCATATTTAGTTGAGTATCATCTTTCTTCATTGGCAGCCCGATATATTATATCTCTTATACCACTTTTTGGGAGGTTGTAGTTTTTATTTTTTTTTTTGGATAATGTCATTTGGGAGGAGATTTTCTAAATGATTTAGGAGTTGATGATTCCATTTTAGTGATAAAGGTACACGACATAGCCATAAGATCTATCAATGTTTTGTTAGTCACTAAATCTTGTAAAGGTTCTTTACAAACCCACCAGTCTTTCCAAAATCTTATGGTTTTACCATCCCCCACACCATTTAATATCTTTGTTAAACTCTTCTTTTAGTTTAATCAGTTCCATTTTTTTTGCCACATTCATATTTCCAGAGGCATGTACCTTGAAGATATATTTCTATTATTATTCTAACCCAAATATTATCCGGATCAGCCATGACTTTCCATAGCAATTTCATTGCAATTTATTCATATCTTTTGCTCTTCTGATTCCAATTCCTCCTATAGATTTTGGTTTACAAATCTTATCCTAATTAATAAGCGGATGAAAGTTTGGTCCCTATTTCAAAAGAAGTTTATGTGTATCCGATCTAGTTCTTTATGAATGTTTGTAGGAAGTATAGAAGCCTACATGAGGTAATTAAGTTTGACATTAAGATTTACTTTAATTGTTTTTCCCTTTTGTGATAGAGAAAACAATAAACCCTTTTATGAGTTATGCGCAAGTCATTTATGATGGGTATTTAAGTTGTTTTCAATTTTTACAATGCTAAAAATCTATTTTTACTAACATGTTATATACGAGACTCAAATAAAAATATCAATCCATTAAAACTTATTTTAAAACCACAAAAGTAATGTCCGGATCTATTTTTACTAAATAGAACCTAAGAGATCAAAATTGCATATTTTGTGTGCTTTCAAAGAAACCATCTTTTTATGTTTCATTGTGAGTTTTAAGTGTTAGGGTTGATTGATTTTTAGATAGGAAGCGAATTAAACGTCGAGGGATATTCTCTAAAATATATCTTTTATTTGTTTATATTTCTCTTCTTGTTTCAATTTTGAGATTGAACATATAGAGAGGTATAAAAGCGGTAACAGTGAATATAAAATGAGTTTCACCCCTCTTTTTTAAAGGGGGAGATGTCCAGAATACTCCACACACATAGTATTAATGGTGTGCATTTAGATCGATTCAACTTGAAGTTCCAAATATTTGGTTCAAGAAAATCATTGAAGTACTATATGAATCCAACCCGAACAAACTCGGACATCCGACTATTTTATCTCATATCAGATATTTATCACAGATATCCGCATGATCTCAAAGCTTGAAAACAACAAAGAAGTTACGTTCATCATATACAACTTTGATGGAAATGTTGCTTCAAGAAACAATTGAAATATATCAAAGCTATGGAAATAATTAGGCTAAAACTAAGAAAATGAGAAGAGTTGTACGGAAAACGAAAAGCTAGAGGAAACTATCTAATTATAGTTTGTGTTGATTTAGAAAAAATGGAGGGAATAAAATGCACAAAAAGAGTTGTGAAAGGGAAAAGAAATACGGTACGGATAAACATGAATAAGGTAGGATTTCCTTTATTATTTTTATAATTCTAAATTAAATTTTTATCCTTATTTTTGCAATGAAATTTTAAAAATTAATATTTCTGCATAAATGGGATTCGAATCGGAGAGGCAGAGACCGGTCAAAGACAACTAACCATGACTACTAGTTGTGCTAAGCAAATTTTATATACATATTTGTAACACACAAAGTACATATAGATATACCGGGATGTATGACAACATAAAATTCATTCCTTATCCGATCTGAATATTGAAAAATATCAGGATGAGAATTTATTGGATTAGGTATCTTTTAAGCCGAATCATCGGACGGCGGATCGTATCGGGTACTTTCGCTCACCCCTACACAATATCTTGATAGGCCACTAGGAGGAAGACGTGGGAAAGCATCAAGACACAAGTTTTTTTAACTAGACGACGAAGAACATCATTTTCCATGAGGTATACAACATTTGAGGGACATCAATATGAATAGGAGGAGGCAATTGACCAAGGAGAAAACAAACATCGTCCACTGAGTTGACTTCTCAAAAGAGATGTTTGATGCAAGCTCCTTCAAAAATGAGGTTTTTTTTCATGATTGAAAGCGGTGGGATTGACCTATTTTCTTTAGAGTGGTGTTATTCTGAAGCGGTAAAAGACACGGCGGAGTCGGATTCTGACTCCGCCTGGGCCCGGGCGCACTGCAAATACGCCCCAATGGGGCGCATGCAGAGTCTGCCTGTGCGTCAAGCCCCATATAGGGCAAAGCGCGCAGGTAGACTCCTCTTTTCTTCTTTCCCCTTCGTTCTTCGCAACTACCACAAACTCCCTCTTCTCCTTCTTCGTTCGATTTTGCCCCAAACCGCATAAATCTCGCAAAATTTGTTAGAAATAACACTAAATCGAGATTCAACAATGGTTCGAGATTCAAATGTCGGAAGTTCAAGCAAAAGGCAACTTGTGGATCGATTTCAAGTTAGTTTTTATCGTTTATGTTATTTTTGTGTTTTATTATGATATTAGGCTTGAAATTAGTTGGTTTAGTAAGATTCGATTAGTTTAGGAATAATTGAAATTGGATTGTGTACGAGATTTAGTTTTTTATTTTTTTGCATTTTTATTTTTCAAGGTTTGAAATCGGCTCTCTAATGGTGATTCCGGCGAAGAAGATGACCAAAAAAATAATATTATTATAATTTCACAAATTAAAATTTTAGTTTTTAAAAAATTAAAATTTTGATGAGAAATAATTAGAGAGAAGAAAAAGCGAGAAGCTAGACTTGTCACAACATCCGCTCGTCGAGAGACTAAAGCTCGACGGGATAGACTTGCCTCGGTATCCGTTTGGGCACCCTTAGAGGCATCCGTGGCACATCACTTCATGCATCTGTTGATGCATCCGTTGAGCCGGAGGAAGATGTGGGACTATCATCACTTATTCTGGATCACGATACAGAGGAGTCCTTGCACGGTATTCCGCATCTAGATGACATTTTGGATGGAGAACATGAGTAGATATTTGTTCAGCTGGAGGAGGTACATGTGGAGCACGAGCAAGTACCTGATGAGCAGGAGCAAGAGGAGGTACCTGTTGAGCTAGAGCAGGCACATGTTGAGCACGAGCAGTACTTGTTGAGCAGGAGTAGGAGGAGGTACTTGTGTTATTGACATGCTACGATGACCACAAAGCTAACGTTATATGGGCCGAGAGGGATCCCGGAGTGATTAGAGTCGTTAGGAGACTCGATGCGATTAGTAGATTACGCGATTGGCGGAAAGATTTAGAAGATCCCTTTTCTTGGTTTGGTATGGTTTGGCAAGACGCAGCGGACTTACAGAGTTGGAGGACGTTCAGTTTGGTGGGGTCGGTCATTGTTTGATTACGGCGTTTGTCGAGATGTGGTACCCCGAGACAAACACGTATCATATGCCGTGGAGGGAGATGGTATAGCGTTGTACGATGTTCAGGTGATTATGGGACTTGCAGTTGATGAAGATGCATTATTGACTTTCGTTGATGATAGTGTTAGAAATGATTGGCTGGTAGATCATTTTGGTTTATCTCTTGTTGAGGATAGACAACAAACGAGACAACTATATTGTTACACTATTAGGACTATAGTCGCAGCCATGTTGGATCTTCCACAGCCTCCCCATGACGTTATTGCATCTGCCTACTTGTTATTATTCATATCGTCGGCCTTGGTAGTCGACAAATCTACCAACAAGATGCAAGCATGGCTTATCGACCTAGTACGAGATCATGTGATGACAAACTCGTATGCTTAGGGCACCGGAACCCTTGCATTTCTATATAGATGTTAGGGGGATGCTACTAGAAAGAAAGTGACGACGATGAGATGTTGTACTACACTTTTACAGGTGCGGTTTTATTAATATTTTTCTTTGTAAAACATAATTTTATGTTTGATAAAATTATTAAAATTTTTCTTACAGTTTTAGATTTATGCACATTCCCATCATTGCGATGTGCAGCAGTGGAGTATCCAGAGTTGCATGGGCATGCACGTTGTATTCGAGACTTCCTGTCCCGAAGACACCGCGATTAGTATAGAGAGGCTACATGCATTACGAGCACAGTTGGACCAGATAAGGGAGGAGACGATACACTACTTAGATTAACAAGTAAAATTACGTTAAAATAATGGATGTTAACTAAAACGCTAATAAAAAACAATTACCTTCAAATACAATGCTCTTCTAAATTTAACTCCATAAGCATATCCCTTCGTATTTCCAAGAAATCTTCATCCGAGAATCCCAAAACCACGGAAATTGTTGTATATCCACATTGAGCGTCTCCTCGTACTTCCTTACTCTCAATACATATGGCTCCATGAACTTTGGGAATTCTTCTTCTCTCCAACGAAATTCTGCATCCACGGGTTGTTTTCCTTTACGATGCGCCCTACTAGTAGAAGTCAACTCTGTTGTAGAATCCACATCTTGTGTTTTCTTCCCTTTTGATCATTTGGGCCTCCCAGGACCACGTGTAGCCGAATGCTTAAATGTACCGTACTCTCTACTTGTTGATCTCAGGGTTGGGGGTCGTCCCTTTGCCTTGACTTTTTGTGTTGGCTCCTTCATCGTTGTACTCCTTGGGTTTTCGATGTCCTCCAGTAAAGATGCAATCTTATTTTGTTCATCTGGGCTTAGCATATTTTAGTCAATCCTTTCTCTGAACCCATCATCATCATCATCGTCATCGTCGTCGTCGTCGTCGTCATCATCATCATCATCGTCGTCATCTCATTTATTTAATTAACATATATGCATACTTAGTTACTTAATATCACTATGCAACTTTGTATTAATATTTATATTTGACATACATTACAATATTACATGGTAAACTATTTTAGTTAATCAAAGTAATGAAGTGATAATATTTATTTTCTTATAACTTTATACGTACTCACATATTCACAATGATCTCATTTATTTAATTAACATATATGCATCTATAATATATACAACTTTGTACATACTATTCAAACCTTTCAGAATAAATATTCATAATATTTTTTTTTATTACAAATTGGATTCATTTGAATGAAAAAATATTCATAGTAATCTTTTATTATAAGCTGGTCTAATTTTAAGATATTGATTCTTATAAATATGATTATAAATTGGTCTTAATAATAATCTTTTTACATAATTTGGTCTCATTTAAATGCTATATGTTCATAATAATTTTTAATTGTGAGTTAGTCTCATTTTTCAAATATGAAATTTTATAAATATGAGTATAAGTTGGTTTCAATAATAATCTATTATTGTAAGTCGGTCTCATTTAAATGAAAAAATGTTCATAATAATTTGTTTATTATAAGTTGATCTCATTGTAAGACATAATTTTTATAAGATGATCTCAACAACTATCTTTTATTATAATGATCTTTGGACAATTTTGGTAACTAGGTTCTTTTGAGAAACTAGAGGAGTAACTAGGCTTTTTAATGTTTCAATTAAGTAAATATACCCCAACCTTTTGTATTTATTCTCAAACCCTACACACTCTTCTCTCAAGGGGTACATTTACTAAACACAAACTAGAAAAAGCCTAGTAAACCAAATTGTTTCATGAGATCTTTTATTATAGTTTGATCTCATTATAAGATATGTTTTTTTATAAGATGGTCTCAATAATAATCTTTTATTAGAAGTTGATCTCATTTAAATGAATAAATGCCCATAATAATCTTTGGGCAAATTAGCTAACTAGGCTATTTTGAGTTTCTTATCTAGTAAATAGGCTTTTCTTATTTTCTTATTAGTAAATGTACCCCTAATATATCTTTACCGTCAAACCCTAATGTTCTCTTCTTACCTACGCCGTTTACTCTCCCTGCTTCTGGATCTCTCCTCATCTCACTCCTCTGGTATCTAGCTTGAAAACTCTCTTCCCTCACCATGAAAACCAACCGGCCGCCTGCTCCTTTCTCCTTCTCATCGCCGGACCGCCTCTCTCCTTTCTTCCCTCAGGCCGACGTCCCTCCTCCCTTTCCCTGGCCGTAGAAGACCAGCGCTTGAGCTTCGTTTCAGGCCATAGAAGACCGGCGTTTTTTCCATTGACCGTCGAAGATCTAGGCTTTGCTAACCTCCTTCTCCCCGTACCTGCCCACGCCGGCCTTCCACCAATGTCGTAACAGTCCGGGCAACAGGCCCAGGCTCTTTCTAGTTGGCCGCCGATGACTCTGTTGCCTTCCGCAAAAGGTTGCCTTGCCGCCGCCAGCCTGCCGCCGTCTCGCCCTCACCGATCGCAGTGCCCCGCCCAATTAAGTAGAGTGAGTCCCGATTGTTTGGTTTAAACCCTAGATGTATTTGGGGATTTTGTGAGTTTTAGCATTGTTTAAATGTGTGTTTGTAATTCTAGAATTTGGGGTAAGTATGTAATTCTGGTATGCTTTTCTGGATCTATGTCATTTTACACTATAGAAACCATATTTCAGAAGGTGAGAAAAAGTGAATTACAATCTCAGATCTAGATCTGGAGCTTCAATTCTACGCACAAACAAAGACTCTCCCCTCCCTTCTTCTCTTGTCCCTCTCTTTCCTATAAACAATCAACCCTCCAGATTCATCTCCCTCCTCGTATATTTATGCTCTCCTCTGCATTTCCTTGTCATGCCTCCACGAGCTACCAAGGAGAAGAGTTGATGTCCCATTGCAGCCTCGGATCTGGACTCGAGCAACTGGCAGCATCGCTGAATGAGTTTTGCTCAAATTGGATACGAATGTGATTGCTTGCAGAATGTTGTTCTTCAATTGTTTCAATAGGAACAGTTTGAACATGAAAGATTTGGATGTTGGCCTTGAAAGTTTCTTCAATTGTTTCTCTAGTAAGAGTTTAAATGCTTCGGATGTTGGCGCCTTTGTGTAGTAGAACATTTCTTGCAGAATGTTGTCCTCTCGTGAGAGCGTGTACAACTAAAATAGAGAAATCAGGAAGGGTTGTTACAGTTGTCTATTAAGTTCATGAATTTGCATAATAAAAAATAATGTCTCTTGGCATCAGTTGACCACTTTTTATTCAAGATTTATTACAATGCATTTGCCAGTCCTCTTTAACCAATAAGATTCCTCTTTCTGTGCAGGAATAGAGATGAAGAAGATGGTGATATCAATGATCTTGCAACAGCCTTCTCTGCTCTGGAAGAGAAAGTTCTTGAGCAATATACTTTTGCCAAAATAAGAATTACTTCCTATAATCATTTGCTAGAGTGATCTAGTTCTTTCTTGTCTTTTGGTTATGCAATGTTATCTACTTATTTTGTTGTTCACATCTTTATCTACATTCCTATGTAAATCTATAAAGAGAATGGATCGTTGGAGGAATTGATAATTGCAATTGGAATGTTTGAAATAAAATTTAACCCCTAATATAATGTATGCTTTATGTTTAAGTGATAATGGTCCCCTTGAATTTCAATCAGTTACCAAATGACACTCCCTCTCAGGTGACTTGGAATTTGTTGAGCTGGGACAAATTTTCATTGTTATCTTACATATATTTTACACAGATATATGAGAACTAGAGACTGGTTTTATTCCTGCTATTTAATTTATGGTATCTAATTTCTTGCTATCAAATTTTTGGTATATAATTTATGGTATTTAATTTCTGGTATATAATTTCTGGTATCTAATTTCTGGTATCAAATTTTTTATATATAATTTATGGTATTTAGTTTCTGGTATCTAATTTTTGGTATTTAATTTCTGGTATATAATTTATGCTATTTAATTTCTGGTATCTAATTTCTGGTATCTAATTTTCCTATGATAATTTATGGTATGATATTTTCTGGTATGATAATTTCTGGTATGAAATTTCTGGTATGAAAATTCTGGTATGAGAATTTCTGGTATGAGAAATTCTGGTATGAAAAATTCCGGTATGAGAAATTCAGTCTAGAAAATAAAAAAGAAAATAAAAAATAAATAAATAAAGGCAAGAAAAATAATAAAAGAAAACAAATTTAGTAATTAAAAATTAAAACTTATACTTATATAACAAATAACAAACATTATTTATTCTTTCTTTTTTAATAGAAGGATTAATAATTTTTACCTACTATTAAATGAGAGTGGTAAAAAATTTAGGGTACATTTTCTAAAACAAAAACTCAAAAAGGCCTAGTATATCAAATTCTTCCATGGGTTAATTAGGTAAGTAGGCTTTTTTTTTTAATTGTATACTAACTAGGCCTTTTCTAGTTTTCTATTTAGTAAATATACCCCATAATTTTTTTACCACCTTCTTTAAAAAAAAAGAATATTTGATGTTTACTATGTAAACTCCATCCAACCAAACACTTCCTTTCTTATAAAATATTCAACCATCTCAATCGTATAGTAAATATATTAATCTATAATCTAACTTCTAATACAAAAAAAAAGTATAAATATTTCATGGCTACTATTACTTACGTACTAATCTATTTCTTTTGCCACTTAAATTCAATACCTTCGAGTCCTTTACCGCCATGAACGCCTTCTTTGTCGGCAGTCCTTTGACACATCGTCCCACAATGGAGTTGATCATAAACCTGTTTATAAGTATCAAACACAACGTGTCCTTTGATACTCGTACACCCACATAAGAAAAGGATATTTCAAAGATAATTGGGACGAAACTTAAAGTGGTAATCTTCTCCGTTCTTCAACACATGAACTCCCAAGTCGTCGCCGCCGGATTTGTCGTCGCCGGATTTGCAGTGGAATGTTAAATCGACGCCGTCTCCGATTTTGTTGGTGATTATAACCCGGGTTTTCGGACCGTTGTATGATGATTCAATTTTGTTGGTGATTAAAACTTTCGGTATGTGAACTTCCAGTATGTAGAAATTCTAATATGTAGAAATTCTGGTATGTTGAAATTCTGGTACGTAGAAATGTCTGGTATGTTCATAAATCCGGTATGTGAATTCCGGTATGTGAATTACAGTACGTAAATTCCGGTATGTAAATTCCGTATACATGTAGGTTTAGATTTATCAATTAGTCTAACCAAGAACAATTTCAACTCTAATTTGTTCTTTTAGGGATCTTAGATTTGAAACCGAATTGCATGTGTAGTTTGTACCTTGATCCGCCATGGTGGTGCAACAGTGAAGTCCGGCAACGGTAGCGGCGGTGACAACAGCGCCGGCGGCGGCCGGTAGGAGAAGGCGGTGATGGAGGGGAAGTCCTTGGTTTCTCCTCTCTCTCCCTACCCTTACTTTTAGTATGTGTGTTATGTTATGACATATATTCTTATGACTTCATTTATATACCCATATCATTAGGGGTCATATAATGTTATATAATATAAGATATATGCCACACATTATAAGGCTATTAACGGAATAGCTTATATTTAAGGGCGAGAGGAGGACCGGGCTTCTTCACCTGATTAATTTAATCGGTCCGTCAACAATTAAATTAATCGGGTTACTCCCACTAAAAACCCCGACTATTATATTTAGCCAATTACCGCAATAAACATAGATTATCTATAGGTCCACATAATGGGATAAAATTATTCTTACATTCTCCCACTTGGACCATAGGTACATCTACTATACTGTTATATGCAGGTAAACTTAAATTGTACAAGGTGCTAAATTTACTTTACGGGTTTATCTTAATTACCTCGAGAATTCCAAAACAACAATAGAGTAATGACGGTTCCACATTATCTATTCAACATGGTTCCTTCCATCTACTACTGATTGCTATCCCAGAAGGACCCGATCTGTATAAGGGAATAAGCATAATGGTCTCTTTAATGTCTTTAGAAAAAGACTATTTCTGTTCAACCACCAAAATGTATATATACAGAACAATAATGTGAAACCAGAATGGTTCAGAAGATCTGTAACATAAATGATCATAACACAGTATCTTTACAAAACACTTGCAATCCACATAACATAAAAACTAAGTACTACACTCAAAACCCATTAGGCTAGCATGCATCAGAAATGTCTTGGGTGGTAGTCCCTTAGTAAGTGGATCTACTATATTAGCACTAGTCGAAATGTGCTCCACATATACTGTTCTCTTCCGAACTTCGTCCTTAACTGATAAGAATCTCATTTCCATGTGTTTTATACCTTTGGAATACTTATCATTTTTCGTAAAGAAAACGGCCGCTGTGTTGTCACAGAAGATTCTCAGCGGTCTTGCGATCGAGCTCAGAACGCTTAACCCCGAAATAAAGTTCCGCAACCATAATGCATGATTTGTAGCCTCAAAGCACGCTACAAACTCGGCCTCCATCGTGGATGATGCAATAATGGTTTGCTTAGCACTTTTTCAGGAGATGGCTCCTCCCGCTAAGACAAACACATAACCCGAGGTGCTTTTTCTACTATCCTCGCATCCTCCAAAATCTGAATCAGTATAGCCAATAACTTTAAGCTGATCAGAATGCCTATAAGTGAGCATGTAACTCTTAGTCCCTTGTAGGTACCTTAACACCTTTTTCGCAGCCTTCCAGTGTTCAATGCCAGGATTACTTTGATAGCGACCCAGTACACCAACTGCAAAACTGATGTCCGGTCTGGTACAAACTTGGGCATACATAAGGCTTCCAACTATTGAAGCATAAGGAATATCTTGCATTCTTTTATGTTCTTCATCAGTTTTGGGATATTGCTTCAAACTTAATTTATCCCCTTTCTGAATAGGAACCATACTGGAATTACATCCAGTCATATGAAATCTATCTAATACCTTTGAAATATATGCTTTCTGAGACAAACCTAATGTCCTTTGTGACCTATCACGGGATATTTCTATCCCTAACACAAAGGATGCCTCACCCATATCTTTCATCTCAAGGTTACTAGACAAGAAACTCTTGGTCTCTCTGAGTAAACCCAGATCACTGCTGGCGATCAAGATATCGTCAACATACAGGACTAGAAATGCAAACTTGCTCCCACTGACCTTCAGGTATATACAATGATCAAAAAGGTTTTCCGTAAAACCGAAGGCAGTTATGGTATCGTGAAACTTAATATACCATTGTCGAGAAGCTTGCTTAAGTCCATATATTGACTTCTTTAATAAACAGACTAGATCCTCCTTACCGTCTTCAACGAAACCTTCAGGTTGAGACATGTAGACTTCTTCCTCCAAACTTCCATTCAGAAATGCCGTTTTCACATCCGTTTGATGTAGCTCTAAGTCAAAATGAGCTACTAATGCCAAAATGATCCTTAATGAATCCTTCTTCGAAACTGGAGAGAAGATTTCATTATAATCAATGCCTTCTTTCTGGTTGAAACCTTTGGCTATAAGGCGCGCTTTATGTCGCTCTATATAGCCAAGGGAGTCGAGCTTGGTCTTAAAGACCCATTTACTGCCGACTGCCTTATGTCCTACAGGTAGAGCAACTAACTCCCACACTTTATTTGCAGCCATTGATTTCAATTCCTCAAACATAGCATCAATCCATTTATCAGAATCATTGCCTTTTACGGCTTGTGAAAACGTTACTAGATCGTTACCCAATCCTATGTCAAACTCATGCTGTAGCATATACACCATATAGTCATCTGAGATTGCAGACCTACGAGGTCTTGTGGACCTTTTTACAGAAATCTCAGTTATAGGTGTATCTGCTGCTTCAATGACTTCAGGAATGGCCGGAGTCACATTAATGGGTTGAGGTTCATCATCATTTTCTGGAACATCATGAACAAAGATTAGAGGTACAGTAATAGAACACTAGTTCCCTCTCTAATCTCATTGATGATGACCTCATCAAATCTCCCACTGACTTCGCCATCCTCTAGGAATTTGGCATTACCAGTTTCTACAATTCTGGTGTTGTGGCTAGGACAGTAAAATTTAAACCCCTTTGATTTCGAAGCATACCCAATGAAAAACCCGCTAATGGTTTTAGAATCGAGTTTCTTCTCCTGAGAATTGTAGATGCGCGCTTCTGCGGGGCAACCCCAAATGTGTAAGTGTCGCAAACTTGGTTTCCAACCATTCCATAGTTCAAATGGAGTCTTTGAAACTGCCTTACTAGGAACTTGGTTTGCGACGTACACTGCAGTCATAAGCGCATGCGTCCACAACGATCTGGGTAAATCAGCTTTACTCATCATAGCCCTTACAGCCTCTAGAAGGGTTCTGTTACGTCTCTCAGCAACACCGTTCATCCAGGGTGAACCAAGCATCGTGTACTGAGCGACAATACCCAAACTTTCTAGAAGTTTAGCAAATGGACCAGGGTTTTGCCCTGATTCATCGTATCTACCATAAAATTCCCCACCTCTATCCGACCTGATGATTTTCACTTTCTTTTCCAGTTGCCTCTCAACTTCCTTAATGTAAAGCTCTACAACATTTACCGACTGAGATTTTTCAAGCAACATGTAAAGATAACAGTACCGTGAATAATCATCTATAAAGGTGATGAAATACTTCTCTCTACTAAAGGAGGGAACATCAAATGGACCACAAATGTCTGTATGTATGATCTCTAAAAGAGCAGTGCTTCTTGTGGCGCCCTTTTTTTTTTTTTTTTGGTGTGTTTGGTTTGCTTTCCTTTAATGCAATCCACACACGTCCCAAAGTCAGTAAAATCAAGAGAAGGAAGAATGTTGTCTTTTACTAACAACATCATTCTTTCCCTTGAAATATGGGCCAAGCGTTTATGCCACAAAAATGCTGAGTTCTCATTCAACCTGACACGTTTCATTCCAATCTCAGAATTCATAGAAATAAACAGTGAATCAGAAAATGATTTATCCAAATCAATACGATACATTTCATTCTCCAAAACACCACAACCAATTATATTCTTATCCCAGAATAAACTGAAACAACCATTTCCAAAAGTCATAGAAAAACCCATACAGTCAAGTTTAGAAATTGAAATTAAATTACGAGTCACTGATGGAACATAGATTGTATCCTCCAAAAATAATTTAAAGCCACTACTTAATTCTAAACAAAAACATCCTATGGCTTTAATGGATGCTTCAGACTTGTTTCCCATGAGTAGGTTCTTCTCATTGCTTCTTATGTTCTGGATTGAACTGAAGCCCTATAATGAGTTAGAAACGTGCACATTAGTACCAGAGTCTAACCACCAAGTATTAGAAGGTACATTAATGAAATTAGATTCGAGACATACGAAGGAAAGGTACATACCCTTCTTCTCGAACCATTCCTTGCGCTTTACGCAGTCTTTTTGGAAATGTCCTGCCTTTTTACAGAAATGACAAACATCCTTCTTTTTCACCTTCTTAATGCCCGACGGACCTGGTACATTTGTCGAGCTAGACTTGATGCTCGACCCGTCCTTCCTTTTGAACTGGCCCTTCCCTTTAGCGCTCTCACTATTATACACATAATGTGCCTGAGGTATATTATGCGCTTTTGCATTAGCTAGGCGTACGGCTTCTTGAACAAGCTTATTCGCAAGTTCATCCACTGTCCATGTTTCTTTAATGGCATTATAGCTCACATGGAATGCCTCATATTCTTTGGGAAGACCCTCAAAGATGAAATGCGTTAATATGGGGCCGTCAATTTTCAGCCCCAACTTGAACAACTGAGAGGCTAAGCTTTGCATATGCATTGTATACTTAGTCATATCAGTCTGTTTTTCATCAAACTTATAGTGAGACAGTTCAGACAGAAGCTTTCCAATTAATGCCTTATCAGAAGGCTGGAACTTTTCCTTAAGTTTTGCAAGATATTTCTTCGTGGTGTCACAATCAGCATCTGTAATTGAGTTCTTAATATCCGAAGTAGTGGTAAGGCGCAGAAAGGAAAGACAGTTAGCATCCTTGTCTTTCCAGTTCTTATATGCCTTAAGCATTGCTTCGTCCTCCTCATCAGGCTTAGGCTTTTCAGGACCGTCCTCCCTTAAACATTCGCCGTAACTTAACATGGACATAGAGAAAGTTACAATCTCTATCCAATCAGCGTAGTTTGGTCCAGTAAGGGGAGGAACAGTCGAGAGGCAAGAAAGCAGTAACTTATTTTGGGAAACTGCATAGTTGGAAAAACATGTTCATAACAATCAATCTTTGAGTAAAAACACACACATACATATAAAATCACTAATGAATAAGACTTGTTCAATAATTGAGAAAACTCAAGCAATCTCGACTAAACTAAGTATGTAAAATGTTCGGTATGCAAAATCTTCTTAGAAACTATATTTGATTATGGTATGTGAAAAAATACAATTCTGGTATGTGAAAAAATTTGATTATGGTATGTGAAAAATACAATTCTGGTATGTGAAAAAAATACAATTCTGGTATGTGAAAAAAATACAATTTTGGTAGGTGAAAAAATACAATTCTAGTATGTGAAAAATACAATTCTGGTATGTGAAAAAATACAATTCTGGTATGTGAAAAAATACAATTCTAGTATGTGAAAAAAATACAATTCTGGTAAGTGAAAAAAATACAATTCTGGTATGTGAAAAAATACAATTCTGGTATGTGAAAAATAAAATTCTAGTATGT
The DNA here is from genome assembly GCA_033239045.1 of Fagopyrum esculentum. NCBI lineage: Eukaryota > Viridiplantae > Streptophyta > Magnoliopsida > Caryophyllales > Polygonaceae > Fagopyrum > Fagopyrum esculentum. The sequence goes on from BSUD01000003.1 coordinate 9,661,777, forward strand.
GAAAAAAATTTGGTATGTAAAAAAATTCTGGTATGTGAAAAAATTTTGGTATGTAAAAAAATTCTGGTATGTAATTCTGGTCTGAAAAAATTCTGGTATGAAAAAAATTCTGGTATGAACAAATTTCTGGTATGAAAAAAATTCTGGTATGAATATGAAATTCTGGTATCAAATTCATACCAAAAAAATAAAAATAAAAAAATAAATAAATAAAAGACAAAAAAAGAAAGGAAAATTAAAATTAAAATAGAAGTCACGTAACATTTGAAAGATTTTCATGTATTTTTCTTTTTTTCTTTAAATAGAAGAGGTAATTATTTTTACCTACCATTAAATGAAAGTGGTAAAAAATTATAGGGTATATTTACTAAACCATATTCTCAAAAAGGCCTAGTATGTCAAATTCTCCCATATATTTTTATAAGATGGTCTCAATAACAATCTTTTATTATAAGTTGGTCTCATTTAAATGAACAAATGTCCATAATATTTTTTTACTTTAAGTTGATCTCATTGTAAGGTATAGTTTTTTATAAGTTGATCTCAAGAATAATAATTTTTTATTAGAAATTGACCTCATTTAAATGAATGATCATGTTACATGATAATAATTTTATATATAGGCAAAACAATGAATACGTCATGCTCATTTTGTTTACAACATACATACACAAATATTTATAAATATGATCATAATTTGAATGATTGTTTTATTAATATGTTCATGTTTTACTAATTTTCATACTAATATTTTATTATAAGGTTGTAAAAACATTATTGTATTCTAACATGGTTAAAAAAGTTAAATATACATATAATAAATTTTGATTCAAATAAGATTTCACTATAATTCTACAAATTCATTTTTATATGGTATAATTTACTATACATATTAATTATTATAGGTCTATAACGAGCCTTTTAATTTCAATTCTTATCACCTTATTAAAGAGAATATATGTGGAAGAGTCTTAATATAACTTTCTCATTATAATGATGATAATGATAATTGTAATTTTAGTATAAAAAAATTTGGAACAATAACTTTACAAAAAGACTTCTATAGAAAATGATATAAATAAATTTAGATTCAAATGAAATTTACTATTATACTTTAATTCTACAAATTATTTTTTAAGTTATTAAAGATAACTTTTGGTTTATTATACAAGATTACAAGTAAAAAATTACATACTATAAGTTTATTTAATGATGTTTTATAAGTCTAACTATTTTAACCATGTTAGACATAAGATGTGTTAAAGTATTAAAAATAAGTTTTTCAATAATATAAGTAATGATGATTATGATAACTATAACTTCAGTCATTTTTTCCTTAGCAAATCAACCTTTTATTATAAGATCGTCTTATTTAATGAAACCGCTTACACACACTATGCAAAACCTTATTTTATTACATTTTGTGATTAACAAGGTTGCAAATACGTATCCGGATCAAACGGATATTCGGATCAAATGGATCATCCGGATATCCGGTCGGATCCGGATCGGGAGTTTTATGAAAATTTCTATTCGGATATCCGGGTATTCAGATCGATTTGATGCCCACCCATAATGCCTACGATCTCCAACAATGGCATATTGTATCCAAAAGTAATACAAAGCAATGATTAAGTTCAAATTTTCTAGGAAAAGATGATTGAGTGTAGGAAATAAAGTACAAATGCGTCTTGAAACTTATTTGTTGGTCTTATTTGTCGAGTCCATCACAATAACATGGGGAAACATACTCAGCAAATGTATTGAATCAGGATGTGAGATAAATAAATCAACCACCTCATTGGAGTCCGGACTTCTCCTAGTGTTCACATAATATCCACGTTCCGTCAACGTATGAAGTGCTTGTTGTAATGATCCTCTTCCTTCAGATTGTTCAATTCTAATCTTCAAACCAGTGTTGTAAACTTGGCGGATGGAGGTGACATTGTCAATATCCTCTAATTGCACGTATTTCAAAATATGTCTCGATTTTAAGCCGGAATCCAATTCACGCTCCACCTTTCGGCTCTACTTGGGAGTCAAGCGTCCTACACATGCATGACCCCTTAACACCGAGGAAATTACGTGGTTGTGGATTTCACATACAACCCTCACTGCCCATTGTGCCTCTTCAATTTGCGTTCCCTCAAGTTGAAACAAACACATACACTTCTTCGAGTTTTTTTTTTCTAGGTTGAACTTGGAACATGATCGGGATCAACGCCTTTCTCTTTTCTAGGTCCTTCGTGTCTATCACATGCCAATTGTAAGATACGAAAACCCCTTCGATCCAACCATGATTCTTTAATGACCAACACCATATTCATTGAGTTTGCCACATACTGAGCCCAATCCAATAAGTTTTCTTTATTCCCAAAATATCCATGGAGCTCAAATTTTGACGAATAATCGGTACTGATTGCACGAGAATATTACATAAGATCCTAAATAAAATAAGATAGAGTTTTATATCTAAAATAAACATATTATATTCTTAAATGAGTAAAACTAATCCGACTAATTCAACAATTCCGATTCTCTATTCTAACATTGCCTAAAAGTAAAATATAAATGAGTTTGTACACTTACTTCAAGTTGTGCGAGAAGTTTTTCCGGATCACTATATTTATCCACTTCGAACGGCATAATAGAGCTTTCACTATCGGATTCTACATCGCCTTCTTCGGAAAACGTCGACATTTTAACAGATTTGTTTCTGTACGTTGTGGTGATTTCAGATGTGAATAGTAAAATGATTTGGCATGTAATATATAGACTCGCAAATTTACAACGGCTACTTTCCAACGACTCTCATACTGATCTTTTTTGAAGATGTAACGCTAAGAAGGAGGCGCAAGCGCAAACGGACTCCGCTTGCGCCTTGCCTGATATGGAGGCGCATTGCACCTACGCCTCCTTCTTGGCGCGGGGGTGGACTCCACATGTGTTAGGAAGATGTCCGTTTCAATAGTAACCCTGTTCCTAGTCCTAATGTATTACTGTGATGAAATACCAAGTTATGGATTATCATAAAAATTGGTGTTGCCCGTCTAGATTTTCAAATGAGTTTTGATATTGAATCGAAACAAATTATTATTATGAAATGTTTAAATAAAATATTTACTACAAAGTGTTAATGTTATATAAAGTGGACTAGATTGAGATTTTGTTTGGGCTTGGGCGATTGCCCAAATTAAATCAATCATTCAGCCTATTAGTAGAATCGGCCCAAACTTACCAACAACTCCAAACGACAATAATCATGTCAGAGAAGTCCGATAAATCAACGTTCTTCGAAGCATTTCATTCTCTCTCTCCTCTTCCTCGTCTGCAACCCTCGCGGGATTTCGATCCCTAATTCCCTTGTCGTCTCATCCTCATCAATCTCACTGTCCGTTCATAATTTACCATCACTACTATCTTTCTCATTTGTTTCTTTGGTTGATTTTAGCCTTTAGGGTTAGTATTAGGGTTTGGTGCTTTCGAGGTAGAGTTCTAGGGCTAAGGTTAAGATTCTTATTTCTGATTCAAAGATGATGCAACCACCAGCAGGAGCCGTTCCACCGCCGATGGATCAGAACCAGCAAGTGCAGCAATATGGTCAGGGACCACCGCCGCCTCAACAGCCATGGATGATGATGCCTCCGCCGCAACAGGCGGGCCAGGTTCCGGCGCAGATGTGGCCCCAGCAACATCCTCAGGTTCCGCCACAACACTATCAGGCTGCAGCACCGGTGACAAACCAAGACGAGGTTCGGTCGTTATGGATCGGAGATTTGCAGATCTGGATGGATGAGAACTATTTATGGGGTGTCTTTGCCCCCGGAGGCGAGGTATGCCATCTTTGAATTTCAGTTTGTTCATTTCTTCATTTTTTGGAAAAATAGTTTATCCTTCGACGTATTTTCTGAGAAGGCTAGCAGTTCGTCTATTCCAATTTATTAACGAACCAATAATTTGTAGTTTTTGTGTCACAGTTTTCTTTTTATGATCTTGTGCTGGGGGAGGTTTCTCCTTCCCGAACCAATAATTTGTGGATGCTAAAATTTTAGAATACGTCCTTGTTTGTTGAAACCCTGCTAAATCTTCTTTTCTTCAAGTTCGGTCTGAATTCGGAAGAATTCTCCTGTCTTAATGGTGACACAAAATGGGATTTTGCTTCTGAGGAACTAGAACGTGTTCATTGCAGGTGACGAATGTGAAAATAATTCGTAACAAGCAGACTGGTCAACCTGAAGGTTATGGGTTCATAGAGTTTGGAAGCCGTGTTTCTGCAGAAAGAGTTCTATCGACATACAATGGTGTCTTGATGCCAAGTACTGAAATTCCTTTCAGACTGAACTGGGCTACCCTTGGTGCGGGCCAGAAACGGCAGGATGACTCTCCTGATTACCCTATATTTGTGGGGGATTTAGCTGCTGATGTTACAGATTACACACTCCAAGAGACATTCCGAGCTCACTACTCATCTGTTAAGGGTGCTAAAGTCATTACTGACCACAGTACTGGACGCTCTAAAGGTTATGGTTTTGTACGTTTTGGAGATGAAAGTGAGCAACTACGTGCTATGACTGAAATGAGTGGCATGTTATGTTCAAGTAGGCCCATGAGAGTTGGGCCAGCTGCCAACAAAAAACCTGTTGGTGTTCAGCAGAAAGGTATATGCATTTTGGATGGGATTGATGTGATTATGTGTTTTTGTGCTAAATTGTTTGGAGTACAGTGCCTGCTTTTGATGATCCTTTGTATTGTCAAGTAGATGCCTCAAATTTCCTATTGTTTAGTTATACAGTTGAAGATAGATGGAGTTTGCAGTCATTTCATTCCAGTACTTACCATTCTACGCTTGGACCTCATTAATTCTAATAAAAAAATTCATAAAACTTATAAAAACTCACATTGTCTCGAAGCAGGACATCAAGAGGCTCTCATTTTGGGGGCCTGGAATTGACTTCAGCTGAAATGATTCCACTTTAGTGCGTGGCCTCATTTTAGGTCAGTTATTTTGTTTATGTGATAAACTTCCTTCAATTTTTAGCTTTCCTGTCTGTGGCATGTCAAGTGCTGCTGGCAACTAATTTTCCAGTTCCTTCTTCCGTTAAGATTTTACAGCTAAATAAATGTCTTATTTAGTTATCATATTTCGCACTTCCTTTATTAATTTGTTCTAAGAAAGCTCTTATCAGAAAATTTCCCACCTTTTATTTAATTTATCTATCTAGTACTACTCCATTTCTGTTTTGTTACTATTTCCATTTACGTTATACTTCTGCTGAAGTTTTGAAGCTACATCAGTTGTCCAATTATGTCTAGGAAATTTAATATCCTCTCAAGCGTTCTGTCTCTATTTACATCAATCAATCTTCAACGGGATTCTGTTGGTATTGTTTGTGTTCCAGACTTAAATATCTATCTTTTTTCTGTGTGTACTTCAGGTCTACTAAAAATTTGTTGGTGGTTTTGATAAAACTATGCAACCCTTCTTTTTCATGTTTTGATTTTGGCTATCTGTTCCATTAACTTTACATTCAATATGTATTCCTGCAATGTCCATCTGTAGACAATATTAAACAATGATATTGGCCCAGTCTCTGACAAAATTGGGAAAATGATTGCAAATCCTTGATGTTCATTATGTTTTTCTCATGCTTGTTATATGAAAAGCCATTTCAGAACTGGTAGGAATTAGTACAGTTCCGTTCCATGCTTGTGTTTTAGCTGCAGATATGCTATGTCTTGATGCGTGAAACATTGAGAACAAAGGGGCAAAGATTATGAGATATACCTGGTGACAACCTTTGGAATACATAAACAAGGACTGTATAATTTTTTTGTTATCTCGTTATTGTTTACTCTCATTTTTGTCCTGTTCCTGGTTTGTATTCTATAATATTCTTCTGTTGGTCTCAAATAATTTCTTTACTTTCGATTTGACTTCATAATCCCTTCTGTTTTTAATCCTATACAGTTCCTTACCAGAATACACAAGGAAATCCCGGTGAAAGTGATCCGAGTAACACAACTGTGAGTAATCTGCTCCTAGTTGCTGATAATAATCTATTCTCTGCTTTGTAACCACTTTTGGGTTTCGGCAGATTTTTGTTGGTGGTCTAGACCCGAATGTACCGGATGAACAGCTAAGACAACTTTTTGTCCAATTTGGCGAGTTAGTTCATGTAAAAATACCGGCAGGCAAGAGGTGTGGATTTGTACAGTTTGCTGAGCGGTGGGTAATCTTACGCCTATATTCCTGATGCCTAATGATTAATGCTTTTGGGTCTTTTGTCATTAATTTCTTCGGTTGCGTTTTCTTTTGCAGTGCAAGTGCTGAGCAGGCTTTATCAGCTCTGAATGGTACCCAGATAGGAGGGCATAACGTTCGTCTTTCTTGGGGTCATAGTCCATCAAACAAACAGCAGGTAAGTGTTTTTAAGTTTTTGAATTTCCCAACCTCTAGTTCAAACTAACCGATTATCAGGATCATCTACAGGCACAGCCCACCTCATCTCAGTGGAATGGCGCTGGTGCTGGAGGAGCCGGATATTATGGGTATCCTCAAGGATACGAGGGCTATGGCTATACACCAGCGCCCCCTCAAGATCCAAACATGTACTACGCTGCTGCTGGTTATCCTGGATACGGAAACTATCAGCAACCTCAACAGGTCATTGCTCATATTATATGACCCAGTTGCTTTTACAATCTAATATGGACTCTTGGTTATCCTGGTATGTTTTGCTGATTTGAGACTCTGCATTATGCAGTGATTTTGCTTCAAGTGGCATGGCTGGCTGCGTTGTTCAGATACACAGGCTGTGACATTGGTCAGCCAACCTTAGCCAAAAATATTTGATCCAACTGGAAAACACGTCATTGACATGATCTATTTGATGAAGAAGCTGCCTATGCCTGTGTCTTTCCCCTTAGCCTCCTTCTCCCCCCCTTCTCACTCTGGATATTTTCTCTTTTGCTTATGATACTTATCGGCCTCCTAGGTTTGTTTTTATGGCCAGTTGTGTGCAACAGGAAATGTTTGGCTCTCTTTAACTTGCATCACCTTGAGTTTTACATGTGCTTGCTTGTGACCTATTTTTATTGCGTTTCTTGTTTATGTTCAATTTTGGTTCACTTTGCTGCATGATTCAACTGTTTGATCAATCTGCCTACTATTAAGATCATAGAGATTTAAGTTGAAAAGGTAATGTATAAGTAATATTTTTACACTTCTTTTTGTAGTAGTAATTTTGTTTTCTGATTCAAGTTTTCGCAGTAGACAGTTTATAAACTGGTTATGTCACAAATATTAATGCGCTACCTCCTCTCCAGTATCGGAATCGTAGTTCAGCTTATAAAATCTGTTATAAGGTGGTGAAATTGGAGGTGGAGCTCCCTGTGGTGGACTTCCCCGTGGTGGTGGTGGTGATCCCCTCTCCGATGTAGGTGTCATAGTGGTTGAATTTTGAATGCATGCTTAGACTAACTGCGTCCCACTCCGTTTATAATGCTATTTATGCACAATATTTCTATACGTATTTGCGTATAGACTCTGTCTATATAACTTTTTGTTGCATTTCATTTGTCTATAATCTTATTTTAATTTTACTTTCTCTTTTTTCCATAAAATATTTGAGAAAAAATAAATTACAAAAAGTTATTATTGGTTTATTTGTGGAGGAGTAGTACCCACTTTATTTTGCACTCTTCGATGATAACGTTTATATTTGAACGGAGTGAATTTTTGCACGGAGGTGTATGTAGAAATTTGTTTTAGATAGGAGTTTAAAATTTAATCCTTTTCACGGTGAAGTAGATAGTCTTAAAACAACATAGATTGTGAAATCTCAACACAATACATTCATCATCAAATAACAGATTACAATATAAGAAGCATCGAAACATGAAACTCGAATAGAAGACTTAAACAACAAAATATAAGACCACATCACAACAGTCCATCCAAACATGTAACAAGTCGAAATGTCAAAGACAAGAAACCCTAGTATGGGGCATGCACGTGAGTTTATCTTCTAGGAGGACTAATATCGACACAAAACCTAGTACCAATTTGACGCAAGTGCATCATACCATAGAACTTCTCGTCCCCAAACTCGACATTTCCTTGTGTTAACCACGACGGATCTCCTTCGTAAAAGATTATCTGGGTATCGAGGATCAAGCCTTGTTCCGACTTCACGGTTAGAAAATACCAATTGTTGGTATCGAATCCGCTAGGAGCGTACACACGAAGCATCGTCGCGTAAGGCCCGTATGAATAGTTTAGAATTGTAGCATAGGGTGGAGAACCAAAATACGAGTTGGAAAATTCCGCGTACTTGCCGACGGGTTGTGGCATCATCACGAAAAACGACGGTGGCACCGAAATTGCTGACGGCACTCCGGGATAAGGACGTGTTGTACCACCAACACCGCCCCACGGAGTGTTCGGAGATGTACCCGGGTTATAAGGACCCACAACACCACCAGGGTTGGTGTTAGGAAAAGGACCCACTAAACTACCCCCAGCACCACCGATACCACCAATACCACCAGCTCCACCACCGGCACCACCAGCTCCACCAGCACCACCAGCACCACCAATACCACCACCGGACCCACCCGCACCACCAGCCCCACCCGCACCACCGGCACCGGCACCCGGTTGAACCGCTGGTGTGTAAGGGTTAGTATATGGTGGTTGGATCCCCTGAGGGGGTTGTCCCCACGGTGGTGGAGGAGCTCCCCATGGTGGTGGTGGTCCTCCCCATGGTGGTGGTGGTCCTCCCCATGGTGGTGGCAAAGGTGGCGGTGGCATGATTGATTAGTTGCTTGGTTGTGAAAGTTTCTTTTTGATTAATAGAAGCTTAATTGTGCAATTTGATGTATGCACTGAATGCACAAATGTATAAATAACTACAAGGGAGGAATAGAATAATTATTTACGACTTTGAACACGCTAGAGTAGTTCAAATGGATCATATTAAAGTGTAGAATTAAGTGTGAAATGGGTATTTTATATGTGAATTAAGGTGGGTGGCTGTCAGGTTTGACTTCAAATTATTAAGCAAAATAATGCACTAATTTAATTTAACGGTTAAATCGGAGTAATTAAGGTTATGACTTGTGAGAACAAATAGCTCTACCATAATATTGTATATGAAACTATTAATCAGTCTTGGTTATACAAATTTTTCTGAAAAAATTTATCATTTATATATTATTTACTAACTTTTTATATTATGAATGAAAATTTTAATACAAAGATACTAAAAACAATTTCTAACTTATAATATTCATAATTAATAACCCGTTTTATTTAACGTGTAAAAATGTACTATAAAATAATTCCAAGCGTGAATCATGTATAAAAAAATGTTACTGTAAATTGTTTTAAAAAGAATATTGGTGTGAAATGAATTCGACGAAGCAATCAACCATCAAAATTGAAAATAAACCTTGATGATGCATTTCTAAATTAGAAATCATTTTTAAAGACTTTGATAAAGATGTTTAAACACGGTAGTAGATATATTAAGCAATGGATCTCCTACGATCCTAAATATATGTAATTTGTACAAAAAAAAATTCTAAAAAAATATTTATGTTTTACCCAAACACCTAGACAGAAGCTTCCACAAAATATTTAAATAAAAAAGAAAATGTGTTGTATTGTCAATGGTAATAAATTACAATGTGTTGTATTGTACACTTTTAAATTTTTATCCGTAAGATTAATTGCAAAGAGTTGTTGGTTGGTTCAAGTGAAATTCGGACGGATCGGTTCAACAAGAAAGTGTGATGGCAGCGGCTAGGGTGTTTTGAGAGACGATGACGGTTAGTGGATCTATGGTGGGGTCATAACGTTGGTATATATTCATTCGGTTTTATTAGCGGAAAATGCTTTGAGATCGATAAGTGCCGGAATTTGGGTTCTCATAAGGTGGAAATGGAGATGGACTCGAAACACATCTATCACCAGCTCGTGAGGAGGTAACATGTTTCCACCCAATTAGACTAACCGCTTTGATATCAAATTAAAGTCTGATACAGGTTGTAAACAAAGAACATGTACATACAAAAACACGTTAAATTGGATGAAATTCAACCCATAAGTCCATCAAGAGTATCGTTCTAAAGCGATGACTCGTTTTCTAATTAAAATCCGTCTTAATTGTGGAGATCAACAAGTTTTGAATTTGATTGTACATGTTTCTGGATTCCCCTTTTCCATATTAGTTGTTACTTTGTTTAATTGGACAATAATTAGGTTAAATTACTAGTATTTTCAATAATAAGATATTAGTTTAACAGTTATTTTAGAATTATCCCACATACTGAATAGTTTCTGAAATAAAATACTTGACATAAATGTATAATTATTAAAAAAAAAACTTTAAAATAAGATTAATTTTTTGTTATTCCAATATTTTTGTGGTACCTTCAAAATTTTGAATTATGTGACGCTACTAAGTTATGATACATATTTATCGAGTGTTTTTTTAATTCATAATAAATAAAAATGTTGTATTACAGTAATCTTTGAATAAAATGATTAAAATACATAGTATAAGATATGTTAAAGTCATGACACTAACTAATTTATTTGATGAGTTGGAGTGAAAATATAAAGTTGCTGAAAAATTCATTATCGATCTACAATTGCAAAAAAGTACATAATAAAATGAGAAAATAGTCTAAACCGTATCCTATTTTTTGGACCGATTATACTTTAGTACCCCATCATTTTAACCATCAGAACGATACCTCATCTACTAACCCCAACCAAAGATTATATATGTTACCGCTCACACGTTAAATTCAAAGAACGACGTTAACTGTGAGGGACAAAGGTGTCCATGAACCTTTATTCCATTTTGCCTTAAATCCAACGATCACATTTAAAACCGCCAATTTTGAAAAAGTACCCCATATTCTTCTCTTCTTCTCTCCCTGCAATTCCAAAATTTCAAGGTTTTAATCTTCATTTTTGTGCTGTTTCTGTGCAAAGAGATGAAGTGGAAGTACTTTCGTATTGGAGGAGAAACATCAAGCTACACAGGTTACCCTTATTTTATGATTTCTGATGATTAAGGTTTAGTATTCTCTACTTCTTCTGATTTCTGGTTTATGTAAGTTTAGGGTTTTAATCTTCGTTTTTGTGTTGTTTCTCGTAGATGATAGTTTCTTTAGTATGAAGATACATCAAGGGGGTAGGTTTTATAGTAATGGAGGGCTAGATCGAAGATATGTTGGAGGGGATGTGTTGTACTCTGATTATGTAGACATAAATATGGTATTTATGCCTGTTATAATTAATTGGGCCTATGATATTGGATATAAGGTTCCACCAATTCAATTTTGGTTTAGGATACCTGGTAGTGAAGATGGCTCTGGTTTCTTGTTTGTTAGTTGTGATAAGGAGGTATTGGAGATGCCTTCTTATGTGACTAAAAAAAAGGGAGTTAGAGTTGTTTGTTGTCTTTGAAAATCCTAGGAGAGAGTTCACAAAACATGGGTTAACTTTGCCTGGGAAGGACATTGATCACAACGTATAATTGGGAGGCAATATTGATGATATTAAGGACAATGATGATGATGTGATGAATGTTGTTGAAGGTATAAATGAGGACAATTTTCAGGATGTTGGTACTAGTGATGTAAGAACTGTAGAGACACCCACTAAAAGGGTTAAAACAGTTGCAATGAGGCCTAAAGGACATGCATATTCAACAAAAAACAAAGGGGAAAGTTCTATGACCAAAGGACATACATATTCAACCTGAAACAGAGGGAAAAGTTCTACGACCGAAGTTGTTGTGTTTGATGATGAGTCTTCTTTTGCAAGTGAACCTAATGATTCATCTTGTTCTGATGATGAAGATTTTAGTTGTTATGAAGTGTTTGAGTATGAGAGGAATCACAATTGGATGATGAAGATTTTGATGTTAATGTGGATGAAGATGGTAGGAAAAAAAAAGGGTTATGAATTGGATCACAGGGGTTTAGATGGGTTTATTTCAAATGATGAATTGTATGGAGATCTTGATAAGGAAGGTACACCATTTCCTGTAAAGTGTAGGAAAAGATTCCATGACTTTCCTTCTTAACCCAAAGATCCACATGAAGAATCCTGACTTTAGTTTGGGTATGCCAGCATGGAGTTTGAAAGTTCTAGAGTTTTCAAACAGGATGTGAGGAAGCATGCTGTGCTTACAAGGAAGCAATTGAGATTTCCAACTAATGCTATGCATAAGGTGGTTGCTAAGTGTGTATCCTCTTCAGGTTGCCCATGTAGGATATATGCATCATCTACAGACAAGGATTGTCCTTCAATCTGGATTAAATGTATCAACCTAGAGCACAATTGTAGTACCTTAGACAAAAAGGTGTATCAACTGCATGCACCATTCATAGTCCAGGAGTATCAAGATTTCTTCTTGAGTGATCCTAGTTGGAGTAGAGAGGGTATACAAAATGCCATTAATAAGGACTTTGAGATGCAGATTGACAATCAAACTGGTTATAGGACAAAGAAGATAGCTTTGAGAATGACACAAGGGCACCATGAGGATCAATATAACTTATTGGATAGTCATGCACATGAGCTTAAAAAAGAAAAATCTTGGGACATCAATTTGGATTCAACCTAAATTGGATAATGGCATTCCTAGGTTCAAGAGAATTTACATATGCATTGAAAAAAGGTTGGAAGGTAGGGTGTAGACCATTCATTTGTTTAGATGTAACCCATCTAAAAGCTGTTCACAAGGGACAAATGTTGTCTGCAGTAGACATTGATGTAAATAATGAGATTTTTCTAATTGCTTGGGCAGTGGTTGAGCAAGAGAGTAGAGATAGTTGAATTTGGTTCCTGAAATTTTTGAAGGTTGACTTGGAGATGAATCAATCCTCTCATTATTGCTGCTTTATGAGTGACAAACAAAAGGGTTTAGAGCAGGCAATCAAGGATCTCTTTCCTTATGTCACACACATACATTGTGTCAGACATTTACACAATAACTTCAAGCTTGATGGATTCAGGGGTATACTCTTCTTCTTGTAATATCTTCGTCTAATTTTTTTTCTTGAGTTTATGCCTTTAATTATATGCTTGTTTGTTTATTTGTCTAAGGATTGAAGCTGGAAAACAAATTTTGGGGAATTGCTAAAAGCTCCACTCTAAACACATATGAAGAAGCAATGAAGGACATGAGGCTGACTACGGAAAGGGGCTGGAAGTGGTGCAAGGAAAGGGCTATAACTCATTGGAGCTTGTCTCACTTTGATCCAAAGTTCAAGTGTGATATCTTGCTAAATAACCATAGTGAGAGCTACAACAAGAGCATTGTAAGTGCAAGGAAGAAAGGCCTTTTAGGGTGTCTAGAGGATATTAGAATTGCAACAATGGTAAGGATGGGTAATAGAAGATTATCAGGTGGTAGATGGAAAACACTTGTGGGACCAAGGGTTGAAAAGATCTTGAGAAAGGCAGTGAGGTGGAGCAATGAGTATAGGGTTCTAGCATCTAGTCGTGCTAAATATGAGATTCATGGAAGGGGAGTTGCCTGCATAAGTGGAGTCACTACTCAACACACAATGACCTTAGACTCGAAGACATGCACATGTAGGAGATGAGATGCGTCAGGATTACCTTGTGGACATGCATGTTGTGCAATTTTTTCATTTGGAAAACCCCCATATGAATTTGTTGATGAATGTTCCAGTAAAAAAGCCTACATGAGAGCCTATGAGCATGCCATGAATCCAATTGCAAGGGTTAAAAAGTGGGAGAAGATGAGTAGACCTATTGCACCTCCATTGTATAGAAGGCAACCTGAAAGACCTCTTATTTTAAGGACTCCATCTCAAGGTAAGATTAAGTTCAATGTTTTTATAATTATATGGTAACTAAGCTTATTTAATTTTGCTATTATTTTTGTTTTGTAGGTGAGATCCCTCCACCACCTAGTGTAAAGAAGTTGTCCAAGGCATACTATATGCAGGTCACTTGCTCAATATGCAGGAAGAAAGGATACAACAAGAAGACATGTGCAAAGAGGAATGAAGAAAGGACACAACAAGAACAAGAGCATGATCACACTTCCTTATGAAACACATGTTTAGTTAGACTTGTAATTGTACCTCCTGTTTTGTTAAACATATTATGTGGTGAATTTCTGGTTTGTGTTAACACTGTCATAACTTGCTTGTAATTGTACCTTCTGGCTTTAGTTTGTGTACCTTCTAACTTTAGTTTGTGTTTTGTATTTTGGCTGTCAATATCATATTTTGTGGTGAAACACATTTTTTGGTTGTCAATGTTATTACCTTCCGTGGTGAAAGATCTTTTGGCTGTCAATGTTTTGGTTGTCAATGTTATTTTGTGTGACAGCATTCTGTTGTGAAAGATTTTTTGGATGTTTTGTTTCATGATAATGTGACGGATTCATCAATAGAAACATTGATGATATTACCTTCTATTTTGGTCAATTTCTATGGTGACAATGTTATTTTGGTCAATTTGTGTCATGACAATGTTATTTTGTGTGACAGTTTTTGGTTGTCAATGTTTTGGTCAATTTCAAAAGATGATATTACCTTTTGTTTTGGTCAATTTTTGTGGTGAAACATTTTTGGTTGTAAGTAAGATGTCAAATGTTTTGGTCAATTTCTTAAGACGATATTCATGCTTACGATTAACGAAATCATTTAAGTCAAAATATTCTGCAAACTAAAGTATAGACACTAAGCAAGATGTCAAATTTCCGTAGTGACAGGTTCATCAATTTCTGCCAGCAATATACCTGATTTATGTGGTGACAGATTTGATCCATATACAAAAGAGAAAATTGTCTAACTAGCACAATATCTCATACACAAAAGATTAGGGGTGGGCATGAGACAGGACGAGACAGGATTGAGGTCGTCCCGCGTCCCACCCCGCAAATTATTAGCGGGACGGGACGGGATTTACATATTTTTTTCTTCGTCCCGCGCGGAATCTGTTTCACATGGGACCGGACGGGACGGGACGGGACTAATCCTGCAAGAATTATGCATTGACATTTAAAGACACAAATGAGCAAAAAAAACTCGATACCGAATTACCGATTCAAGAGTCCTACATTAGTAGTTAATCCTGCAAGAATTATTGATTAACATTGTTGTACGTCAGTGGGTATAAATGTATAACCGTATAAGAGAACTAATGTTTACTACTCTTTTAGTATTTTATTACTTTTATAACTCTTAACATTATAAAATTATAATTTATATATATTATTTATCTTTATAATATTTTTTAAAATATTATTTATATATATGTGCAGGACGGGACGCGATTAACAAGGATGAGAAGTTTTCGTCCCACGTCCCGTCCCGCAAATTTTTCACCGGAGAGGACGGGACAGGATACACAGTTTATTTTCCAAATCCCGGCGGGATCGGGACGGGACGAGATTAACCGGGATTTATGTCCACCCTACAAAAGATTCATCAATTTTTGCCAGCAATGACTTCTATGGTGACAGATTTGATCTATACACAAAAGAGAAAATTGTCTAAATAACACAATATCTCTTTCACAAAATCTCATACACAAAAGATTCATCAATTTCTACCAACTACATTGATTCATACACAGTCATCAATTGCGGTGACAGATTTGATCCATAAACAAGATAATAGAACACTTAAATAACACAATATCATTTGTCAATTACATTAGACTTTCAACAACACTATCACTACATAAATAAACAACACAACAACCACAAATTTTAACATTAAAATATCTTGCTGCATCCTTGCAATGTATGGTGAAATTGCATATTCATCAGTTGAGTCTTGCAATATACCTTATGGCTCCTTCACGTCTCTTGTAAATCCACATCCTTGTCCAACCTAGAAACGAAGGTAAAACCATAGTTTCAATCAAATACAGAAAAACCAAAATCATGTTCACCAACAGGAAATCGAAGACAGAAACCCTAATCGGACATACCTTCCACATAGAGCAAACATATAATCGTTTTTCGATGTTAAGAGGTCGTCTGCAAATGAAAATCGTCGCCGGAATCTCATGGTAGCAACGAACACAATCAGATTTTGGCACTCCTCTTCTCCATGAGCTTGAAGACCCTTGATCCATAGCCCCCACTCTTCAATTCACGACGGGGTAGAATTTTGAAGACCCAAACGAAGACCCAAACGAACACAATCGAATTGGGAAAATTTAGGGGTTAGGGTGTATGTGGAGAAAAAAGTGGTTGGTGGTTTTTCTTATTTAACCGTTGGAAATTTAAGGCATAAATGTTCATGGACAGATTTACCCCTCACAGTTAACGCCGTTCTTTGAATTTAACGTGTGAACAATAACCTATATACTAATCTTTGGTCGGGGTCAGTAGATGTTGTACCATTGTGATAATTAAAACGATGGAGTACTAAAGTTTGATCAACCCAAAAGATGGGTACTGTTTAAACAATTTTCTCTAATAAATTTTATAACCTGTTAGTATAATCTATAATCAACAATTTTGTCAAATTAACAATAATCTGCATTTAAAATCCGAAAGTATTGTTCCATTTTCAAAAAAAAAGACTTCACTATATTATAATGGGCTAATTTGGTTAGTAGGCCTTTTTAAGAATAGGATTAGTAAGTAAGCCATTTTAGGTTTTTAGTTTAGTAAATATACCCCAAATTTTTTTTAACCGTGGAAACCCTAACCTTCAATTCCTCCGCCTCCTTCAGCTCTCCCTTCGTTTGCATATCCTTCAATTTCTTCCGATTCCATTCCGGCTTTCCGTAGAGGTCCTTCATCTCTCCCTTCTTCATCTCTCCCGGCGGCCGGTGGTCCCCTGGGCCTCCTCTTCGACGTGGTGGCCATCCCTTTCCGGCATCGACAATGCCCCCTTCTCTAGGTCAGTTTCTTCATTCTCCTCTCTTCTCTCTTTCTTGTCGGCTTCGGAAGCTAGTGTCGGCTTCTGGTGGGTCACCGTGCATCCGGTGGGCGCCTTGCTTCCACGCTTGGTGGCGCATGGCCGGTCCTGATTTCGGTCTCTGTTATTGCAGTGCCTGAGTCATCTATGGCGGGTTTTGTATTCACAACAAGTGTTAGTGCAGCTATCAGCTTCAGTGGCCAGTTGGGTTTCCTCAGCTCGCACAAATGTTGTAGATACATCATCCATAGGGCTGCGGAAATTAGGGTTAAGACTTTATATTTGAAGAACCATGTACTAATTGACAGGTACCATGGTCTTCTTCATTCTCATCCGTCTCAAATTCTCATTTGATTTAGCATGGTGTAGGTTAAGTGGACAACTTTGATATATTTTCAATAGTAGTATTTTCTTATCAGTTAAACTTGCTTAGACAAAGAGGTAGCCATGGAGTTGCTTGTCTTTGCATTCCTTAAATTTCAATTCTTCCTTGATACTCAAATTGAATACAATTGGCTTATAAATGCAGACTTCTCTGTGTATTTGTTGAGGGTAGATGCATCTTTGTTTAACATTTTCCCTATCTGTTCATCATCTGCCCCTTGCATTTCCAATTGAATCTATTTTGCACTACGGATGATGTTTGTATAGAAGTTATGTTATGAGAAGAATAAGCTATATTGATATTGTTTTAAGTTCTTCTTCCTTGTTCATTCAGTTTGAAGCGTCGTGTTCTGTATTATACGAAGGAAAGATTTCTCAGATAAGAAAGGAAGTTGATAGCTTTGGAATAGAGTTTCTGGTTCATTCGTGAAGAAGCTGATAGCTTTTGGAATAATGTTTGTATAAAAAATTCTGGTATAAGTGTTTCTGGTTTAAGTTTTCTGGTATGAAATTATGGTGTAAAAAAATTCTGGTATGACAAAATGTAATTTTATGGTATGCAGTTTTATGGTATGTAGTTTTATGGTATGCAATTTTATGGTATGTAATTTTATGGTATGAAAATCTGGTGTAACAAAATTCTGGTATGACAAAATGTAATTTTATGGTATGTAACTTTATGGTATGTAGTTTTATGGTATGTAATTTTATGGTATGTAGTTTTATGGTATGTAATTTTATGGTATGAAAATCTAGTGTAAAAAATTCTTGTATGATAAAATGTAATTTTATGGTATGTAATTTTATGGTATAAAACTTCTGGTATGAAATTTATGGTATGAAATTTCTGATATGAAATTTCTGGTATTTAAATTATGGTATGAAAAATTATGGTATGAAATTTCTGGTACGAACTTTTCGTATGATAATTTCTGGTATGAAATTTCTGGTGTGAAATTTATGGTATAAAAATTCTGGTATGAAATTTCTGGTATGAAATTTCTGGTATAAAAATTCTGGTATGTGAAATTTTGGTATGAAAAATTCCGGTATGAGAAATTTAGTCCAGAAAATAAAAAAGAAATAATAATAAAAAAACAAGAAAAAAATATATAAAAAAAACAAATTCAGTAATTAAAAATTAAAACTTATACTTATATAACAAATAACAAACATCATTTATTCCTTTCTTTCTAAATAGAAGGGTTAATAATTTTTACCTACTATTAAATGAAAGTGGTAAAAAATTTGGGTTACATTTTTTTAAACAAAAACTCAAAAAAGCCTAGTATGTCAAATTCTCCCTATTATAAATGTGAAAAAAATTAAAGATTTTTTTCTCTTGGTGTCCTCTAAATTTGAAATTTTATTTGGTATTTACAAGTTTTCAAATTTTCTCTTGGTACATACCCATTCTTAATATGTTACATTAAAATTTTAATTATAAAATATAAAAATCATTAAATTAAATTAAAGTTAGTTACGACCTTATTAAATTTTAAACTAATTAATTTTACCGCAGAAGTATTTATGATATATTTTCAACTAATAAAAATCTAAAAAGGTAAAATGAAATTTATAGCTAATTTTTATTTTTGAATCAAAATATTTTTTTAATTTTCAAACTAGAATAAAATTTAAAAACTAAATTGAATAAAAATCAATAATAAATAAACATTTACTATATTTCAATCGATTAATATATGAGTGTGTTATGTACACAACGCTCAAACTCACAACGATAAACAAAACCCGCAAGGCGCTGACGCAATGACGCCTTTATTTCAATTTGGACGTCGGCGGCATTAGACGGCGCTCAAAATATTATTTTTTTTTTCTAATATGGGCGCCGACGCTATAAGACGGCGTCCAAAACAATACACGCGACTATCAACAATTCATGAAAAATTTTCCGGTATATTTACACTGTTAAATCAATGTCCGGTATATTTAGCTTTTTCGTTAATTTAAGATATTTTGGACAACTAGTTTAATATTTCACTAGGAAATTTATTGTATTTTTCCAATTTCATACTATATATTATATAAGGTGGATTTACTTAAAAATATAAAAGGTTTTTTAAAAATGATTAAATTATTATTATTTTAATAAAAAATAAATCTACTTTAAAATCTATCACTTATTGTTAATAGAAAATCACACTTTAAAAAATGTCTTCAAGCCTAAGGATAACCTGTAAATTTATAAAAAAAAAAATATTGGTTAATATGTGAAATTTATAATAACTCAAACTAACCCTTGTAATTACTACTGAAATGTCATATTTGTCATATATTGTCCCAGCCCACTCGAAAAGGAAACACAGGAGAAAAAGAAGAAACAAGAGAGTCGGCTTTCCCTACGGAAGAAACTAAAGGCAACACAGCTTTCGTTTCGATTCAATTCTTCACCCTCTTTGCAAATCCGATCTTTGATCCATTCTCATCTGCAAATCGAAATCTCTCCATCTTCTTCAGAGATCAATTCACGGCATAGTTAGTCTTGCATAGCAACGGGATCAAGGGAAGTAAGTAGAATTTAAAGAGGAAATAAATAACAGA
Source organism: Fagopyrum esculentum (assembly GCA_033239045.1). Taxonomy (NCBI): domain Eukaryota; kingdom Viridiplantae; phylum Streptophyta; class Magnoliopsida; order Caryophyllales; family Polygonaceae; genus Fagopyrum; species Fagopyrum esculentum. The sequence continues at coordinate 9,681,664 of BSUD01000003.1, forward strand.
GGATATGGGTATCAGATTTAAAGAGACATCGGAATCCGCCTCCGCCGCCACTATCTCTCCTTCGCTTAGGGAAATGCTTCTTTTCACCACCATGAGCATCATTGGCCTTACCGTGGAGGTTCACATCAAGGACGGTTCAGTTTTTTCTGGAATTTTCCACACTGCTTCTGTTGACAAGGGTTATGGTGCGTTGTTTTTTGTTTCTCTTCGCTGATCTGTGTTTTTTAATTTGCCCAATTGGTGTCTAGATTGTGATTTGTTTTTGTGAGGAAGTATGTTGGAATGTAGATCTTGTTGGGAGTGCTCGCATTGATTTGGTTTTTACGAGTTTTGTGCCCTAATTAGTTGAAACAGGTGTTTGATATAGAAATGAAGCAATGAGATATGTTAAAGGCGCTATTACATTGCAATTCGAAAAAGAAAGATTGAATGGAGTTGTTCCACTAGCATCTTTTTTTTTTAATTGTTCCGTATTCATATGCAATGACCCCCCTAAAATCTACGGAATGTAAGTTGATATTCTTGGATTAGTGGAATTATATACAATGGTGTAGGAATGTAGGTTTAGGCTCATGAAATCAATAATGTTACAAATTCTGTTGGGTTTTCATTTTAGTTTGATTTGCAAGGGATCATTTCCGTAACGAACGAGTTGCCCTTTGGGGTTAATGTTGACTTAGCTTGAAATTATTACAGATTGATGGTATGATTAAAGCATAGCTGAGTTGTCTGTTGTATGTTAGGTGTTGTTTTGAAAAAAGCAAGAATGATAAAGAAAGGGACACATGCTTCAAATGGAGTAAATAGGAGTCTGATAGACACTTTAGTTGTGCTTCCAGAGAATCTTGTTCAAGTTCTTGCCAAGGTATGTCATGCATATTGGTTGTTTTTTTACACATGATACTTCTGCTGGGATTCATGCTTAATAAAGCATCAAATCTGATTATCATTAGAGTGTCATGATTTCTGCCGATGGTGTGTGTGGTGGGGCTATATGTGATCACGTGGGAGCTGTCACAAGTGATGTCAAGTCCTATGGAGGTTCAGGAAAAGAAACAACTACTGATAATTCACAACTGGTCGAACAGACAAAAATTAGGTATTGTGCTCATACTTTTTGCTTACAACCAACCATTCCTTGGTTTTCTGTGAGATGATATTAGATGATTCAGTAACCTAGTTATTTCTGATGTTGAAATGTGCTTATGTGCGCCTGGAGTGTTCGTAGAACGATTTAACTGTTGTGTAATAGTATCTGCTGCATTCCTATGCTTCTATACTAGACCTTCTAATTCATTGTTAAGGTATATCTTCCATTTTTACAATAATATCTTCATCAGTAATAAGATTTTCATACAGAAAGCAACTGCTGTTTCTTATGATCTTGGGTTACTTTTGGATTGACAAGCTTAGATCCTTTATCATTTAGTTCTAACAGTTTAAATCCTTTATCATTTAGTTCTAACTAGAAATTATTACAGTTCAGTAATATTATCTTAATATAAGTTATAAGCACACATTTACCAGCATCTATTATCAGTTTCTAAAACAGTCAAATTCTAGCTTAAAGTATGTTATTCATCACTTAGTTGTAAAATCATGACTTAGCCAAAGAGAACTATGCTGTCTAGGTTCCTTGAATCGTTGCTTCCATAAATATTCTCATACATTGCTTCTTTGTTTAAAACCTAAGATAATGCGAATTTAACACACTTTTGATTATTAGTGTCAGACAGGATGGTGTGCACATGCCTAAAGAGGATGTTCGCAATGACAAGCCTGAGTCTGGCTATCAGAAGGAAGAACTTGTATGTTGGAATCAACTGATCTTGTTAGACGTGATAAGAGATTTTTATAGTAGTTTGTTGTGCTAATATGTGTGGCTTTTTTGCAGGTTCATGAAGTGAAAGCTTTAACTACCAACTGTAAGTGTATCATCCATTAAGTTTTTCAATATGTTTGAAATATCTTACCATTCTAAAACTGCAATCAATCTTTTTATGTCACAGTGGAAGAATGTAACCTCCAAGTAAAAGGTAGGAAGGAAAACAATAAGGTGATGACCAAGCTACTTCCAAATGGAATACCTAGAAAAGTTGCATCTCACAACACACCTGACAGCCTTCGTCAGCCCCAAGCAGCTTCTAATGCTGATACAGCAGTTGTTAGTAAAATGTCCAATAATGATTGCTCTTCTTCACCAACCGCAACCCCTGTAATCCCTGTCCAAAACTCTGTTGCCAACAGAAGTTCCAAGGTTAGCAGGGATATGTTATAGTGCTCTTTGAGTTCTTTATAATTACGATTTATAATATTGTATATCTTCAGTTGCAAGTTTTCCTGTCAGTTGCTGCTCTTGCTCTTTCCACTTGATGTTTCCTTGTTATTAATAATCATAATTATTAACTTTTTCTCTTGACATGTTATCCAGGAGTCTAAGCTTAACCCAGGAGCAAAAATATTTTCCCCTGCAAATGTGAGATCAGTGGCATCTCCTCCTGTGTTAACAGCTGGTGCAAATGTTGCTTATGTCCCTTCTAACTATTTTCCTGCAATGCCACATATTGCTCCTCAACCAGAAGTTGGAATGAGATCGTTTCCACCTTGTCCGTCTTTACCATTGAAACTGGTTTCATATGGAAATATGGCAACAGCAAATGGTGGTAGTGTTCTACAGTATAGTCAACCTGTAAGTTTTTGTAACTGTTTATACCATTTAGAACATCTCTGTTATACTTTGGTGTGTGACCGTCCAACAAAAGTCACTTGCTTCTACACTGAATACCTGGTGGTACAGACTAAATGAAACGGCCCTATGAAATTATGGACTGAAGTTATGAGCATGGTATTGTTGCTGCAGATGAGCCCATGGACTAAACAATTTTCAATAATAATTGCATGATTGCTATCAGCAACGTGGTTAAAAGTAATAATATATCCCTCATTCGCTCTTGTACTGGTTAACCAGCTGACCTCATCATCTCTGGATTTCACCAAACATACTAGGCTTCTTTTCGGATTAGTGACCTCTAGGTTCCTGTATGAAACGAAGAGGTTGAAGCTTGATTAATGGTTACATATAATTACTCTCTGCAGATCGCTGGACCTGTTCCGAATAGACCGCAACCTATAAGATACAACAACCAGTACCAATCAATTCAACCAGGACCTGCATATGTTCAACCAGTTCCCCAAAATGTGAGTTTGCTATTTCATTGCTGATTATGTTGTAAGAAGTACCTTTGTTATCTGCCATTATCAGTTTCAACCTAGTTTTTTATATTACATGAAGCAGCCTTCAATATTCAATTTTTTTCAGTTAACATAACATGCATTTTTACATAATTTTTACAGGGATTGATGGGACGAACTGGGCAAGTACTCTATCTTAATCCAGCTACCCATGTAAGTTGAAGAGACCAAATATTGATTGTATGACCATTTCTACTGTTTCCAATTTCCTAGAAGAAAAACTCCATTGCATAGTGGTTCTTTTGTGGTTCCTTTGATATTATTAATTTCTGAAATATCCTTGCTATTGACATGAAGGAAATGGTTCCGGGTCCTCCAACTTTCTCTCATGCTCCCCATCCACAGTTGACAACACATTCAGTTCATTTCCCTAAGCACGAAGGTAAGCCATATAGTTGTCATCCATCAAGCTAAACAAAAGTCATACCAAATGAGCCTTAATCTTTCTACTTGTCAATAGCATTTGCATTATGGCCTTCCATAACAATTGTCAAATTCAGTTTCAGGTATCATTGCAGCTCAGCATCCACAACTTTCGTTCGCACCACCTCTAATGGCTCACGAACAGCTACCTTTCGCAATTCCGAGCCCCATCCCACTTCCACAGCCTGCTTTCCCAACCATAAGGCCTGTCTCAATCCTTGGTGCCAATGTTCATTACGGTGCCAAGTTTCTCTAATCAGACAAGTTCCCTCATTCAGTTTTGATTCCCCATTACACATTTTGGGTATATAGTCTTTCATCAACAGGAGCAAGGTAAGTGTTTGTGTAAACTCACATTGGCCATTATATTGTAGGACAATGACTTGATATACGAGAATACGAGAACCCAGTTTTGTAGAGGGGGACCCTTGTTTTTCTTTTTTCAATCTTGTGCTCCCTTCTGTTTTTCCCTTGGATTGGTTTGAGGGTAAGGATGAGTTGAAGATATGTGGACACTGTTGACACGACTTCGATTTTAGTTCGGGTTTGATCATTGGAAGTCTGGTATAGGGACATTGAGACAGTCATATTAGAGAAAGAAATTTGTTTGCCCCCTTTGGATATCTTATTTGTATTTAATTCACTACCAAGATATGTTATCGGTTCATCTTACGCCATGCTTTAATGAGCAACATATCAATAGTAGGTTGAATACTCAACCGAACCGAATCGAAACCAAGAGTTAAATCCAAAGTCGTATACACATCACCGGCGCTGAAATGCGAAAAAAAACAGGTTTATAAAGATGCACAACTCTAAACAACACATATTCACAAGATCCAACAAAGAGAAGGACAAGTTACAGAATTAGATCTAGCATGTACTCATCTGAAATACAACAGAGAAAACCGAACAGCCACACCAGTTTTCTATTCTTCCTCTTTGAGGTCAATTAGGTTGCTGTCCAACATTGTGATGCTGAGCATTAGTTGCCTGCTTCTCCTGTACAGCCTTGTTAAAGAGACATAAACTATGGTTAAAAATAACTTCTATTAGTCAATAAGACAATACAGCAAAGACAAATCATTTATGATTCTATTATCATTCAAATAGATGTTATCATAGTTGGAGTTCAGGGTTCAGAGACTTCAGACTCACCAAGAGCAACTCAGTCATCTTCCCAGCTCTTGCTTCTCTGAAATTCTGGGAAACCGATGAAGATTGGTTAAAAAAGTCCGAATGAATTGCTTGAAGCGGCTCAACCGAAAGAGGCGGGCTCAAATCCCGCATTTGCTCAGGGGTAAACACATCAGTAAGCTGTGCACTCTCATTCCGGGTTTCACTAATCAGTTCTTCCTTCACAGCACCAGACAACTTACCCGTAAAGCTACTATCTATTCCCAAATCTTTCTCAACCGAGCTGCTTTCTGTTCTGTTTAGAACTCGAGCTCTAGATGCTGCAAGATGAGCAGGCTGAGAAACAAGAGTTGGAGCCTCCATAACAGGATTCACACCATTTGAAACATCAGCAGGTTGAAGTACAACAGGCATTACGGTACCTCGGTCACCAGCTAAATTAGCAGATGACCCGTTTGTAGAATATGACAGACGTGACTCACTCCTCGCCCTTCCTCTACCTCTACCTCTACGATAGCTACCGTGCACTGGAGTATGAGATCTAGTTGGGAAAGGAACTGCATTTCTTCTGATCATATGGATATGAGGCGCCACATCATTTTCAGATGAAACAGGCAGATAATGTCCTGGCTTAAACACAACACCTCTTAGATTCATGTCGGAGTTACCAACCCTAACGGAAAGCAAATAACCCGCATCAAATATAGCTTCAACTACACCGGAAACAGGTTGTCCCACTATAGAAGCATCATCATTATGATCAAGATCAACTGCATTCTCTTGATGAGAACGGTTTCCATTTTCCCTTTCATTTCCAGATGCAACAGGCGTATGATCACCACGACCATGGATTTGATTACTCTCTGAAATAATATTAGCAATCCTGCTAATATTTTGGTTCTGATCCTTTCGTGGACGACCTCGTTTTCTCTTGAAAATGGTGTTTGATGAAGAATCAGGACCATTTCCTTTGTTCTCTGGGTTCATAATTAGAAATTGTAGCTAAAAAAAACTTGAGTGGTTTTGCACAAATCTGTAATATGTCAGCAGAAGGAAGTGAATGCTCAAATTAGGGCTAAATTCTAGAACTCAGCATATGAACAACGACAATAACCAATTATGCAGTTCAAACCTACCGAACTCGAGAGGGCAATCAGAATCAAGCAACAATCAACAACGATAATCAGAGAGTAAAATTGAGCTAAAATGAACAGAATACATAAAGAGGATAAAGATGAACGCTTTAAATTCAGTAGAGGAACCGCACCTTGTCAAGAAGCTCCGAAGATTGGAAATGGAAGAAAGAGAGTGTGGAATTTGGGTGTTTAAGAAAACTGAAAACCCTAGAAAAGAAATATATTGTGCCCAGATGAGAAACCGAATACCCATTGTATTTGTGTAGTAGTGGCATCTGAATAATAACTGTTAAGACTGTGGAGGTGCTTATGTGGCAAAATTGCATTGGATGTAGATAGAGGGATTGTTATTGCGACACGACTGTCAGATAAAGATTATGAATGTCCTTTACATATTTAGATATAGTATTTAATAGGGCTCATACAAAGCTACTCGGATTAGGCCTGTCTTGGGCTTGGGCTCTCATTTATAAACTTAGACTCGTTCGGCTAAAATTATACTACATGAACATTATTTTAAACGAGCTACTCGGGCTCGGTTCATCTCGTTAAAAGCTCGGCTCGGGCTTGACTCATTTATAGCATGCTAAGGCTCGGCTCGTTCGGCTCGTATAACACCCCTAGTATTTACGCATTTGAAATTAGAGTAAATTACACAAAAGTACCTTGAAATACAGATATTTTAAAAATGAACCCAGAAAACCAAGGAAATGGCCCGGGGTCATCATCAAATATCTTTATCAAGAGAAAACGAGGCCGTCCAAGAAAGGATCAGAGCCAAACATCTGGAACAGCTGCTGCTAGTGTTTTAACAACAAGGGACCAAATTCAGGCTCGTCCGGAGCAAGCTCATGTACCTCCCGGTTCGAAAGAACAAATGGAAGCCATCACCGAGAAGGAAACACAGTTATTAACAATGATGATGCCATGGTCGGACAGACGGTCACAGGGGTAATTGAAGCTGCATTTGATGCGGGTTATTTGCTTTCCATCAGGGTGGGTAACTCTGATACCAGTCTGAGAGGTGTTGTATTCAAGCCCGGACATTTTATGCCTATTTCAATAGAAAATGATGTGGCACCTCACATTCAAATGATCAGAAGAAGTGCAGTACCGTCTCCAGCTGATTATCACACTCCAGTTCACGGTAGTTATCGTAGAGGCAGAGGTAGGGGTAGAGCAAAGAGTGAGTCCCGATCGGTGTTTCCTGCTAACGGATCTGCTAGCAATCAGCTTACCGTGTATAATGATAACCCTTCTTCTTTAGTCGGTAACAGAGGTAGCATTGTGCCTGTTGTACTTCAACCTTGTACTAATCCATCTACTTCTGTGACTCCAATCGTTGAGACTCCATCCAATGCTACTATGCAAACCATCCAAACGGATACTACCCAGATTGAGACAGGTCCAGAAACTGATAACGTCACGTTGACAAAGCATCTCATTGAGTCAAATGACTCCACTACTAAGTTGCCTTCTGGTTTGGTAGAGTAGTTGGTTAATGATGCTGGTCAAAGGACTGAAGGACCATCACAGTCCAAAGAAATCCCTGAGCCACTGCAGGACTTGAACCTACCTCCCCTGTCAAACATAAAAGTAATCTCATCATTTCCATTTCATTTTCATACCCTTATCCGATTTCATTCTATTTTTATTCCACCGCTGCAACCAAACAGGCACTTAGTCTCTTGTTATTCTAATTCCTCGGTCTCTCGATATTCTACTATTGAAGAGACATCGCATCGTCTCTTGTTATTCTAATTCCCCGGTCTCTCGATATTCTACTATTGATATTCTACTATTGAAAAGACATCGCATCGTCTCTTGTTATTCTAATTCCTCGGTCTCTCGATATTCTACTATTGAAGAGACATCGCATCGAACCATGGGCGTAGCTTGTAGTTGTTGTTATCTTCAACCAAACGGACACTCAGTCTCTTGTTATTCGGTCTTTCGGTCTCTCGATATTCTACTCTTGAAGAGACATCGCAATTGAACCAATTTCACTACAGGAAGGGGGAAAAAGACTAATCCTGTAAACAGATAATCAAGCAAATCATATGACAAACATCGTCAAGATTTGGAACCATTATGTGACCGGGTTCGCCACGCCGAACCAAAGATGCAGTCTTGCATACGAAACTCATCCAATTGGAGACCATAGCCAGAGAATACTAACATATGTATACAAACAACAGAAACCATAACACGGAAATACTACACTTGCCATGGATTTCAAAACCCTAATTCTGTATACATAAAAAAGTTCAGTTGGCCTCAGAAAATTCAAAGCCACAAGGCTGGGAAAATCTGTGGTTTTTTAACATGAAGCAGATTCTTCTAAAATCTGCTTCTTGTCTGTAATACATTGTGCGGCAAGCTTTCAAAGACGAACCACCATGTTACATTAACTCAATTGACAAGGAAAATCATGGCAGATCTCCATATATAAAGGCTGCAATCCAACAGGTAAATTTTGAGCATGCTTCTGGGCTTTTCAAACATTTCAGGTTATCTTCTTCTACATCAGTTGTGGCGTTGGCTGTATTCAGAGTGCTGCTCATCAGCTGCATGATTCTCAATCAAATTCTCTTGCACAGCCTTGTCAAAGAAAAAAAGTATAGTCAGTTTCTCATAATACTGGATAACAAGATCATGCCATGGTTTAGGTTTCAGGTGGTTTCTAGCAATATCTCATTTAATAGGTGGACCGAATTTAAAACAGTAAAACAGATATATAATTATTTTAAATATATAAAGTCAAATTTGTAAGAAAATATAATAAAAAATATAAACAGGTCCGACACAGACAGCCGGTGTTTTACGGTCCCGGACCAGAACCCAGAATCACAAAAAGCTTGGACCGTAGACCGGATCCGGTCCTGGACCAGACCTGGTTTTTCCGATCCAGGTCAAATCTGCAGACCTAAACAACATAAAAATAATGCTTTCAGCTAATTAAGAAAACTTTAAATAGTTTAACTTACCATTAGCAATTCAGTCATCTTCCCAGCTCTGGCATCTCTAAAGTTCTGAGGAACAGAAGGAGGATCTGACCATATTGCTTGAAAAGTTTTGACCGGGGAAGGTGGGTTCAAGTCCTGCAGTGGCTCAGGGATTTCTTTGGACTGTGATGGTCCTTCAGTCCTTTGACCAGCATCATTAACCAACTCCTCTACCAAACCAGAAGGCAACTTAGTAGTGGAGTCATTTGACTCAATGAGATGCTTTGTCAACGTGCCGTTATCAGTTTCTGGACCTGTCTCAATCTGGGTAGTATCCGTTTGGATGGTTGGCATAGTAGCATTGGATGGAGTCTCAACGATTGGAGTCACAGAAGTAGATGGATTAGTACAAGCTTGAAGTACAACAGGCACAATGCTACCTCTGTTACCGACTAAAGAAGAAGGGTTATCATTATACACGGTAAGCTGATTGCTAGCAGATCCGTTAGCAGAAAACACCGAACGGGACTCACTCTTTGCTCTACCCCTACCTCTGCCTCTACGATAGCTACCGTGAACTGGAGTGTGATAATCAGCTGGAGACGGTACTGCACTTCTTCTGATCATTTGAATGTGAGGTGCCACATCATTTTCCATTGAAATAGGCATAAAATGTCCGGGCTTGAATACAACACCTCTCAGACTGGTATCAGAGTTACCCACCCTGATGGAAAGCAAATAACCCGCATCAAATGCAGCTTCAATTACCCCTGTGACCGTCTGTCCGACCATGGCATCATCATTGTTAATAACTGTGTTTCCTTCTCGGGGATGGCTTCCATTTGTTCTTTCGAACCCAGGAGGTGCATGAGCTTGCTCCGGACGAACCTGAATTTGGTCCCTTGTTGTTAAAACACTAGCAGCAGCTGTTCCAGATGTTTGGCTCTGATCCTTTCTTGGACGGCCTCGTTTTCTCTTGATAAAGATATTTGATGATGAGCCCGGGCCATTTCCTTGGTTTTCTGGGTTCATTTTCAAAATATCTGTATTTCAAGGCAGAGAAAAATCAGTTATGGTATTGCTTCGCAGATCAAATATATAGCACAAAATACTGCCATTAACACAAATTTAAAGGCATAAGCAACAAGACTGTAATCAGTAGAAAGAATCAAATTATGATCAAGTAATTGTCTAATCTCAGCACACTCTTGCCAGATAGATATCTCTCTTTGGTTCAAGAAGAATCACGTGAAGCAAAGCATCGAATAACTCTCATCCAACAAGGCTGAGCTGAATGGTAACAAAAGCACTTACACCGATGAACTAAATTTTGACCAATTTGACTAACATTGATTGAGAATGAAAAGATCTCGGATATCAAAGAAAATAATTGACAATTTCAGATCTCACAATAGCACGTAATTTGCTCCTTGGGGGATAAAATTCACAAAAAAACTATCCACATGCTGAAGAGTGAAGTCACTTCTTAACTCATGATTCCTAGACTTAATGGCCTTTTTACTAATTTAAAAAACAATGCCTTTTCAGCTGTGTGGATAGTATATGGAAGGCATACTACAAAGTTTAATAAAAATCATAACAGCCTACTAGAGACACTTCTTAACTCAACATTGAATGAGACAGAGCAATGTACAGAAACATAAAACTTAATTTTCTGCCTGTCCAGAGTATGTAAGAAGTAACAAAATGAAAGTCTGTACAGCCACTCAAAAGGGCAGACATGATATTTGCTGACCCTGACACCAAAATCAATCAAACAAGTTTTAATACTGATACTCTGATAGTATCCTTATGTCCCCATGGACCCGCCTCATATCAGAATCAAAAAGTCCGGATTCAAGCATTAGCTACACAAGAGATTAGTTCAATTGGATCCTTACATCCCATGCACCCATCACAAACCAGAATCGATAAGTTCTGATTCAGTTATAAGCTGGAGCCTTTTTTTTTCACATAAAGCAAAAAACTCAATGAGAAAGAGACATGTTACCAGTAAAGAGGAAACACAAAAATTAAGAAAGTCTGATCCCTCTACACAAGTGACAATTAAAACCACTTAATCACTTATAGCCAAAAGGTACAGCCTAACTATTGCTACCTCACAAGTCACATCAATTCCTTGTCATCAACCACTAACCTACTAGTACTCATTTAGTCATATGCTATGTTACATGGAAATGGATACGGAAACAGATGCATATGTGTTTCCCTTGCCTTCACTTAGGAGTTTCTGGATAACATAGGTCAAATGTGTAACATGGAAACATTGAAATAGTCAAAAGAACTAAAATTTCTCTATTTCAGAAATTTCAAATGGGCAATATAAATTCAGCAATATATCGGTCAAACAAGTCCAAGAAATTAAAATTGGCCAATAGCACATTATATTATACATGCAAGAAACAGGAGTTCACGGAACATCAACATGAAATTCTACGTTCTAATCGCTCTTACAACAACAAAAGCACGTCACTTTATAGCAAGAGACACAGTGGCGATGCCCAAAACTGTATTTAGGACCACAACCATTGTTCAAAACCCTAAGGGGGTGACGTACAAAAATAGCGCCAATTGAGCAGCAAGAATCACGCAAGTTTCAATCTCATGCAAGAACGCGAAAGAGTTGGAATTCAAAAATCAAGAAGACATTCGCAAAGCATAGCACTCGAATTTGAATAAGAACGCATCAGAGGAAGTCAAATTCAAGAATTGACAAAGAGAACACAGAAGAGCTGAGCAGAAAGGCAAGCAACAGGGGACAAAATCGACCTAAGATTGTTCAACAGAGGAGCAAGAGGGAGAGTAGAGAGGAAGATGAATCTCACCTTGTAAGAAACCTTGAATCTTTGGAAATGGAAGTAGAGGGAGGGAGTGAAAGTCGGAAAGAGGGATAAATAGTTCAATTTCAAAACCCTAAAAACATGAATTTGGCGTGATTTTGAAAGGGAAAAAAAGAAAAGAGAAATGTTAGGGGTTTTGAGAGAGCAGTACAGGTGGAGTTAAGCCCTGGAGGAGCCAAGGAGATGCCTAGGTGGCAGGCGGACGAGGAGAGAGAATGTTAGAAATAGACACGTGGATGATTTACCATTAGTTTAAGGTCAAAGGTTTGTCGTGTAAAGTGGTCATGGGTCAAGCCAGTTCATCACCTAACCCGTTAAACCATTTGCATCATCCGTTACCGTTTAACTACACCACCCGCATTAGATCACATATATCATGTCAAAATATGACCCGACCTAAAAAAAACTAACACGATATATCTGAATCCGGACTCGACTGGATTCCGACCAAACTTAATCTTTTAACGTAACTAGTGTATAACCCGTAACTTATGCGGGTATTTATTAAGAACTTTTTTTGAAATTTACGTACGTTTACGATAAAATTATATTTTTGTAGGAAGGAGAGTCGGTAGCACCAACGTATTTAAACATACTTTTATTGAATGGAAAATGCGAATAATCTGATCCAATAGTTTGCACATCGTTCCTCCTCGTCGTCACTAAAACAAAGAAGAGTTAATTAAACAAAATACTTTAAGAAAATTAATTGATAAAAGGAACCATCTAGAAAAAGAAACATAACTGGAAAAGAACATTTTAATTAAAAAAAAACATAATTGAAAAGTTTATTCGATAAAAGAAAATAAGATATGAAAAAAAATCAAAAAAAGGAAGTTTAAACTACAACTATATAATTAAAAATAGAAACAATAACGATTTGTTTAGGAAGTACGATATTTGATAAAAAAAAATCAACAAATTATTTATTTATAAAAACATATATAATCTACAAAATATTTTTAGTAAGCCGTTGATTGAAAATTATTTTAAAAGATAATTATCCATGCATTCAATTTAACTATTCTTTTTATTATCTCACACTATATTACCCGCACCTTATGCGAGATTTTATTTTAAACTTAATTTTATATTATTATAATATGTCAAATGTAAGATTTAAAATATAACCATTAAATTTATATTTAATTGTTTGATATTATTCATGTATTCAATTCGATTATCTTTTTTATAAGTAGGTAAGTTTAATTAAAAATATTATTTATTGCCTTCATTTTAGTTATGTTAATATCATTATTAGACCTTGTTTGTTTCAATTGAAAATGACAAATATATTGTGCAAAGAAAGTTTTTGTTAACCATAAATTATAGAACGTGATGATTATAATATGCAATGATGTTAAATTATGCTAAATATATGTTTATAACTAAAGTACTAAAAATTATTTTATCGGTTGAAAATACCATGTCATTATGAAATACTACCGATTGTAATCTTTAGTGTGAATAATCTCATTCAAATATGATGGTCAAATTCCTTTATAATTTCCAAGTCAATTCCTAAAGATCCCGTCGGATGGATTCCCCATACTATTATTTTCAACCGATAAAAATATTAAAACATAATCTGAACCGGTTAAAAAATAAATAAAAATGCTTAAGATGAATTTTTTCGGAAGTCATATTCGCACGGTTCAAGATTTCGTTATTGCACCACGCATACGGATTCTGTAACCGTCATAATGTCACGGTTACGGTATTCGTAACCGTGACCAAAAGTTCACGGTTATGGGATCCGTAACCCGGAAAAAATTTAGAGTAAATATCATAATTAATAATAACTACGGATAATAATAATTAAGAATCCAACAATAACTACGAATAATACACGTTAGGGGTGTTCTCATAGGATCTATATATATATATATATATATATATATATATATATATATATATATATATATATATATATATATCGGGTGTGGTTCCCATGAGAACACCTCTAACGTGAGAACATGAGAACAATCGTACACCGTTGGATGTGAGTATTAAGGGTTGAGATTTAGAGTAAATATAAAAAATAATAATAACTACGGATAATAATAATTAGGAATCCAACAATAACTACGAATAATACATTAAACGATACGACACATTCGTAGCAAAACTAATAATAATTACGAATTTGTTCTCATGTTAGGGGTGTTCTCGTAGGATCTATACTCTCTCTCTCTATATATATATATATATATATATATATATATTTTACGGATACGCAATGCGTGACCGTGACGGTCACACATTGCGTATGAGTGTTACGTTAACGAAATCTTGAACCGTGCAAATAACACCCCCTCATTTTTTTTAAGAAAAAAAAAAAAGCCTAAATTTGATCGCGGGTGTTCGTGATCCTCCAAAACACACTGTACCGGCATATCTCTAGCCAAAACACCCATCCCGCAAAGATCCTCCCCTCGAAAATAAGCATCACAATTAAGTTGAATATAGACATTTTCCGGCTTTGTCCACCTTATTGGTCCAACCCTGGCCTATAAGCAACTCGAATTGTCTTGGTTTGCCTCATTGAAATCTTGAACCACTTATGTCCTTCCAAATACCCTAGAGATCGAACATCGTTTACCCATTGGCGTAAAGCCTTTGTCATGTTCTTGGTTGGTGATGAAGCATATATCTACAATACTGAAAGATCAATTAAGTGACTACAATAATAGAAATCAAATTACATAAATATAAAAGTAAGAATCTTCTAATCATTAAAACATAACTAAACAAAATAATGAAAGCACCGGAAAAGGTTGTGAGATGAGGTCGGAAGTCTTACTTGTACGAATATATATAGTGAAAAGTAACTAGGGTTAATTAAACTTGTTGGAAAAGTTTAAATATTAAATTAGAAATAAGAAATATAAATTTGTTAAGATTTTTTACCGGTTAAACAATTTACTCGATATTTTTCAAATATTTTTTTTTTAAGACTTTCGGTTACAAGATCTTCTAGTTTTTAAGATCTATTTAGCTAAATTGAGACATAAAGTTATTATTTTTGAATTAATTTAGAAAACGAATCTATTATACTTACTAAAACAGAGCACGAGTTGATGACGTGGCGCGCTGTGGACGCAGGATTTTTGAAATTGAGCTCCCACAATTAAAGCCAATAAATCTTTATTTTTTACACTATTTTTTAAACCATAAAATCTTTTATTATTAAAATAATAATTTTATAGAAACCAAATCTATTATACTTACTAAAACAGAGCACGGATTGATGACGTGGCGCGCTGTGGACGCAAGATTAGATTAAAGAAGTATACAAAACAAAAGCACGTAAAAAAAACCTATTTCACAATACTCTTTCTCATTTGTTTCAAAACCCGCACAAGGTGCGGGAATTATACTAGTTAATAATCCAATTAAATACACTTAAACTTAAAGTTATTAAGATTTTCGGTTAAATTTTTTGTTTTTGTTTGTGTGACAAAAGGAATCGATAAAGAAAATTAGTGAAAGTTTAAAATATATTGTTTAAAAATCAAATAGTTTAACAAATTAAGAAGGAAAAAAAGTGAATTAAGAAAAAATAGGAAATTTTCAAATATTAAATTGTTAGAGAAAATATTTATTTGAAAAGATTGTGCGAGAAGTTTTACGTTAAAAAGATATGACCGAATAATTTAGGAACCGATTTTGGTGACTTATGGGAGAAGATTAATACGGGATCTTGTTAGTTTATTAACTTGTTGGATTTAGATTTATTTGAAAAGATTGTGGGAGATGTTTTACGTTAAACATATATGACTGAATAATTTAGGAACCGATTTGGAGACTTCTGAGAGAAGATTAATACGAGATCTTGTTAGTTTATTATTAAATTAAAAATAAACGAAGCCTAAGGAAAAATCGATTCCATTAAGCAGCGAAGTACGAAATCTCATGTACTATTAATATCTAAAAAAAACAATTCCGAAAAAAA
>BSUD01000003.1:9697663-9871991 GCA_033239045.1 Fagopyrum esculentum
AAAAAAAAAAAAAAAGACGACCGGGAAGTTAGAGGAAAGAAGATCCATATAGATTGGATGTAAAAACAGTCAAAAATCAAAGTATCCGTACGTATTGGAAGGGAAAAGAGAAGAAGACTGGGAAAACGAAGACTAAGGAAAAATCGATTCCAGTAAACACGTAGCTACGTTAAAATCGATTTTGTTAAAATCAATTTTGAATTAAAAAATTTGTTAAAATTAAGGACATTGTTATGAGAGATGAGAATATTTGTTTACATGTCATAGAGTTGACCAATCAAACAGTAGATACGTTAAGAACTAATCAAAATAAATGGTAGTGTGAGGAATAACTACGCCAATAAACACGTTCCATGTTAACACGTTCCACAAATATGAAAACGAAGACTAAGGAAAACGAATACTGGGAAGGGAAATTCAAAAGAAGATCGTGATGAAGGTGTACGTAAAATCATAGTGGAGGATAAAACTAAAACCAGTCTAACAAATATGCAAACAAATCAATGAATGAATGAAAATTAACAACGTATTGAGTAACCTGGAAATTCAGACGTAGCAACCTTGAAATATCCACCTTCAATTTGATAACCCTGAAAAAAATGAAGAAATATGATCAGAAGACAAAAACTGAATGGAATATGAAGAGATTATCTAAATATATAGCTGGAGGATACGTAAAGTGTATTGAAGAAGCTTAGGGTTTACGATCATTCAACATCAGTAGTAGATATTATTAGGTTTTTTAGATTTATTTATTTATAAAATTTTCTTAATTCTTTTTTAAAAGATTAGTTAAAAAAAGTTTTTTTTAGATTTTGTTTTAGTAAACAAGATTTTTTTTAGATTTTGTTTTAGTAAAAAAAGATGTTTTGGCTTAATTTTCTATTTAGTAAAAAATTTAATCCGAGAAAAAACGTGGAAGCGCCACGTCAGCATTAGTGTAATTAAGATTTTTGACCGGTTAAACAATTTACTCGATATTATCCAAATATATATTTTTTTTAAGACTTTGGGTTACAAGGTCTTCTAGCTTTTAAGATCTATTTAGCTAAATTGACACATGAAGTTATTATTTTTGAATTAATTTAGGAAACGAATTAATAATTCAATTAAATACACTTAAACTTAAAGTTATTAAGATTTTCGGTTAAATTTTTTGTTTTTGTTTGTGTGACAAAAGGAATCGATAAAGAAAATAGTGAAAGTTTAAAATATATTGTTTAAAAATCAAATAGTTTAACAAATTAAGAAGAAAAAAAAGTGAATTAAGAAAAAAAAGGTAAATTTGAAATATTAAATTGTTAGACAAAATATTTATCTGAAAAGATTGTGTGAGAAGTTTTACGTTAAAAAGATATGACCGAATAATTTAGGAACCGATTTGGTGACTTATGGGAGAAGATTAATACGGGATCTTGTTAGCTTATTCTTAAGTTTAAAATAAAAAATGAAATGCTTGGATATTGTTTTATTAGATTTGGTTGAAATTTTCAGATATTAACTTGTTAGATTTAGATTTATTTGAAAAGATTGCGAGAGATGTTTTAGCAACCGATTTGGAGACTTATGAGAGAAGATTAATACGAGATCTTGTTAGTTTATTATTAAATTAAAAATAAAACGAAGACTAAGAAAAAATCGATTCCATTAAGCAGCGAAGTACGAGATCTCGGGTACTATTAATATCTGAAAAAAAACAATTCCGAAAAAATAAAAAAAAGACGACTGGGAGTTAGAGGAAAGAAGATCAATATAGATTGGATGTAAAAACAGTCAAAAATCAAAGTATCCGTACGTATTGGAAGGGAAAAGAGAAGAAGAAGACTGGGAAAACGAAGACTAAGGAAAAATCGATTCCAGTAAACACGTAGCTACGTTAAAATTGATTTTGTTAAAATCAATTTTGAATTAAAAAATTTGTTAAAATTAAGGACATTGTTATGAGAGTTGAGAATATTTGTTTACATGTCATAGAGTTGACCAATCAAACAATAGATATGTTAAGAATTAATCAAAATAAATGGTAGTGTGAGGAATAGCAACGCCAATAAACACGTTCCACAAATATGAAAACGAAGACTGGAAAGGGAAATTCAGAAGAAGATCGAGATGAAGGTGTACGTAAAATCAGAGTGGAGGATAAAACTAAAATCAGTCTAACAAATATGCAAACAAATCAATGAATGAACAATAACAACGTATTGAGTAACTTGGAAATTCACACGTAGCAACCTTGAAATATCCGACCTTCAATTTGATAACCTTGAAAAAGATGAAGAAGACAAAAACTGAATGGAATAGGATGAGATTATCTAAATATATAGCTGGAGGATACGTAAAGCGTATTGAAGAAGTTTAGGGTTTACGATCATTCAACATCATCAATAAATATTATTAGGTTTTTTAGATTTATTTATTTATAAAAAATTTTCTTAATTATTTTTTAAAAGATTAGTTAAAAAAAAAATTTTAGATTTTATTTTACTAAAGAAAATTTTAACTTAATTTTTTATTTAGTAAAAAATTTAATCCTAAAAAAAACATGAGACGTCTCGCCAACAGTATAGTCTACTTTATTTTAGTAATATATATAGATTTGTATCATCTTAGGGAGACTCGTGCTCACATAAAATACCCATACTAATCTTCAAACAGCTTGGCCCAATTCTTTTATTTTCAGCCAAGCCATTTCAGCCAAACCCAACCTTTTCCTTCCTTGATGACGGGCCCAATTCAATCCTTCTTTCAGCCGGGCCCAACTTCCCTCTTGGGCCCAACAACCTCATCTCCCTTCTCTCTACAACATATCGACCCTCCACGTCAGCTGCTAACAACCCGTACAATTTCCACTAGTGTATTACCCGTACTTTGTGCGGGTTCAGTTTTAATAAATATTTAATAATTAAAAATTTATATGTATATTTTTGTAACATAAAAATCCAAAAAATAAAATTATAATCAATATTATGATTTTGAATACTCTTTTAAGTATTTATCTCTTCTAATTAATTATATTTTTAAATTGATTTGTTAAGATATGCTTGTTGGTAAAAAAAATTCGTAAAGATTTAAAATCTATTTTTATGAAATTATTTATTTAAATAGTTTTTAAAAATTTAGAAATCAATTTTCAATTTATATTAACATTTAGAAATCACTTTTTAAAATAATTTTTTAGGCTTCGAAAACCTGGCGTTGACACGTGGCAATAGAGGCTTCTGCTTTAATAGATATAAGATTCTTGATACGGAGATCGTGCTTCCAAATTCGCTACACCCCTCTTCCTTCGATAACCCTCCCAAGCGCATCACCACGAGCCTCCCTGTGCACCAACAGTGATAACCCTACAACCGCCTGCCTTCTATCGTCGGTGAGAGCTCGAGACCTCTCCGATTCCGGTGTGCCTGGCGTGAACTTCGACCTTGCTAACCATCGCTCTCTGCATCGACAGCCGACTAGTCGAAGGAACGAGTCACGTGCTTCTCCGGTGGACTATGTTGGAACTAATTTAATGAAAATAAGAAATAAAACATGTTTTAACACATGTGTGCGCCGGACACTTTTCCGGGCACATTTCCGGTGGGCTCCGGCCATTATCAACACCGGAAAGTGGGAGTGTTGGCTTCGTCTCCGCGAGCTCTTGCTCGTGGTATATTCATACATTAAATTTGAGTTCCGTTTGAATGAGAAATGGATGCCCAAAATTGATTGCATGTTAGGCAATAACTTGGGAAAATAGTCAAAAATTGGGTGAATCCCACATCGACTATATGGAGGTAAAAGGGAGTAGGATATAAGGGGCAAATATGCACTAAGGCATGTGCTTGTGCTTGTGCTCGGGCTTGTGCCATGTCGTGCCGTGTTGCGGGGCGGGTGGACCTAATTATAATATGGGCTGGCCACCTATATTATTTTTGGGCCGACCCAACTCGAAGTCCAACAGTCCAGATGAGGAAGGCCTTGGGCCAGGCCCATCTGTGCAAAACGGATCAGCGGACCGGGCTGAATATCCGAATATCCAGTCCAACGGATCAGCCAACAAATCCTACAAAAGTGGGCGGTTATGGTCTTCCGTTGACTCCTAAAATCGTGCCTTTGAAAGTCATGGATTGCGGGACACGTGTCAGCTTCCTATTGGCTCCAGTTTTGGGCTGGGCTTCGAGGCCCATAGCCCAATTCAACTCCTCCAGCTCCTATAAATAGAGAGCTCTTCATTCATTCCAAAACGCACCAACAATCATTCTCTCTTCTCTCTCTTTAAGCTTGCGAGCTTTTCTGATCGCAAGAGTGCAACGCACTACTGGTTCGTAGGCTTCCGGTTCTATTACGAAGAACGGATTCGAACAGCAGTTGTATCTTGGGATTCTTGAACACCGGTAACCGTCGTAATACGGGGTGTATTTAGAATTAAGGAAAGAGATTCCGATCTCGACTCTACTCAACATACGCACTGTGGTGGTATGAAATTCTGAACCTTATCGTTATACTGCAAACAGTTTAACTATCGTATTACAGGTTCCTACAGACTCAACGTTACAGGTAACACCTTTCTCTCTGGCTTGAAGTCTGCAAGCTTTCCTCATGTCGCCTGAGTCTTACCCCTTGTTGTCCTTCAACCGTTGTCAACCGTAGCCTCGACCTTCATCCTAGTCAACGGTGTAATCTGGCGCAAAGAAGGACGACGACCGGAGCACACCCTCGCCGTCGACTGAAGCCACCACTGGAACGCCTTCACCTCGGACAGCAGCCTCCAGAACCGGCGATCTGCAGAGAAGTAAGCCTGTTCCGTTTGTTTCTGGTTCAGTAGAAGAAGGTGAGTACAGGGCTGTGTTTGTCTATAGATTATGCTAAAATTTATTGGGTTTTATTTTGAGTTAGGAAACTGCTTCCTCCGAGTTTCGATCTTGAGACCATTGGATAGTTTTAGTCAAAGGAAATGCTAGTAGGAGGAATCGAATTAAAGACCTTCTTCACCCCCTTTTCATTTTCAGATTTTAAGTGTGGATCTGATGTCTTCGAGGAAGTACTTCGATGCTTTAGAATGATTTTTTATATGTTGTATACGAATATGTGTAGTTTGTTGTATTAAAATAGGGTTGTAGTGCAGTTTTGTGAGAATAGCGTGATTTTGGCAAGTATGGAGAACTTGTTACTTTAGTGTAACTTTGGAGTTTTGTGTAGATTTTTGGGTTTCAGGCCCTGTTTAGTTAGAGAGTTGAGTAACTTTTTTAGTTTTGTGATTGTAGTTGTAAAAAATTAGAGATGTTTAGTTAGAGTTTTAGAGTTGGGGTTTTCAACGAGTTTTGTGGTTTGGGGATATTTTTTCAGAATCTAGCCATTGAAGGTTTTAGAGTTTTATGGTTGTTGTTGGAGATTTATGTCCAGAATATCCTCCGGCACTCTTCATTCTTCTTCTCCGCCTCCGTTCATTATTCGTCTTCTCCGGCGCGTTGTCCGTTCTTCTTCTCCGCCTCCGGCGCTCTCCCATTCTTCTTCTCCGGACATCTGCTTCAAATTTTCAGAATCTAACCAAGCACTGATTCTTCCTTCTCCAATTCTTTCACCAATTGCTAAAAAATTCAGCAAGTAGAATTGGAAATCGTTGGTCATACACAACAGAGAACAATTTGTGTGCTAAAAAATTCAGCAAGTGCAAAATCCTTGGTCATACACAGATAACAATCAAGAAAAAATTCAAAATTGAAACATTAATTGGAAGGATATGGAGCTTATAAGCACGGTTGACCATGGAAGAAAAAAATTCAGCAAGCAGACGCTTCTTCCTTTCAAGGTGGACGGCTAGGGTTTGGCCTCCCTTTCCCATTTTCAGTATCAACAGTCCGACCACACCACCAAGCCTCCTTCTTCAGTCCTTATGAACGAGAGAAGCGTTCTTCTTCTCCAAGTATCTTCTCTTCTTCTCCTCTAAAACTCTTCTTCATCTTCTTCAGGCCAACTGAACAAATTGGTAATGAAAACCAGGATCTGTGAGATTGTAAAATTAGTTCAATTGGCCTGAAGAACACTTCTTTGCTGAACAGACGAGAACCAAATTTGGTTGAGCTCTTTCGCCTCCATGAGGTGATTACAGACGAGAACCAGCTCTGGATTTTTGTTCTTCCTTTAGTATATTAATGGTGAGGGCATTTTGGTCTTTACCTAAAATCGAAACTATTCTGAACCATCTAACTAAACACGTATACAAAGTTTTCTTTACAACCACAAATCTCAAAATAACCGCATCCGCAACCACAACCGCAACCGCAATTTTACTAAACACACCCTAAGTCTTTCGGAGTTTTATTGCCTAAGTTGAGAGTGTACATATCATAGTGTTTTAAGTTTGGTCAAAGTATGACCCTAGTGAGCCTTGATTTCAAGTTTGAAAGTTGAGAATCTTTCAAAATTGATAGATATTCTTGTTAGAGGGAATTCTTTATCTTTGAGGTTTTAGTGGAAGTTTTTGAGTCGTTATAGACTTTCTAGGGTTTCGGAGACCTAGGGGTAAAATTGTATTTTTACCCTTATAAGGATAAATTCGTAATTTCCTTTAGATGACCTTTGATAACCTAGAAGTTGGAAACTTATAAGGTGTCGGATATGTTATTAATACACGTTTCATGTTATGATTATGCGGTTGAGATTAGACTCATGTGGAGTCAAGGAATATCATTGACTGTACTTGACCTGGTTCAAGTAAGTCCCCGGTACTTACTTAGCTAGCTTCTGCGT
This sequence comes from Fagopyrum esculentum, assembly GCA_033239045.1. Taxonomy (NCBI): domain Eukaryota; kingdom Viridiplantae; phylum Streptophyta; class Magnoliopsida; order Caryophyllales; family Polygonaceae; genus Fagopyrum; species Fagopyrum esculentum. Next base: position 9,704,396 of record BSUD01000003.1, read on the forward strand.
ATTAGACTGACATGTGATGGTGTTGTGTGTTTTAATTGTTGTTATAGCGATAAACCGGACTAGGACGACCTTATGTATATTAATGGGCCCAAGTGTATTATAACCGGGCGGTGACATCACTGCCTAGTTCTTGCAAGAGCTAGGAGGTTCTCTGCGATTAGCCGAGACAAGTAGACGGTTAGATGCATCAAAACCATTCATTGTTGGTACACGGGGACAAAGGCGAGTTTTGGGGATTCTCGTGTCACAAACTGAAGTTGAATTAGTAATGGATAACGTAATCAAAGATAATAACCGGATTGTGTGCGAGCATCCTATGTGTCTATGTTTCCTTGTATGTGTATTTGCCTTTACCGTCTTTCTAATGCTTAGAATGTTAGCTAACGATTTTATACCGTCTTTGTAGATGCCTTGTAGGTTAAGGAAGTTGTAGAGAGATCCGGAGTGGATGGTCAGCCGGGTCCAAGCACTCATTTAGATGGGAAGGGAGAGTCTTTCCATTTTTGTATGCATATTATGTTAATATTTCCGTCTTGTAAGGCTGATTCATTTATACATTCATACATTGACTTTTATTGATTTCAAATTGTTTTACTACATTTGTGTCTTGTTGTAAGATCCAGTAATATTGTTGTCAAACTAAGGTCGGGACCCATTGTGAGGTCCTGACTAGTATCGCCCCGAATTCTGAAAATTTGGGGTGTTACATTGTAGTAATCATTTATGCTATCAATGCCAAGCAACGTTCCTTGCTTTTAGATGTCTAAGTTTTGCTCAGGACAAACTAGTATGTATTCTTTATAAGACCTGCATTTTTCGTCAGATAGCCTGTTATTAGATCCTTTCTTTCTCGTCTACATAAATACAGAATAAGAGCTATGCAATTAATTATCAAATCTTAAAAATAAGGCATATAGAATAACATACTTTGCTACAAAATTCTTGATGAACAGTGTTTCTTGTCTTGCTTAATTGTTCAGCCGCTTTCTCTCGAGCAACTACTGCTTCCTTCGAATAGCTTATTCTTCATTGCTCTTCCTCTTCAGCATTGGTTAAAGAAAATTGTATGTCAAATAGTTATAGAAGCAAAAAAATCTTTCACGCATTCTATCGAACACCTGAAGTGTACATACAAATTGAATTAGTAGCAACAACCTTGGCTAAGTAAGACTTCCATGTCCAAGGCGGCCCGTACATGAGGAAAGCCCTCCATGGTCATCTCTTACCTAAACAAATAGAATTCAACACAACATTTATCAAACTTGAGAAAACTTGATGATATGGAGATGGTCAAGAAACATCACACCCATATCCTTCAACCGCTATACAGACTAACTGGCAAATTTTATAAAAATTAAAAGGTGACACATAAAAATTTTGCTGCACATTAAAAAGTCCGAATGAAAGTAACAAGCACGCAGATACTAATGCGGGTTCTCATCCTCAACATATAAATGAGGTTCTAGTTGGAAAATAAACCACAAACCAAGTGACTTGCTTGACCAATGCAAATCTTCTAATTCTAGCAATATAATCATTGATCAGAAGTAGCTTCATCCTATGAAAAAGCAAAGAAGAAACCTAACAATTACTAGTTACAAGTTAATGAAGCTGAACATGAAAGTGAGGGTGAGTAGAAACTATTGAAGGTGAAAGAAGATACCAAAGAAGTATTGAGGGCTCGTTTAGTACGATTCCCATGGAATAAAGAATCGGAATAAGTCATATCAATACCTCGTGTTTGGTAAGGCTTGTAATCGGAATGAGAATGGTTCATTTCAAATGTAGAGAAGAAGTTGATTTCATTAATTAAAGGTGGGTATCTCATTCCAACATAATCTCATTTTATGAAACTAAATAAGCAAGTATATATATATATATATATATATATATATATATATATATATATATATATATATATATATATATATATATATATATATATATATATATATATATATATATAGAGAGAGAGAGAGAGAGAGAGAGAGAGAGAGAGAGGCCGGTTCCGGTGAGGAGCACCCTTGTGGATAGGAATGAGGAGAGCTAGGATGGCGACATGTGGCATGCCACGTGTCACCACCACAAAATGAAATATGGTGTTCATGGTTGTGAAAAAATGTTTTTCATATTTTTTACAAGTATGTGTTCACTGTTCTTACAACTATGGAGTTCATGATTTTTAAAGTAAGTGTTCATGGTTTTTAAAAAAGTCATTGTTCATAGTTATTAATAACTGTTCATTTTTTCCCGACAACTAATTGTTCATGTTTTAATACTAAATGTTTATTTATGTATTTTTGTAAAAAAATTCTTTTTGTTTCAAATCGTGTAAAAAATATGATGTTCATTATTTTACAAGTGTTCATATGTTTTAGAGTAAGTGTTCATATTTTTAGAGTAAGTGTTCATTTTTTTAAGAGTCAATGTTCATAATTTTATTAATGAATGTTCATTTTTTTTTGTATGTAGTGTTCATATTTTTATTACTAACTGTTCAGAGCTGTGGTGATGCCACGTGGCATCACCACAGCTCTCCTAATTCCTATCCACAAGGGTCTCCCTCACTTGAACTAGAATATATATATATATATATATATAGAGAGAGAGAGAGAGAGAGAGTTTGACTCACATGTAACAACCCTTATAGTGTTCAATGAAAACACACATCAACCATAGGATTGCTTTGATCTAATGGTCTTAATTAAACCAAATTTAAGGAAATATTTTACTCCACTCTCCAATTAAAGAGAGTGCATTACACTCTTCATAGTAATTATAATCAAATATGGTAGTTAGAGATTCTCTCCTAATTGTTACTATTCTAATCTCCACATTTACATCCAAATCTGATTTTCAACGTGAATTCATATTGCCTTTTTTTCATTTCTCAATTCATCATTCACCATAGTTGATATCAACAACATTTCTAAATCAATTCAATTATAATCTCCATTCTTCTAGTTAACATTGTACAAAAGTATTCGTCTGTGTTCATGAAAATATTCGTCAATATACTATTAAAAATTCATTCATTATACCGATATTATTCGTTCATGTCCAACAAATTTTAGTCGATTATTGATAACTGAAATTAATAGTCAGTGGTACATAAATTATTCATTTACATAGTGAAAAATATTCGCTCATAATCTGAAGATACCAATGTTTCAATCTTCGGACAATTCGCGAACATATACGTATACGAAGATATTCGTCCATGTTACTTCAAATATTCGTTAGTGTACTATTAAATATTCGTTAGTGTTACTAAGTATATTCGTACATATGACATAATATATTCGTTGCAAAATTTAGTTATTCAATTGTTTCCAATAACTTGTCGCACATACACGGACAAACCACCACAAATTGCCGGATAAAAGACATATAACCACCGAATATTTACAACATTTAGTGTCGAATAAAAACTAAAGTACAATAATTCATGTATATGACAATGGAATAACAAATCTTGTTCATCAGATCAAAGAAGGTTTCAAGCACCACAAAAACATATTGAATCTTAATCTAAGCAAAATGAATGTCATTCTCATTTTGCTAAATACATTAATATACATCAATGAATAAAAAATCAATAAACAGTGAATACAAATCAAATAGCATATGCTTCTCTTGTACTATTGAGGATGGGGACAACCATGAATTCCGGTTGGTCTACAATGATGACAAATTTGGAGTCGTACAACAAGATTGTTGATGGGTAATGATGTAATATCGACACGAGACTACAAGGATAAAGGAAAACAAGGCTTTTGAATAGTCTCGATCGAAGTTGATGGTGAGCGAGACGAAATTGGTCTCATAGACGGTTGAGTCGCGATGCACGAGACTGAAGAAATGTTGAAAGGGCACCTGAGGCATTCGAGGGAGAGCCATGGCGAGTTCAAGTCCGGATCTGTGAAGAAAACCGGCCGGCCAAATCTGGTATGGAGACGACGGTGGTGACTTCATTGGACAAACGACAGCAACCCTAATCATCGTTGAATCGTCCTTGCTCACCATTGGAGTCGTTTCACAAATAATCGGTTATTGAGCGATGATGGAAGATTTGAATGAGATTTTAGGGTCATATAAGGTAACAAATCTTTTTATATACAATAATGGAGCAAATTGAGTGAAAATTGATTTTTACGTGCAATCAATTCCCCACTCTCATTCTAATTTATTTTATTTTTTTTCCCTATTTATTATGGTTAATCTTGACCATCTATTATTCTAATCTTACGGATTAGATTTGTTCTCATTGTACACTATAGGGGTTGTTTACATGGGAGTATGATTATATATATATATATATATATATATATATATATATATAGATTTTAGTTCAAGTGAGGAGAGAGCTTGCAGAAAGGAATTAGGAGGGTTGTAAGCCATTGAATGAATTTTAAATCAAGGGCTTTCACACGCTCATCATTAATGGCATTTTTGTAAATTGACTTAAAATTTGGAAAAATACCCTTAGAGCACTATCACTAGAGATGAAAAAATTTTTTCCTCCCCACTCTCTCTTTATTTATCACTCCTCCACATCATCTTTTTTCACTCTCAATTTTTTTCATCCCACCAACAATAAACTTAAAAATTCCCTCTCAATCTTCTCTCCTACTTTTTTTTTACCTACCCCACCACATTTTATTACATTTTTTAACTTTTTATTTGTTACTTCATAAATAATTATTAATCAAATAATAATTATTAAGCTAATTAAATTAATCATAATTATTAATGTTATGACATGTGAAACAATTAATTAAATAATATAATAATTAATAAGTCGTAAAATATGGAAAGAAAACATTAAAATAAAACATGAAATACATTACATTAGTGAGATAAAACTACAATACATGATGTAAAAACATGATTCAATAAGATTAAAGCACCGTAAAAACTAAACGAACGTACAAACACGATAATGAAATTGCGAAACTCAATCATGAAATCATAGAGATGCCAATAGATTTTAAGGACTACTATCACCAAACTTTTGCCAAATATGCTCCATTAAGTCATCTTTAAGGGATTGATGAGTTCGTCTATCACGCATAGCGTCCCTTCTCTCCAAGTATTTGTTAATGTCGATCGGACGTCCCGTCTGAAATTGGAAAGCTTCATCATTGTTGACGATGGCACTTGCACTCGCTTCACCTCTACGACGTGAATGTTTTTTTTTTTTTGATGAAGGAAAGCAGTTCAATCCACTAGACGACACACCGTCTAATGGATCGAAAGGCCGAAAAAATCGGCAGACGGACTAACCGTCATGAGAGAACCCAAACAAGCAACAAGAGAGTAAACAAAACCACATCAAAAGAAAACTTTGATCCCAACGAGCCGATGGAGAAGGAGCACCAAAGAAGCGGCGGGCACGCAAAGTGAGGAAGAACAACGAGATACTGAATGTAGAAGCAGTGCAGAGTATAACTCCCAGGGACCACCGGTGGAAACCTCAGATTTGGACTCTTCTAAGAGCCTTCAAATTTCGATCACCTGTCCTCGACTCCTTCTCACGAACAGAATCACGCCTTCTTCCAAAAGAAGTGCACAACAAAGAGTACCAAGACCATCAAACAAAGTGGGCCCAAAAGATCTCTTTTCGTGGATAAAAAAAAGTAACAAAAGAGTAATGGATTTAATCCAACATGTGGATTATAACGGATAACTAATATCCTCAAGACATGTTACGCCATAGAAAGATCATTTCGAGCGCTTGACGGGTTACGCCATAAATTTGTTATACTTAATTTATAAACGCTCGTAATCTTTGTTTTTAGGAGTCTTTTTAATGTGAAAATATATATATATATATATATATATATATATATATATATATATATATATATATATATATATATATATATATATATATATATATATATATTCAACATTGGTTAATTAAAAAGAAATTGGAAAGAGAAATGTTGTGCCAAGGAACATTCGTTAACATTGGTGAAAAAAGGATCCAGCTTCTTTTTTTCCAACTAGGATCAAGGTTGGGCCAAGCCCAAATGATAGCAGAAGATCGGGTGTGGACAGCCCAAAGAAGGAAGCAAACAAAACCTCCCAGAAGTCACCACTGTCGCCCGCAAAGGAGAGAAGAAGGTTGTTGACCTAGTTTGCAGAAGCCACCACTGACGCATCATTGTTACCAAGTACCATGGCCAAAACCATGGAGATAACCAACAAAGATGCCACCCGATTCCCATATCAACCGGTCCCACCAAGCGTTTCGGCGAAGAAGCCGTTGATGGCTAGTTTTGAGTACAACGATGGCCCCGATGAAAGGATGAGGTGCAGTTCGATGTTTAGAAAACAGTCAAACAATAACCTTTCTTTCTCGATTGGTTTTTCGATTAATTTTAATATTTTTTTTTAAAAAAAATTGGTTTCTTTGTCAGGAGCAAATCTCAACCATAGCACAAGAAGTTGCAACTTGGTCTCCTTCATTAGCGAAAATGAGAAGACTGGTTGAGAAAAAGAGGGTGAGGAAACAACCTTCGAAGAAAGAAATCTTGTCTTAGATTCACAAGGAATGCTTGGTGAAGAAGATGGAACCAGGAAGGTGACAAAACCATAGTTGTGATGGTGGAAAATTTTAAATACAGAGGTGTAAAGTAAACAGGATAGTGATTTTGTAGATCTGGCCGAATTTAAAGAAAAGTCGGTGGTGAAGGTTATAAAAGCCAGAAGCTCCACTAATCAGGTTAACAATGATTCTTTAGTGTGGGTTTCCTCTATTGAAAGCCATTGTTGATGAACATTGAGATTATCAGTGTTTGAGGGTTACCCAAAACTAAAAAGAGCAAGTTTGATAAACACATTTTCTGTTAAGATTTGAAAGAACAGAAGAAGAGGGGGTTTCCTTTGTGTGAGAGGGGGGCTACCCTTTGTCTGAGAAGAGAGGGATTTCCTCTACCTTTGTTTGAGAAGAGAGGGATTTCCTCTGAACAGTAGAGAGAGTTTTTTCGTTTTTGAGTGTTCTACGACGTGAATGTTGATTAGGATGATCTGTTTCGTAAAATCTTCTTATTACTTCGGCATTATTATAAGTGTCTCGTTCATCCTCCACTATCATGTTATGAATAATGATACAAGCCTTCATAATATCGGCTAATATATCTTCATCATAAGCGAGAGCCGGTTGTCGTACAATTGCGAACCTCGCTTGTAGAACCCCAAATGCACGTTCAACATCCTTACGTACACCAGCTTGACAATCAGCGAAAAGACTTTGCTTAGGAGTTTGAGGATGGGTAAATCCTTGTACAAAAGTAGCCCAACTAGGGTAAATACCATCAGCTAGGTAGTACGCCATGTTGTATTCATGACCATTGACTGTAAACTTCACAGGAGGTGCCCGACCTTGCAAAACATCACTAAATACAAGAGAACGGTAAAGTACATTAAGGTCATTACACGAACCTGGAATACCGAAAAAAGAATGCCAAATCCATAGATCTTCATCCGCAACAGCTTCCAAAATGAGGGTTGCGTTCTTGTTTCGTCCACAGTATTGGCCTTTCCATGCATTAGGACAATTCTTCCACTCCCAATGCATACAATCAATACTGCCTATCATGCCTGGAAATCCTCGTTGCTCATTTTTGTAGAGGATCCTTCGTAGGTCTTCATCCGTCGGACTTCGTAAATACTCAGCTTCAAATATCTTGATTACGCCTTCACAAAATTTTTGAAGGCATTTCCGTGCAGTTGTTTGACCCATCCTCAAGTATCCATCAACCGCGTCGGGAGCCACACCATATGCTAACATTCTCATTGTTGCAGTGCATTTTTGGAGTCCAGATAACCCCAACTTCCCAGTTGCATTTCGCCTTTGTTGGAAAAACTCATCATTTTCCACCACCTTATTCACTATCTTGCAAAACAAAGGTCTTTTCATTCGAAACCTCCTCCGAAATTGATTCTCATTATACACTGGAGGATCCGCAAAGTAGTCTCTGAATAACTGGTTGTGTCCTTCTTCACGGTTCCTATCCATTAGAACCACAACTTCAACATCTTCATTATTGTGTTGCCTTTGGCGTGGTGCTGGAGGAAACAATATAGATGGTAAGTGATTATTGACAAAGTTGTCAATAATTTTAGGGATTTCTTCATCACTGTGTGATGAAGAACTTGAGCTTGAAGAGCTTCTTTGAAACAACATTATTTTTATCTCTGAATTTTCAATGGATATTTTGAGTTGGCATTGAAACTCATTCATGTTGTGTTCTTATATTGGATGAATTGAGCAATGTATACATTTAGAAATGACAATACAATGTCATCGTTTGACATTAGATGAATATGACAATACAAGATCATGCTTGTCATAACTTGGTCAATGTCATTATTATAAAAACTATGACATAGATGTGACCATTCACTGACACACAATTCATTGTGATAAAGTGACAATGACATTTCAATGATACAAGAAAACAAATTTCAATTAACATAGAAAAATCATTACACAAAAACATGACATTGGAAAAAGATTTCAAACAAAATACTCATAACCATGATATAGAAAAAAAGATTTCAAATTACAAGACACTTAAACGATGACTAATACTTAAAACAAACATCAAATAAAACTTAAGTAAATAATTAAAATTACTCCGTGAGTAATTTCTCCTTCAACTTGTCTCATAGTAGTTAGATGTAATCGTCAAAATCCATGAGTAATTTCTCCTTCAACTTGTCTTCTCTTGGGGTCAGCGATGCCTTAGACAACAACACTTGTAGCATATCAAATTTCTGCTTCTGCTTCTCAACCTTCATTCGATTTTCTTGAACATCAAGATTTCTCGCCTCTAATTCCAATTGTCTCTGCTTTCTTATTTCCTTCTGCCTCTCAATCTCCAATTTCTCTTGTTTTAGAGCCATCTCAGAACCTCGTTGATCATTATAAGCCCTAATTTGTTCACTCATATTGGATATATCTTCTGTTGCAACCCCTTTGCCTTTTCTTCTAGCCTTGGCTTTCTTCACACCATCTGGACTACTTATACCTGCAGATACAAAACTACCACTAGCATCGTCTCTACTTCTCTTGCCACTACCGCTGCTATTTTCAAGATCAGTTTCCGCCTTGTGTTCAGCATCAACTTTCCTCCTTTCTTCTTTATTCATACCCCACCTCATGAACTTCCTCCACTTTGGATACTTGTTCACCATCTCCCAAGCACTTTGATATTTGAAATTCCTTGGTGCACCTTGACAAGACCTTCGAAATAATTGATGGGCATTTTTTGTAACATCAGCTTCATTGTACCCACTTCCCGTTATTTGACCAGCTTCTTCCAAAGCACCGGCCCAAATGAGTAAATCTGCAGCCATCCTTTTCCAGTGAGTCTCCAACATGTTCTTGTTCCGCTCTGGAATCTCATGTGGTCGATATTGACGAGCCGCTTCATATGATTGATGTATATCTCTCCAAAGATCAGCAAATTTCTTATCTTTGCCAATAATGGAGTCTGTGCAGTTGGTGAAATAGGCCTCAATTAGAGCTTCTTCTTCTTTGACAGACCAATCACGGTTGTTTGTTGCGACCGGAATTGACTGATTTCGATTGACTGACAATGGAGGTGGCACACCTGATTGCGGAGGGAAATGTTGTGTTTCCGGAACATTATCTTCTTCATCACTGATCATTTGGGTGTTGCTTCCTTGAAAAACTAGTGGAGAACTCTCGTAATTTTGAGAGTTAGGAAAAAAGTTTTGGTAAGTGGGTGGAGGAGTCATTTCTTGTGGATGTGGTTGTTGTGGAGGAAAATTTCTTCCTAAGCTTGCAAGAAACTGAGAAAAATGAGGATGATTGATAAAAGAAGGATCGAATTCGTTGAAATTCATGGACGAGTTGTGAGGATTATTAGGATCCATTTTTCCAGAAAGTGAACAAAATAACACACTCCAACTACGAGTTTAAGTGATAATTGAGAAAAATGAGGATTTTTGAAGTGTGTCAAAATATGTCGAAATGGGTGTATACTTATAGAGAAAAAAAATATGACCGTTGGTATAATTTATTTATTTTTTATAATTATTGAAATCAAAATATTACCGTTGATATAGTTATAACGGTAATATTTTTTAAACCTATAAAAATGTGGGTCCTACTTATAAAAAAATAACCAAAATCTGCAAAAGAAAAAAAAAGAAAAAAGGGTAAAAAATTGAAAAAAAGCTGCAAAAGGTAAGTAAAGGCACGGATGAAAAAAAATTTCCTGCCCAAAATTTTTTACAAATATTCTAGATTTTTTTGTAGAAACTTTGCTGATGGGAGTACATTTTGGCAAAAAAAAAAAATTCAAGATGAATTTTTTTCACTGCTGGTGATGCTCTTCTTACATTCAAATTAGTCAACGATGTTCATACTTTTATATGACATTGTTCATGTTTTTATACATCGGTGTTCATAGTATTTTTATTCATCAAAGTGTCATGTCCATTTATTTTTTGTGTTCATTTTATAATGTATAGATGTTCATTTACAATATATAACCACAAAAAATAAAAACTCATCACAAAACGTTAAAAGATGATCATAATATATTTGTATGTGTCAAAGTTATAGATAAGTCAACGGTGTTCATACTTTTATACGTTATTGTTCATGTTTTTCTTCGTCAATGTTCATACTTTTTATGTCATTGTTCCTGTAAATATTATAAACTATTTTTCTATAAGGCATTTTGCCGAACAGTTTGCGTGCACACTAAAAGGAGCATATAGATTATTCAATTGGAGTTATTAGACCAACTCAACATATGCATATACATGTATTTTCTCAATCAAACTTATCAAACACAAAAATGATTCAAACAAATTTGATTTTCGAACACAAATATCAATCATAATGAAACCTAAACCTTAAGAATGGAAATCTAAACAGTGAGAGTAGAAATTCGAAGAAATAAAACCTGAATCGTCTTGTATTCTCTTTGATTTCACAATTTTTTATGTAATCAATCTCTGAATATTATAAATACGATTTGAAAGAAAAGTAATTTTTAAAAAAATGAACATCATATTATAAACACCATAAAAAAATGAATACATACTTTTAAAAAATGAACATCATATTTTATTAACACGATTTGAAATTATAGTATAATTTTCAAAAAAAATATGAGAAAAATGTTTTACAGTAATACAAAAATGAACAATTAATGTTAAAAAGTGAATAGTTAGTGTTGGGAAAAATGAACATTTATTGATAAAATATGAACAATTACTCTTTTAAAAATGAACACATACTTATAAAAATATGAACACCGATTTTTATTTACAAAAAGAAAATCTAGAACCACAAAAAAAATCCGGTGACGTGGCATGCCACATGTCACCACCCCGGCTCTCCTCATTCCTATCCGCAAGATGTAATGTAACCGAAAAACATGATTTTGCCAAAAAAATTTTTTTATCTATAATACGAATATTTCATTCAAGATGTAATGTAACCGAAAAATGCTCGAAAACAATATAATTTGTTCAATTAGAAAAAATATATTTGATAGAAGAAATATATACCTATTTATTTGGGTTGACGATTGTTTAGTGTTTAATCTGTAAGTTATTCGTTAGTTTTATTTTTCTTAAATATAGTTTAAAAAAAAGTTTAGCTAGTAAGACACTTTTTGTAACATGTAGACTAACTAGGCCCCTCTATTTTTTGCTTAATTTTTTAAAGATTAAAAAAATAATTAAAGGGTACAAGGAGAATACGTAAAATTTAAATCCTATAAAATCATTCTCAGTTAGGGTTTTTTTGCAGACATTCCAAATTTCAAATTTGAACTCGCTCTCACACTCTCTTTTTGAGTTTTCGGCACAGTCTCAAGACGAATCCTCTCAATCAATGGTTGATTGCGTTTTTTGGTGGTTTCTTGCAACATCGCTTTCGCACACGAGCCCAGATCTGAAGAAACGGCGAAAAAGCCTATTTGTTGCCGGTGAAGTACCATCGTTGACGGAGGTTCCCTGTCGCCGCCTCGCTTGCCGGAAGAAGTCGCCTCGCCTGCCTGGAGAAGCCCCTTTCCCGCCCGGAGAAGCCACCGTCACCTTCGCCCCAAGGAGCCCCAATTCTTTCTTCTCCAACCTCCATTGTTGTGCCCCGCCTCCGACGCAAATCTGGAGAAGATCCATATATGTATGTTGCATAGAATAAGTTTTGTAACACTCCGAATTCTCAGAACTCGAAGCATTACTGGTTAGGACCTTACAATGGGTCCCGACCTCAGTTTGACAACAATATTACTAGGATCTTGCAACAAGACACAATAAGAAAAACCGAAATTCATAAAATAGTATTTTTAAAAGAATGAATGCAACAACGTCTAACAGCCTATAATACTTAAACAGCGAAACATACTAATTGTCTTAACAAGATGAAAGAACAACAAAGGAAACATCCCAACCTCATGGTTGCTATACTACGATCTTGAAATGGCGGATTTACTTTATGAGTAGGAAAGAAAGATCTGCAAATATATTTTGTTTTAATGTGATTTCTCTTATACTAATGCTTTTCTTTTCTAGATAAACTTGCACAAGAGGATTTTACAGTAGGGGGTAAAACACTTTTTGAATTGTTTGAATTCTGAACTGTGGCATGCTTGTGCCTTTGTTTGAATTCTTTTGTCCACCGCCATGCATCATCGACGTGGCCGGCACTACAAATTAGGTTTGAGTATATTTTGTATAATTACAAAACACCTCCTATATTTTGTAATCACGATTTTTACCCATGTTTCTATAAATTGTAAATTTATTCCAAATAGATAATTATTTAAAAAAAGGATTATAAACGGAGTGGGATGTGGATAGTCAAAATCACGTATACCCTCCATCTATATATCTTTTTTTTACATCTCATGTTCCGTCTATAATATAATTGTACTCATTTTTTCAATTACAAATAAGTAAAACCTTAACATTTTTATTATAATCCACTTGTAAGATGATAATTTTATTACAATTCATACTTTATTTTTTCACATGTTTTGATATACAAAAATAGTAAATATGATACAATAGTGATATTACACACAAAAGAAAAATTAAGAAGAGTAAAAGGGGTAAGTAGGCTTTTATTGTATAAATGTAGATTAAGTAGGCTTTTTTGTTTCAATGTGTATTAACTAAACCCCTTGTAATTTTGAGAAAAAAATATAATCTAAAAAAAATTAATATATTTTCAAAATTAAAAAGGAAAATGAGAGTGGTTCCCTACAATTATTTAAAATTAAAAAGATTCTCTCCCTTAATTTTTTTAAATAAAAAAGAAAAAAATGAGAGTGGTCCCCTACAATTAAGGAATTAGTTTTTAAATTAAAAAGATTCTCTCCCTTAATTAATATTGCTTATTTTTTTTTTCAAAAAGTCGCTTATTTGTTGGCATTAAAATTAATTACATAATTTTATGTACATAATTTGCGTGCGAAATTATGTACATAATCTGCGTGCGAAATTATGTACATAAAATTATGTACAGAATTTGTGGGGACCACTCTCATTTTTCTTATTTAATTAAAAAACAGTCATATTAATTAAGGGAGATAATCTTTTTAATGAGAGGGGTTCCCACAATTAATATTCACTTATCTTTTTAATTTAGTTTATCTTTTTAATTTTTAATAGTTATTTATCCTTCTTAATTAAGGGAGAGAATCTTTTTAATTAGAGTGATCCCACAATTAACCGATTCTTTATAATTTAATTTAATTTTATTTTTAGGGAGAAAATTGGAGGGGTCTAGATTGTATCATGGATACAAAAAGGGCTTCCCTACCCCAATTTTCTCAATTAAGAAAAGATAAGAAGTAATGTGGTGGAAGTGAAAGACAATTAAAATAGTATTGTTGGGTACATATTAATAACTCCACTTTATTTGCAATTTTTTAAAAGAAAAATTAAGAAAAGAGCGAGAGGAAAGATTTGATTGGTTAATTTGTAAAAGAGGTAGAACCTGATTCCTTTTACACTCTGTCACAATTAGATCCAAATTTAAACAGATTGAATTTTAAGAATACAAGGGATGTGGAGATTATTTTGGATAAAAGTGTAAAATTTAACAATTTAACTTGGGGATGTAAATAGTCTAAGGCCACCAACTCGTAAATTTAAACTTTGTAAGCACCAACCGAAAAATTCGAAACCTCAATGACACCAAACAAAATTCCTCTAAATTAATAACGTAAAAGGGTGTAAAATTTAATTTTGATGGTTAAAAAGTATTCTAATTGTGAATGTGCTTATGGTTTCACTATTCATGAACCTAATACAGTGACAAGTCACTGACATGGAATAATATGGATTAACGTTCATCCTTTCTGTTGAAAAGTTTGTACTTAGAAAGGGTCATCGAAAAGCCCGTCTTTGAAAATTAATTTCATTGAGATCTAAGGAAATAACCTCTCCATCATCGATTCAATCTATCAACCGAAAACCGTTGTAGGATATGGTCTTTTTATCGGATATTTTGTCCATGTTATCTACTTTTATGCATGTACGAAGGAAAGTCAATGATGTTGCAGATAAACTCACATCAATTGGTCATGACACTCTTTTTGCTATTCATTTTTAGGAGTTAGAAGATCTCATCCGAAAGATATCATCGAGTAGTTGACTTGTAGACGTTGAACTTTCTCTTTCCCTTACCCTATGTAACAAAAAAAAATTAACATCAACTGGTCATGTTATCTACTTCCATGCAAGTACGAGTTCATCATGTATTTAGAAAAGTCAGTGAGGAGGACCCTTGACTACATTTATTAATGATTGTTCTTTTTTTGTTATAGGTAGTGTTCATATTTTTATTATTAATTTTCATTTTGTGGTGGTTCCACGTGGCATGCCACGTCCCCGGGATTTTTTTTTCCGGTGCCACGTGGCATCACCACAGCTCTCCTAATTCCTATCCACAAGGGTCCTCCTCACTTGAACTGGAATATATATATATATATATATATATATATATATATATATATATATATATATATATATATATATATATATATATATATATAGGATAGATCATATGAGAACAACCTCTAACATGAGAACGTGAGAACAAATCATGACCATCCAATTTTTAAAATTCAATGGTCTAGATTAATGGTAGAAAATGATAAATAGAAAACCAAATAATGTATAATAATTACTCACTCTCATTAAAAGAGAGTGAACCCACTCTCTCTTAAATGTTTTTAAAAAATATATATTGTATTATAGGAAACCGTTAGTTTAAAAAGATTCACCAGATCTCCTTCCTCTCTCTATTATACGTAAACTCCATTAACAGTTCTCCCCAATTCCGCCAAATCAAAAAACGTAACAATGGAAAACTCAGATTGAGTGTGCATTTGCAAATTTATTCAATTCGGTCTCTCTACAACATCTGTTCAAGTCGATCATAACAACAGAACTCAACAAGCTGTCATATCCTGTCAAGAAAATCATATCCCGTTAAGAAAACAGTTTGTTTCTCCATATGCAAATCTGAGTAAGTGTATGTATTCAAATTTACTCTTTGTAATTCAAATCGGTTTGACATAACTCGTGTGAATAACCGATAGAATTGTATAGTTGCATTGTTGAAACTCGTACGAAGAACCAATAGACTAAAAAAATTCGATGTTGATAATAAATCTAATAAACAGATTAACTACGAATAACACACTTGTATCATTTTAGTTTCAGTTGAAAAGATCATTATAATTACGAATAAACAAATTCCAGGTTGATAATAAATATAATAAACAGAGTAACTATGAATAACACAATTGTATCATTTTAGTTTCAGTTGAAAAGATCATTATAATTACGAATAAAATAAATTGACGTCTAATAGAGTATTTGATTTTTCAGGCACAACCAAACAATGGGAGGTTCATAAGTCTAATGCAGTTCAAGAAGGCGAATATATGGATTTCATTTTTCAAAATTTAGAATGTGATGAGGATACCAACATGCGATGAAATGTTGATACCGACAATTGGAAAGAGGTTCAAAGCAATTGAGGATGGAAAAACTTTTTATAAGAGCTATGCATCTACAGTTGGGTTTGATGTTAGAAGGGGAGCTTCTCGTGAGGATACGGATGGAACTATGAAGCATAGGATTTTGATGTGTAGTAGACAAGAATTTGTTGATAGCTCGTCAAGTCAATGTAAGCGACTGCAAAGAAGTTATGTAGAATATATTTAGTGTTATTTTACATTATTTGAATTCGTAATTATTGAAACCTTTAAGTCCATTTAGGACTTAAGGCTTTTGATTAATAGCTGTTGTTTTATCTTTAAAAATAAATGCTTATCAACAATGTATTATTTCACTTGAAAAATGTTTGTAATTACGAATTTTCTGCTTATATACATTGTTAAATCTCACTTTAAAAACGTTTGTAATTACGAATAATCACTATTATGTCAAACACAAGTAAATAATATATTATTGACATTTTGATTTTGAAACTTCATAGTGTAATTTATGCAAACATCCACGACACATCGATTAATAACTAGTCAAATCAAAGTAGATATTCACAAAATAAGTCAAACAATAATCCTAAAAAACCATAAAAACAGTTAAGTTTGAAGATTTCAAGTTGCTAGTAATAGAGTGCATTAACTAAATGAAGTATATCTAAACGATCTTAGCATTGACCGTTTGTAATTACAAACTTAATGCTTCTATACATTGTTATGTCTCACTAAAAAAAACGCTTGTAATTACGAACTTAATGCTTGTATACATTGTTATAGCTCACTTAAAAAATGTTTGTAATTACGAATAACTGCTTGCATTTATCTGCGCAACATGCTTTTCTCCATCCGACAAAAGTTCTTTAATGCCATTCACAAAAGATTTCGGAGAGCACCTGGTAGGCAAGTTGTTGTACCCTTCAAGCTTCCCCCTGCTTTGCCTTGGACCTTTAGCAACTCTCTTCCGTTTGGTAACAACTTTATCCCCATCAGAAATATCGTCAACATCCTGTTCCTCTTCATCACTAGTCAACTTCCCTTTACCCTTTCCTTTAATGTCCTTAGGATTGGTGACATTTTTCACAACTGCGTAAACAACATTTTCATTACACGTCAGTATTCGTAATTAATAATGCATTATCATATTAGTAAATCGATGCAATCACAATTTATTCATAATTAACTACTAATTTACATGTCAATCGAAATTTTTTTGTATAATAAATATGAGCACATGTTGACTAATTAATTCCATGCCTACGAGTTTTTGTATAGCAAACATAAAAAAAAGGTTTAAAATACAAATGCACCCAATACGGTTTGTTAGGAAATAAAAACATACCTTCATCATTCTTACGATTTTCTATCATTAAAATCGTGCTCTTTCCTCTAGTCTTTCTATCTAGTATCTTAGAAATAGGCACGTCTTCAAAATCTTCAGAACTACCATCATCACAAACGATGTGTTCCCCCTTTGGAATTCCTTTCTTCTTTCCCGATTTCTTTGTACGCACTGATCCAGACCTCGGAATACGCTTCCTTTTGGAACTCATATCTATAGTTTTCATTATACAACACAAAATAGTCTTCATTATCTAATACACAAGATAGTTTTTATTATACAACACAAAAAATGACAACATAGCTAATAAACATAATCAGTATACACAAGTATTAGTCCTAGTTAGTGTAGTTTCTTAAAACCTAATACGCATTCCATATAAATACAATATAAACATACATAAATAGTCTACACAATAATTATTCATAGTTAATTTATGTTTTATAATCTAATATGCACTTCATATTCGCATTATTCGTAATTAGTTGATACATATGCATCATATATGTTAACTTATAGTAGAGAACATAAGCTTAAAACGCGTAAAACAAATTAATAACTACGAATAATATTTACAAACTATCTTGTTGCTAACAAAAACCGCAGCATCAATATCGTTCGTAATTATAGAATATATTCCACCAACATTACTATAAGGTCGGTCTAAGATTATTCATAATTAATCAAAAACAACAATGCAAGCAAATATCAACACACCAATCACAAAACCACTAACAATATTCAACCAAGCAATGCAAACAAGACATACCTATAGAAGAATCTGTCATTACCCCCGAAAATGTCCTCTCCAATCAAGCAAACTTCACAAGAGATCTCTGACACGAAACAAATTCCCATACATATAAAGTAGTAATAATTTAGTATGCAAAAACAACCAACAAATAAACAAATCAAATGACTCATCAGATAATCAGAATAATCCTAACCTAGCATCCAAATCAAATGGCTCGTCACAATTGTATACAACTCGAAGCTCCCTTATATGAAAATATATCACAAAACAGATGATTTGAGCAATTTGTGATCCAGTGAGAGTCGTTAGCAAGGACCAATTGACCAAATTGAGTATGAGATTACCCGGAACACTTGTTAACAATCAATCGGATTCATAAGAGAATGTAATTATCAAGCAATAACGCCGCACAATCGTTGTCATTCTTGCAAATCATAAAAGTGCAGAGAAGTCTACAAACGAAATTGATCTAATAACAAGGAGGGAGGAGACGATACCTTTCAACTAATTACGAATAATGCGAATCGCAACTGCAACCGAGTCGCCGAGTCGCCGGACGGTGTACAGGACAAACGCAACCGAGTCGCCGGGAGATATAGATCCACTACGAACCTGTAAAGACACAATCCGCACAATCGCAACCGAGTCGCCGCCTTTGATGCGCCACCAATCGCTACCGAGTCGCCGCCCTTCTACAACCCTAAAACCCTATTCGCTGAGTCGCAACCTGGAACGGCGGGATATCTAGATCCACGACGCAGAATCGCAACCTAGTCGCCGCCTTTGATGCGCCACCAATCGCTACCTAGTCGCCGCCCTTATACAACCCTAAAACCCTATTCGCTGAGTCGCAACCTGTAACGGCGGGATATCTAGATCCACGACGCAGAATCGCAACCTAGTCGCCGCCTTTGCTGCGCCACAAATACCGGGAGGTTCGATGATTCTTCTTCAAAGATCCTATTTGACCGTCTCAACCGCCTCGACCGTATAACGCTCTTTCCAAATGTGCAGCTTGTATGGAGTGAAATTAGGGATTCTAATTTGTGCTATATTGGAAGCGCGTGTGTGTTGAAATTATATTAATAATTACGATACTAACCCTAAATCTAGACCCTTAATAATAAACAATCCTACGGTCTATGATTGTTCTCACGTTCTCACGTTAGAGGTTGTTCTCATGGGAACCACACCCTATATATATATATATATATATATATATATGTATGTATATAGGGGCCAGTTCCGGTGAGGAGAAGGCTTGTGGATAGGAATTAGGAGGCCCCTGAGCCATTGGATGAGATTTAAATCAACGCCTCCCACACACTTATCATTAATGACATTTTAGTAATTACATAAATTTGGAAAAGAAGAAAGTTAGACATTAAAAAATACGTTAACCCTCCCTCACCATTTTCATCCCACGTTGTGAGCCCCTTTCTCTTGCCACTACACACAAGCCTCATATTTGTCCGACTTTCAACCAAATCAGATATTGATTACATGAAATTGGTAAAATCAAAGAGAATACAAAACGATTCAGGTATTGTTTCTTCAAATTTCTACTCTTATATGTTAGGTTCCATTTTAAGGTTTATGTTTGATTATGATTGATGTTTGTTTTCGAAATTAAATTTGTTTGAATCATATTTGTGTTTGATAGGTTTGTTTGAGAAAATACATGTATATACATATGTTGAATTGGTCTAATAGCTCCAATTGAACAATCTATATGCTCTTTTTAGTGTGCACGCCAACTGTTTGACAAAATGCCTCATAGAAAAATAGTCAATAATATTTACATGAACAATGACATAAAAAGTATGAACACCGATGAATAAAAACATGAACACCGATGAATACAAAGTATGAACTTACACTAGTATATTTTACATTGCTTTATAGATTTAGGGACGTTGGGTACGCAATCATCACCAATCATTGTGTCGGGATTGAGGGTGAATGACTAATGTGATGAAGGTGACACTATTATACAAGTAACTTTAAATAACTCAACCAATTGAGTTTCAGTTTGTGATGATGCCTTATAGCCACATATTGGTTAGAAATTTTTAAGTGTGGAGGAAGCTGAGTTCTTCTATAGGTACTCTGTTTGCAGATTTTAGATTTATGTTTCACATAATCACAAACCCAAAAACGTTGTGTTGAGTAAGTATTTTGTATGCACAAGAGAAGGCAAAAAATGGCAAACATAGTACGGGCAAAAAGAAGACAACTTTCAATCGATGTGGTTGTAACGCAGGAGTATAGAGGGTGGAATATATTTTATGAAGTGGGCTCATGAAGCTCATAATCATGCTATGTTAACTCCTACAATGAAACAATTTGTCAAATCTAATTGGGAAATGGACACTGGTCTTAAAAACTTTGTTCTCAATTTTGGAAGAGCAAAGATTGGGTCAACAAGGAGTCATAAGGTTTATAAAGAGTTTGTTGGGGGTTATCAAAACATAGGTGCAACATCTACAGAGTTTTAAACTTCAAAAGAGATCTTTTGACTTACCTTAGTGGATGTGATGTCCAATTGATGATAGACATATTGTTCAAGAAGCAAGAGGTTAGTGTTGTGTTTTACTTTAGGTATGACGTTGATGAGAATGATCAACTAAGAAGAATATTCTTGATTGACCAAATTTTGATGAAAAATTATGATATATATAATAATGGAGATGTTGTTTTGTTTGACTCCACCTACCGAACAAACAAGCATGTATAAATATGAACAATAACCTTAGTTTTTAGGAACATCCTCTTTGTAGGAAATGAACTTTTGTTATTATTAATGTGTGTTGTTTGTATTTTTCAGATATGACATGGATTTTTTCCTTTTTATTGGTTTGGACAACCATAAAAATGTGTAATATTTGGGGGTGTTCTTTTAGCGAATGAGGATGTAAGCTCATATGAATGACTTTTTGAGAGCTTTAAGGAAGCTATGCGACATGCAACTAGGGTTTTGGTGATTGATCAAGATCTTGTAATGAAAAAAGAAGCTAAAAGTGTTTTATGTCCACTCGTCATCGGTATTGCATGTGGCACATTATGTAAAATGTGTCAAAGAAAGTCAGTCCAGAACTTAAACATTCACATGATTTTCGGTCGATCAAAATTAAGCACGGTTGTGTGGAGTGAGATAATTGTATGTGCAGAATTTGAAGAAAAATGGGTTGCATTGGCATCAGAGTTTAACTTGAGTAAGAAGTCGTGGTTTACTCAAGAACCATAGTTTCGAACCATAACTTCCGTTTTAACAATTTTACCCTCTGTTGTGTATTTGTTGAAAATAGCGTGATGTTTAATTTACAAGAACCATAGTTTTGAACCATAATATGAACAATAGATGACTATATAAAACTCTGAACCCCGAGTAATAAAAATATGAACAATGGAACATAAAAGTATGAACAATGACCTATAAAAGTATGAACACCGATTAATAAAAACATGTTTAATTTACAGTTTCGAACCATAATTTCCATTTTAACAAATTTACCTTTGTTGTGTATTTTTTGAAAATAGCCTGATGTTTAATTTACAATAACCATAGTTTTGAACCATAGTATGAACAATCAACTGACTATATAAAAGTATGAACACCAATTTATAAAAACATGAACAATGGTCTATAAAAGTATGAACACCGATTAATAAAAACATGTTTGATTTACAATTTCGAACCATAATTTCCGTTTTAACAATTTTACCCTTTGTTGTGTATTTGTTGAAAATAGTACGATGTTTAATTTACAAGAACCATAGTTTCGAACCATTGTAAGAACAATCAGCTGACTATATAAAAGTATGAACACCGATTAATAAAAACATGAACAATTGAGCACAAAAGTATGAACAATGGCATATAAAAGTATGAACAATGGCATATAAAAGCATGAACACCAATTAATAAAATCATGACAAATATCTCAGTCCGTACATGCATTATCTAACTGTACTTTTAAAGTGACGATCATATGAGGGCTACTCATGGATCAATCTCTTATAATTTGAACACCAACATAAGTAAATATGACCAAAGAGACATTTATGCAATAAAAACGTTCTGTTCATTATCAAGATCTAAATCCTCTTCAGTTAAGAGCCCACATCATCCTCATGTTCAGAAAAATCCTCATCGGATTCATAATCTTGTAGTAGTTTTTGTTTCTTCCCTCTTGTTTCTAGGAAAGATGCAAGTGTATCTGGAAAATAATATGAAAAGACAATGTAAATAAAAATGTGAATACTTCAATCATGTAAAGAACAAAAGCTCCAGTATTTACAAATAACCAACATTATAAGATCAATTATAAAGAACCAAAAGCTTCAGTATTTACAAATATCCAACATTGCGTGAGCTTTACCCTAATTTGGTAAGGTGAAATGGGTGTGTCCAAGCAAGTAGACGAGTTCTTATTACCTCATCTCCCTAACATCTCTCTTTTCAAAGGAGAAATGAGAATGAATTCAAGGCTATAGTGTTAGACATGCCCTCCTCCTAGTAATCACCATTCACCACGTACATACCTAGCTACTCAATTTCAAAATTCAAGAACCTCTTTGGATATATTGTCCCAAAAGGATGGAAGATATTGACATGGTTGAAAAGTGCTCATTTGGATGAGGATAAGTTCCTTAATGCCAAAGACTTCAATCTTCGAGGTGGGATGTAAGTATCTTATCATAAAATCATACATTTCAACTATAAAATATATATATATATATATATATATATATTTAAGATTTATATTTGTATGATAATGTAAGAGAATCCAAAAATAAGGGCAAATGATATTCCATTTGGAGCCGGTGGCAGACTATTTGTCCCTAGACAGGAATCTTGCAAGGCTTGTAATCTACATTTTCTCCGTTATTTTCTTCTTAATTACAGGAAAAAAAAAATACTTTTTCTTCATATTTTTAATGAATATATAGCATGATTTTTAATTGTGTGTTTTGTAATGGTGATGGTTACAAGCTTGATAGGGATATGAGGGCAAGTCTGACACTATATCTCCCTATCCTCTCTCATACCTAGTGGACTAAGCCACCTCTTGACCATATAAAAATCAAGAAAGATTGTACAATGGATCATCTTATTGCTAAACTCTTGGCTAGAAAAGGTTTGTTGGAATCAATAGAAGAGGGTTGGAATATATTGAGGTTGAATCTGATTATATCATTAATGTTAATCTGATCAAATATAACAGTAGATTCTTATCTCCTCAGGGACTCATTTTGGAAGATATTCAAGCTCTAGTTCAGAATTTATCAAGTTGTGCTTTTAAAAACATACTAAAATATTTCAAAATAAGTTTAGGTACATATTAACCACATGTTTTTAATATTTATATTTTCTATGAGACATTTTATCAAACAGTTTGCATGCATATTAGAAGCAACATATAGATTATGCAATTGGAGGACTTAGACCAATTCAACATATGTATATACATGCATTTTCGCAATCAAAACTATCAAACACAACAATTAAACGAACAAATTTGATTTCAAACACAAAATCAAAGGTAATCAACCCTAAATCTAAAGAGTAAAAACCTAAAACTAGGAGTACAAATTGAACAAAAAAAACATACCTGAATCATTGTTTTTCTTTGATTTAACCATTGTTTCAATGAAAATCAAAGGAAATCCTATATGATTTGTTGTTAAGCGCCAAGAAGGAGTAGAAGAAGTCGAACAGAGAAGAAGAATGGATGCGTCGTGCAAGTGAGGAGTAGCATGGAACAAAGTCGGAAGCCTACTTTTTAACATTTGCCAAATTTTAACTCTATTTACCAAAATGCCATTAATGACGAGTGTGTGTGAGTCGTTGATTATAATCTCATCCAATGGTTCACACGCCTCCTAATTCCTATCCACAAGTCTTCTCCTCACCGGAACTAAAATCTATCTATATATATATATATATATATATATATATATATATATATATATATATATATATATATATATATATATATCGTTTACAATACAAGATTGCAGAACGAACTTGAATGTAGTCATACTTGTTGCTTTTCAGGTATTTGGGATTATTCATTTTTGTGTGTTGATTGTTGCTGAACTTGTTGGTAGTGCACTATGCAAGTATAATTGGATTGAAAGTGTGTGTTTAATACATTTTAAACGATAAATCCCGTGAAAAATGCACAAACAAGTATGTACGGACCATCCAGCCGACCAGCGTTTTACATGGGTGGACATGGGCAGCTTTATTGAACCGGACAAGGCGGACCGGGCTGACCCGACCCGTAACTTATGGGTAGAGTTTTTAGTAATGGTCTGGCCTGAACCCGCTTTTATACAGGTCTAAGTAGTTGACTTGTAGTCGTTGAACTTTCTCTTTCCCTCACCTTATGTAACAAAAAAAAACTAACATCAATTGGTCATGTTATCTACTTCCCTATAGGTACGAGTTCATCGTATATTTAGGAAAGTCAATAGTGTTGGGAACAAACTCACATCGATTGATTATGACATCCATCTTGTTAATGGAACGATTATCGAAATTATGAAGATCTCATCCGAAATAAATCCGAAATGAAGTATTAAGACGATCGATTTTTAAAGGTTGACTCTCTTTTTTTTTTTTTTCCTTTAACCTATATATTAAACAAACTTAAAGGTTGCATCAGGATGGTGTCATACATATGTAATGCAAATCTGCAACCTTACATAATTGCCTGGACTAAATTGTAGTTGAGAGCTATGTTGTGGTCCCTTTATATATTGTTGGGACTTAGGGTTCACTTATAAAGTGTTTATAAACGTTAATATGTTATCCATAATAACTCAAATCAAATTTCAACCTCAAATTAATTTGAATATTTCTCTATAACTTATGTGGAAATATTGTCATTGATCCTAAATTTGTCTACTTGGACTTGGATGTATGAAAAAGACTCCTCCCCTAATCTATATCTACAAACACCATTTCAAAGTCATGTTGAAATTCAAAGTTGAACAAATAGATTATTTTATCCAAATTAATATACCTACTAATACATCGAGAATGAAGGTTGACACAACGATGGAGGTGAGGTTCAGGTGTTCAACGTTGAATTCGAACATTGGATCTGGTTTTGGGCGTGTTACGTAAGACTGTCTAAACGATTCGGACCGGAAAGTCACATACCGGATTAGACAGTTTCACTACTTCTATAAAGCGGTCCATAGACCAGACCGTTACAGTCCGGTCCACCACAGTCCAGTCCATACCGTTTTATTTTAATTTATTTTAATTTTTTTTAAATATATTTTTGTATCGATTAAATTCGATCGGGTATGGTCTCATCTAGTTAAAAAATATTTAAAGTGTACAAAATTCGGTTGGGACCGAATGAACCGGACCGTAATTTTTGGTCTAGTCCGGTTTTCCGGTCTGGTCTGATTGTGTGCATCCTTAGTGTCATATATGCACATCCCGAACTTAATGAGAATGTGCTCCATAGGTGTAGTGTGTCCCATTTGTCAAAAACTCGCCGAAATTTGAATGTGTGAGCAATGATTACATGCTAGCAAAACCACGTCGGACGTACTCGCATTCCGTTGCGCTTTGCACCCAGATTCCAATTGCATTGATCGTTTCGTAAATTTTGTCTGACCGGGTAACATCACTCAAAAGAAAACAATACATATATATTCATAACTTTCCACCCTTTATTGACTACGTTTACATAGTAAAATGTTATTGTACTGTTTCAGATTACAAGTAATTCGGTGATATAGAGAGTAACTAAACTCAAATAAAGATAATACTTGATGTACATGAGAC
The DNA here is from genome assembly GCA_033239045.1 of Fagopyrum esculentum. NCBI lineage: Eukaryota > Viridiplantae > Streptophyta > Magnoliopsida > Caryophyllales > Polygonaceae > Fagopyrum > Fagopyrum esculentum. The sequence goes on from BSUD01000003.1 coordinate 9,730,321, forward strand.
GTCATTTCGGATTCTCTGAAAATGAATAATTTGAAACGGTACACCAAGTATAACTTTATAAGGTTGAAACTGTACATCACCCGAACCCTGGATGAGGGTAACCAGAAATTCTCTGGTTGAATCTAAGAAGTGCCATATCGAAGGCATGTCAACAATTTATAATTGATACGATGTTAAAGAGTTGCATGGAATACATAAAAAAAAAAACTTTTTGTCTTTCGTTACCGGATTCTCCGAAAAGGAATAATTCGAAACCGTACGTCACCCCCGAGCCCCGGGTGAGGGTAACAAAAATTTTTGATTGAATCTAACAATTTATAACTTGATACAATCTTAGAATTGAAACTTAAGACCAAAGAATTGCATGGAACACCGGAAAACTTTTTGATTTTCAATACCCGATTCTTCGAAAAGGAATAACTTTTTTCGAAGTGGAATTTCAACTTTAACACTTTTTGATATTTTTAGATGAGTTTGTTCTAGTACAGTGAGAGTTGTAAATAGTATTTGGAGGGAGTTATTGATGATTCATTCATACTATTAACTAAACCAAACACAGTAGTATTAGAAAAAAAAAATATATATATATATATATATATCTCAACTCTTTTTTGTTCCTTTTCTTTTTTCTGTACATATTTACAATATTGATGAATTCTTACTCCACCCAAATCCTAACTAATCCAAACCCAAAACACAGAAAACACACAAATCAAAACCCATCATCACACAGATCGAGAATGAAATGATTTAAACTCCGGTATACTCTGCAAATTAGGCCTCCAATTCACCGATTTCATCTTCTGATGAGCTTCAAAACAAGCACTAACCTTCATCAATTGATCAAGAACTTGCTGAACTGTCAATCCTTCCATCTTCCCCACCATCTCTTCAAGTTGTTTCTTTGTAATCTTAACCTTCACCTCAGTACAAACCGATACCCGTTTCGCTTTCGGGTTCGGATCCTGAAAGCCCTTTCCTTTACTGGGTACCACTGATCGATCGGAGTTTCCAGCTGTTTCCGGCGGCGACATCGCCGGAGCCCAATCTTCGCCGCCCCACTCGAGCCTTGATTCGTGGACTATGCAGTTACCCATTTTGCTCTTTATCTTGTTTGATTTGGTTTTGCTTTGTGTGTTGCAGGTGTTGTGGTTTTTATATAGGAGTTGAATTAGGTGAAGAAGAAAGGGTCAAATAAAGCAATGAGCATATTGAGCAATACAGGATGCCACGTAGGATTCAAAAAAGGGGTCCCACGTGGCAGGTGATGATAGTTGACCCCATCAAATAAGCTAAATTTGAAGTTTTTAAGCTAAGCTACTTCAATTTGGATTTGGTATGATCAACTCAACTGCGGCCATTGATGAATTTGTTGGTAGCTCGAAATTTTGCAGGAAGTCGACTGCTGATATTGTTTTATTATTTTATTTTAATTTTCTATATCTCACTTGTTTAATTTTTGTGATACATGTTTAGTTTAAAAATCGTAGTTCATACAAGTTTAAACGGTTGTTTATTATCTCATAATTTTATAAATACCCATAATATTTTAGTTGAATTTTGATTAACTAGTATTTTAATTTTTAAAACAAGTATACTACCAATTTTTACTTTATTAACTAACAATTTATATTTTAAAAACGTTATCCGTGGGAGATAATAAGGTTCCACGTCGAAAGATGGAGAAACTCCGAGTCTGGTAATAAGGTCGGTGAGTTACTCCTCTATAGCCAATTGGTATTAGGATGAAACCTCGTCGGATTTATGTGCTGGGCTTGGGACTAATGCGCTCGTATGTACACGACTCCCACTCTACGTGTCCGTTTGTATCGGAATTTGACATTATCAGTAAATAAGAAGCAACGGTAGTGCAAGAGATAATCATGAAGAAACTATGTATGATGATAACCGATTAGATGTTATGAATAAAGTAAATATGAAATTATTTTTGTATAGTAAATTCTTAGATTAAATATTAGGATTAAAAATGATGGTTGAGTAGGTGTGAACGCGTAGAGGGTGGAATCTAAGAAAAGTGGAGGTGTGAACACAGATTAATGGAGGAATCTTACACCATAGTTTTTGGATCCCTTTTCATGCTTACTCCACTGTACAAGATCAAAAGATTAAAACTTTTTATTACAAGCCGAGCTATTCGAGTTTAGTCGGAGGTTCGATGAATCCGAACATGTCTAATCCAACTAGACATGGGTTGCAAACCTAAACCGTATAAATCCAAACCGCGGTTTAGGTTTAACCTAAACCGTCGGTTTATTAAAAAAACTGAACCAAACCGGCGGTTAAACCCGGTTTTGAGGACCAAATTGCCGGTTAACCGGTTTGGTCCATTTTCTTACAAAAATAACAACGGCGGTTTTAAACATCAAACAAACGGTTTGGCCAAACCGGCAAACCTAAACTGTTGGTTTGGCGGTTTAGCTCAAACCAGACCCATGTCTAAATCCAACTATAAGACTCTTATATTGGTCGAGGTACTCAACTCGGATAAAAGTTAGTTTGTACTATTTCACTTTATAAAATAGTCGAATATTCATTTATTTTAAAATTCAATTTAAAATGAAGTTTGACCATTCTAGCGTGAACATGTCAAAATTCGACTTATTCGGCTCGTATAACAACCTAAAGATAAACGTCAATTTAGGATAGGGAATATTGAAGTGTAATGGATCGTGGATAATGGGTTTTGACTTGGTCATGATTTATAACTTGTAGCTTAATCTCTGGGGATTTACTTGAAGGAAAGTAGTGAATAGGATTATGCAAAGTATTGATGCACCAATTATGGCTTTAAAAAGGGACGATTTACAAATGAAGCAAAGTTAAATAACTTAAATGTAGAATAATTGTTTTAGTGCGTAAGTGTGAGATGAGAATAACTAAATAAATATACATATCATCAACATAATGATATATTGTATATTGAAAATGTTAATGAATAAGAGGATCATTTAAAATTAATAATTATTTTAATGGTATTCAGATATTAACATTTCTTTCCGTAACAAAATATTCATATTCAGGTACGCGAATGGTTTAGATGGGAAGTGTTCAAGTAAGGCCCATTATTCCGGTACGGCTGTGTGGCCGTCTGTACGGCCGACACGTGTCCCGAATTTTTTTTTTTTTTCTTTTTCTGAACGATTTTTTTTTTTTTTTAAGAACGAGTAAAAGTAATAGTTCAAATTTTATTATGGAATAGTTCATAACTTATAACAGGATAGTTCATGAACTATAATAGGATAGTTCATAGTGCAAAATTTATAAAGGAATGAAAGTAATAGTTCAAAACTTATTAATGAATAGTTCATAACTTGTAAAAGGATAGTTCATGAATTATAATAGAATAGTTCATAGTGCAAAATTTATAAAGGAGTGAAAATAATAGTTCAAAACTTATTATGGGATAGTTCATGAATTATAATATAATAGTTCATGAATTATAATAGAATAGTTTAAAATGCAAAAATTTATAAAGGAGTGAAAGTAATAGTTCAAAACTTATTATGGGATAGTTCATGAATTATAATAGAATAGTTCATGGATTATATTAAAAAGTAAAAGTTCATGGAGTATATGGGAATAGTTCAAAGTTTATAGGAGAATAGTGCATAAATTATAACATGGTAGTTCAAACAAATTTTCATTCGTTTCCGAAAAAAAAAAATTAAAAAATAAAAATAAAAATTCGGGACACGTGTCGCCCGTACGACCGTACCGTAATATAATAACCGTACCTGAACATTTACCTGATTTAGATCACTTAATTGTCTTTCTAATTATTGTATATATGCGTTTCAGGTATAAGAATTGTTTAGATTATTGAATCGTTTCAAGTATAATAACTTTAAGTTAATGTATACAATACAAGAATCGTGTACAATAAAATTATTTACATTAAATTGTATACGAGAGAAATTTTGAGTATCATAATTAACATATATTCTAGAGGAACAATAAAGTTACAAGAGTGAGCCAATTTACATGAAATATTAAAATAAGTAAAAATCATTAACAATAAAGAAACTGTAAAATCTTAAAATCTTAAAAAACTATGTATCCTATATATTTAATAAAAGCAATAACAAATAAATATATTTATATAATTTTAATAAAAACAATAAGAACTTGTGATAGCCGTGTTTCCAAAATTTTAATCGAGTTAATTTTGGATTTAATCAAGTGGATTAAGTTATCGATATATTGAAGACGGTCTAATTAAACACTTTGAAGTATGAGATACGGAGTTCATTGACGTTATGTGCGGACTTAGAAAATCTCGTTGAGTATGCCTAATGTTTACGGGATAGCCTCCCGAAAGTTACTATTCATCATCTTTCATCCCTAAAGCTTGGTTTTCCTCTCTTTTTGGCTTCTGTCACTCGGATTTGTCGTCGTCCTCATTTTCTCTCGGAACCGACATCACTACAACCCATATCCCCGTCGTCCAGATTCCCGATCATGAGGCCATATCGTGCAGCCTACCGAGTCTCTTCTCTCTTCGTCCGGGATTGGAGTCGAGAACCAGTAGCCGCCGGAGGAGAACGCCGATTGCCGCCCTCGCTTGCACGAGTATCGCCGGAGAAGTACAAACAACATCCCACAAGTATTAAGGGATCGAATGTAGTATAATCGGGTAACAAATCACAAGGATTGTGTCTGAATCAAATAACACTAATAGTTAATTATTTTAAGCAAACAAGAAAGAAATAAGCAAGGTGATAATATGATTTATCACCTTAATTTAGGCATGCATTTAGGTAGGTTTTCTCCTTTGTTTAGCATGAATAAGTCATAGTTTGTGTCATTTGCACTTATTAGTATCTACTTTGCAAGTATGTGTTGATCTCTCTTTGGTTCCCTTCTTTTGCACTCTACATACATTAGTGAGATTTAGGAGACTTTTGGTGGGATTTTCTGCACACTTTTCATTCGTCACCTTCATCTTGTAATTTTGAGAGAGAAAACTCAGTTTGTGTTCTTAGATTTTGACTAAATCAAAGTGAAAGTCTATTGTTGTATTCATGATATTTTTCATGCTTATTTGAAGGCATTATTAGCTAAGTATTCCTACCTTTTCTTGAGTTTTTAATCTATGAATTGCTTGCATCTTTCTTTGATGATTATTGAACTTGACATGCATATTAGTGGCTAGATGTTTTGTGGTTCTAGGGTGATAAATCAATGGTTATGTATTGGATAGTGATAACATGAGCTTGCATGTTAGATTAAGATGTTTAGGTTGCACGAACCCTATCATTTTAAAATCTCAGCCTATTCTTCACAAAATCTCGCCCGAGATTTTAACATTATCCACCCGAGATTTCCTTATGTTGTTTCTAATGGATGTGTTTGCATGTTAGGTTGTTGGATTGCTTACACCCTAGAGTTTATTGAGTTGAATCTAGCTTAGACTTGTCTAAAGTTAGCAAACCAAGGGAGGATTGAGACTTGCCCGGTAATATCTTCCCTTGGATATAGATTGTAACAACTGAAATTTTTTATTCCGGTTCGTGACTTGAGTCCCTATGATCGCGCCCCGCGATCGCTTTGAATTGTCTACCCACACTCACGCCCCGCTGTCCCGTCGCCGCGGTCGTGGTGACACAGAAAATCGCGTCTTATCTTTTGTAACCGTCGGGATCCTCTTTTCTTTTCGGTTTTGTTCCGATCTATTCCTCCTCTTAACCCTAACAGTCTTCTTTGTTCTCTCTTTCACATCGTTACCCTCTTTTCTCCTCATCTCTTATTCTTGTGCAAACCACATCTTCTCCTCTTTCCTCTTCGATATAATTCACACAATAATGTGATCGGCTTCCTTACCTACTCCCTACCTGTGACCCTTTGTCATGTATCGAAGAAGAGGACGAGCCGGAGCCTGGCCGTCATCTGTAGTAGTCACGGGACAAGGTAAGTTCTTTTATAGTTGGTTCTTCGATCTAGATCACTCACATGTTTGACGCAAGAAAGGGGAGTCAAATCTTCACCTTCGTCCTACAAGTAGTGAGATATTTGCACTGATCGAGAGTAAGGATCTTAAGTCTTCTGTACGAAGACGAAAAACCTAAATAATAGCAAGTCGACGCATCCCGCGGTCACGGCCAAGAAGCTTTGCGGTCGCGCTGGAGTATGCCTTATCGCAGTCGTGCCATCCCTTTGCTGCGGTCGCGTCTGTCACCGCGGTAGCGTATTGTCACCGTGGTCGCGCCCTCATTCCTCCGTGGTCGCGAAATATCTCCAGAAAGTGCCGAGCTTCAGTACATTGATCATTTCGTGTCGTTTAAGTTTGATAGGTTGTTAGTGTCATGTTAGGGTGGAACCTAGCAGAACTAGAGTGAATCCCAAGTAGTGAGTTGGAAGTTAGATTTGTGAGAAGATAAGGCTTTAGAATGATGATGATGATACGTTAAGAGTAGGCAAACTACTAAGATGCAATTTCGGATCTTGATATGAATGATAGATTGTTTATCTTCGTGCCTTGTTTATATCAGATTGTTGAGAGGTCTTGTACAGACCACGAGTTGAGATTAGCTGGACTTATCCTGTTACAAGTAAATCCTTTGGCTTATTTGTGTATTGTAATCCCCATTTGACAACATTAATTTGATGTTGTGCATATAAAATAAAACACAAAGGTGTATAAAATAAGATATAGTGACGGTTGGTTTAGGTAAGACAATCAATCCAATTTGGCACCGTCGGCAATCATCAGTGCATTTTTCTGATTGGTTCAATCTATATTTTAAAATTATAATTTTTTTTTAAAAGTTATTTGTTAACGTTAACTAATTAAAAAGTGAAAAACCAAAATGCGACGGAAAAGGAACAAAAGATTTAAACCGACTACTTACATATTTATTTTATTATTTTATATTTTATAATATATGTAGCTCTATATATGATGGGAATTTTTTACATTATATTTTCTTATTAGCATGAAGAATTATGTTCCCACGTTAATAATAATAGAATAACGAATTTAGAGCCCGTTTGGTTCCAACTCCGAAAACGGAAACGAATGGAAACGAATTTAGTTCATATGTATATCATTATTCATGAAATTTGATGGAAGCATTCCTTGTGATTTCATGCAAAATACACTTGTCTTCCCGCATTTTGTTTCCCTATAGGGTATCAAAATTAATCAAATTCAACTCCAATTACTTCAAACAATAATTCCAAAAACTTTGATGAATAAGGGTATACATATGGACTAAATTTGTTTCCATCCGTTTTCGATTCCGGAATTACAACCAAACGGGCCCTTAGTATATAAGATAGGTGAACTACTCCTCTCATTATCGATTGGTTATAGGATAGAACAACGTTAAACTTATGTGCTCAACTCACATATAATATTATATAGGCTTCATTGCTCTTATGTTTGACATCTATAACTTGAGTTGTGAAGTTATTAAAAAAATTTAAAAAAAAAGACTTATTTACTGAATTATCATATTTTTTTGGAAAGTTTAAACATTGGTATCGTAGAAAAAGAGTTATTATCTATTGAGGGATAATTAGGTGATATATCGACATCTTGATTAATAAACTGATCATTCCAGAGAGTGTATTAAAGATAAGAATTAAAATTAATGTCAACTAATCATTAGGGTTTAGATAATCTCATGATGATGAGGCGGGTTGTTGAATTAGCAAAAACAAAGTGTAAACTATGCAAATGTTAATGATTGGATTGGAATCAAGCTAGCTTAGCTGGAAAAATTATAGCTTAGGAGATCTGTAAAATTTAATTTAATTTAATTAAAAAAAGTTTGACCCAAATTAGAAATTTGAAAAAAATTCTATTACTAACAAATATATTTATAAATGAAAAATATTTATAATCTTATGTATAGAAGTGATTTAGAAGACATCAATAGTAAAATAAAAATGTAACCCATGATAATTGAACTTGGGTTGATTAGAAATAATCAAAGTAATTACATTGTACTTTACCATTAGGATATTTAAACTCAAGTAAACTCTTAGGGCCCGTTTGGTTTGAACTCCGGAATCGAAAACGGAATGGAAACGAATCTAGTTCATATGTATACCCTTGTTCATGAAAGTTATTGGAATCATTCCTTGTGATTTGAAGTAATTGGAGTTGAATTTGATTTCTTTTGATACCTGTAGGGTAATAAAATATGGGAAGGCAAGTGCATTTTGCATGTAAACACAAAAAATGATTTCATAGAACTTCATGAATAAGGATATACATAAGGACTAAATTCGTTTCCATTCCGTTTCCGTTTCTGAAGTTGGAACCAAACGTGCCCTTAAAGTTATAACATTTATTAACTGAGCTTTATTTAAAAAGGCATTATATAAAATAACCATACATTGCGGAGGAGTTGATGGTCTACAAACATGAGTTTCAAAATTTGTATACGAGTTGGTCTATGTTGTGTTCTCAAGGCTAACTACTCCCCCACAATATTGATTATTGAACAAAATGTGCCTCGTGGAAAATGAGTAAACCCTAAACAAGAATGCAAACTAAGGGACAAAACCGTAAATATATAAGATACGACCTTTGAGCCGGGTTTTTATACGTCCACTGTCCACATTCAACTTGTTTACAAGGTGTACGAGTTTGAGTTGAGCTGAGTTTTATTTGAGTAAAATGTGTTCATACTAGGTGATTTAGAAAGTCCACGAGTTCGAGTAGAGATGAGCGGGAGTTGAGCCCAATACGAGCTCGATTTGTTCGGCTTATGTAATAAATGTAACAAAAACTAACTCATCTAGTCATCTCTAAAGCAGTTATTCTAGTCGAATGAGCTGATTTTTGGTGTTTTCAGTTCGTTTAGAGAGTAAACGAGTTCGAGTAATAAAAAAATTGCATCGCTTTGTAAGCCATCTTTTATGATCTGTGAAACTCTATCCTAAATAACATGTAAAATGGTGTCTTGCTGGGCCCAAAGAGAACACAGCCCAAGAATTAATCATGCCGATGTTGGGCTGGGCCCATTTAAGTTGGGCCCATTTAGGATGGGCCCATTTTACGTAGACTCAAAATTCGGCCCAATAACGCCCGACAGTATACTGGGTTTTTTTGGTCAAGAGAGTTTAGAGTCGAGAAAATATGAAATCGAAACTTAACAAAATTCGTCAATTCCAAATAAAAAGTAATATAATTTATAATACTACTTGTCTTTGTTTCGGTATTGATAGTTTTATTAAAATAACTATTAGATTATTTTGTAATTACTATCCGAAAGAGGACGATATAGATGAGTTCCCGCTTCCTATTGGAGTAGGGTTTTTTTTTTAATTTTTTTTTTATCAAAATTAATAATTAACACAAGTTTTATTACAAATTATTATTAGATTATTTTGTAATTATTTTTGTTGCCTTGCCTATATCTTCTATTTCTGTAAATTATAATTAGACAATTTTGATAAATAGACTTTTTTGAAAAAACTGGATTAGTAAATAGGCTTTTTAACGTTTCAATTAAATAAATATACTCTAACCTTTTGTAATTATTTTAAAATTTTACACACTCATCTTCTCTCAAGGGTACATATACTAAACACAAAACTAGAAAAAGCCTAATAAACCAAATTGTTTCATTATAAAATACAAATAATACCTTTGTCGTAAAATGAAACCATCAACTTTGACTTTATTTATTAATTTTTATTTTTTTTAAAAAAATCATCTTCCATGAAATATTTTCAACTTTATCGAATTAAAACCGACATTTTCTGATTTAAATTTTTTTCAAAGTAAGTCATGCTTAATCCATGGAAAATTTGGGAATAGATTTGCCAAATTGCTCTTGGTTGACACGTCAATTTTATAATATTTTTTAGAGAAAATTTGAAGAGTCCATTGTGTACAGATTTGAGTATTATTGGTATATTTGTTATTCCATGATAATAAGCCATATTATAAAATAATGTTGTCTCCATGCCGTTATCTTTTGGGAAGATGTTGAGTTCATTTATGTAACAAAGGATCCTTGTGAGTTGTGATGATGACAAGTCATGAGCTCAACTATCTCTTCTTCCTTTCACCGCTCTTCATTCTTCTATATCATAATTCCCAACACGACAAAGCTTACTATATGTAAAAGAAACCAAAATAAAATATAAAAAAGAAAAGCAAAATGATATTTTATTTTTTTCTATATTTTAATTATCATGTAGAGAGTAGGTATTAGGAACATATCTTAGCCCTACATTTGATGGCTTAGAATCTCATAAAAGGCTATGCCAAACGTGGGTCCTTGTCCACAACTACTCAGGCCAATATTAATAAATAATAATACATTTTATTATAGACATGTAAATAAGTAATTAATTAATTATATAAAGCTTGAAAATAATGTGCAGATATACCTAGATAATTCATTTAGTACATAAACTTTAATGTTCAAAATATTATTATTTTCTTTAAGCATATTCCTTTGTATCGTACAAAGTTGCTATAATATTCACTTAAAAATAAATATAATTATTTTTTAAATTTTATCGACCTATTTTAGGGGTGAGCATAGGTCCAAAACTGAAGCGAACCGCTAAAAACAGAACCGAACCTATAACCGATTTTTCAAAAACCGAACCTATAAAAGTAGGTTCGGTTTCGGTTTGGACCTAAAACCGAAAACTCGAGATATTGGAACCTAAAACCGAGTCTATTAGATCGGTTTCGGTTCGGTTTAAGTTTTGAACCTAAATGAACCTAAAAAATAAAAAATAAAACTTACAATAATCCAAAACCGCTTTTTAATTTATTAAATATAAATTCGGTTTTCGGTTTTTTTTCTTCCGGTTTTACGGTTTTGGACCGAAACCGAAATCGTAAAAAATAAGGACTTAAGACCGAACCTAAATCGACGATTTAGGTTTGGTCTGGACCGAAATTACTCGATTCGGATTATCTGAACCGAACCTAACTTGCTCAACCCTATCTATGTCATTCGAGAATATATATATATATATATATATATATATATATATATATATATATATATATATATATATATATATATATATATATATATATATATAGATAGTTAGATAGATATAGGGAGAGAGAATTAATTTGCAAGAGCATTCTACTAATTAATGGATAAATTTCATAACTTTTAAAAATAAGAAATATAGATAAAATATTTTTTTACAATTTAATATTTTCAAAATATCAGTAAAAAAAACTAATAATATTTTAATATAATATATATATATATATACGGTAACCATACATTTTGACAAAAAAAAATCGATAAAAGAGGTAATTTAAGAACATTGGAACAAATAATTTGGGAGTTTTTACATTCATATAGATATACAACACATTATAATGTGATAAAGTATTTTTTATGGATCTTATATTAAACAAAGTAGTTTTCATACTCGAAACATGCAAATAATAAACTTTACAATGTATATGTTGACGATCTTACGAGCCATAAATAAAATGAAATAAATTCAAAATTATACCTTGATCTTAAACTCAAACGAGATGCCAATTAATCTGTAATTTTTTTATTATATAATATAATGTCGAAAAAGAAGCAATGCCATATATATTGGATATATGTCACTATCATAGAGTCACTTAATAGGTAGGGTTAAATGTCTAATAGTGAGAGTATTGTGCTTTAAGTTAATGGCATGCATGTACGTACCATTGAGTTGGTTGTTCGTTGGACTTTTATAATCACTCTTTTTAATTAACACACCCCTGTACATCACCTGCTCTCCTAGCGAGCGATATATAGAGAGGGTGCTGTTCAGCTAAGACACATTATTTCGGTACGGGCGTGCGGTTGAACGTAGAGCCGACACGTGTACCGATTTTTTTTTTAATTATTATTATTTTTATTTGTTTCAGAAACGAGTGAATGTAATAGTTCAAAATTTATTAAGGAATATTTCATAAATTATAAAAGGATAGTTCATGAATTATAATAAAATAGTTCATAGTGCAAAATTTATAAAGGAGTGAAACTAATAGTTCAAAACTTATTATGGGATAGTTCATAAATTATAATAGAATAGTTCTTGAATTATAATAGAATAGTTCAAAGTGCAAAATTTATAAAGGATAGTGCATAACTTATTCATGAATTACAATTGAATAGTTTATAACATATAAACGATTAATTTATAAATAATTTGATATAATATATTAAAAAGTAATAGTTCATGAATTATATGGGAATAGTTCAAAGTTTATAAGAGAATAGTGAATGGTAGTTCAAAAATTTTTTCATTCGTTTCCGATTTTTTTTCCGGGACACGTGTCGGCTCTACGTTTAGCCGGACGCCGTACCGCAATAAATGAACCATACCTGAACAAAAGCCTACAAATATATATATATATATATATATATATATATATATATATATATATATATATATATATATATATATATATATATAAAAGCCTATATATATGTAAAAGCCTATATAGCTATATTAAAAAAACCTAGTTACTTATAATTCTTAATAGAATATATCTATATATTACTAAATCATCTCTCATTTTATCACGTATCATTGATTATTTTGTTAAAAATAATTTAAACAAAATTAACAAATTGCTATTAACAAATCTTCTAACAAGATTTTACACATTTTTAAATTTAATACTAAATTAAACTTTACTCCTCTACATTTATATAATAAAGTAACTGCTATGAATGAGAATCAAAATCCAATCTCATCAATTTTATTTTATTTTATTTTATTTTCTCATTGATAATTTATTGAGGTATAAATATAATACTCTAATAATAATTTTTATAATCGATTTTTATTTATATCCTTTTATTTAGTAAAAAAATTATAATTTAATTCTAAAACATATTAGTCATATTACTTAATAAAAAAATATTTTTTTATAGTTTAATATCCAATACATAATATCTAAAATCTAAATTATAATATTTTTTATTTAGATAAAAATCGTGTGGGCTAAACTAACTTAGGCTAAAAACTTTATTACGTAATTAGTGATCATAAACATTATCGTTCAATCCAAAGCCTAATTACATATCGTAATCTTAGATTGAAATAAAAAATTTGTGGGTAGATCGAACATATAAGAATCCTAAGTGGGTTAAAAAAATGGAGCCGTAGGGTTCCTCGAGAAGGAACCATCCACATGGGCAAGAGAAGAAAAGAAATGAATAATATATGTATGGATAGTAGCTTCCAAGTTTAGAGTTTCATTTATGTTTATCCTTGCAGATTTGCAGACTTCAATTTGGCCCACCGACGTAGACGTCACTGAAGGAATTGTGTCCTTTATCCAAGGTGCAATTACTGATGATGAGATAGGACATTAAATATAGGGATATATATAATCCGATAATATTAGGGGTCATGGCGTTTTGCTAGAAGCTAACCATGATCGGTACATTTATATGATAAAATGTATTGCTAGTGTTATCGGGTCCTACGAGGTCACACCATAACGAGCAGGAGAACTGAATCAATTAATGAGAGAATTACCATATAGGAGTATATGGTGGAAAAGGATATATTTTGTAGGAGTACAAAATATATTAAGGAATTGGTAATTAATAATAGATAAGGGGTTATTTATTTATTAATTACTAAAATATATATTTTATATTTTAAGGTCGGGCTTTTTAATAGTTAAAAAGCCCAACCCTAAATTTATATAATTGAACGATCGATTAGAGGATTTAACGTAAGAAAACATTCAGCCGTGTATTCACGTAAGAAGCGACGTTCTTCCTCTTCGATCCCTCTCTCTCAAAAGCTTCATCCTTTGTTCTAGCAATCGAAGGTTAAGGCGATTCTTGTTCAATCTCGGGTGGACCAACTAGAGGAGTAACATTTGAGACTCTACATATCCTTGAAGGAGTTATCGAACACGCATCAAAAGGTATTCCTTTTCCCCTTATCTAATCTATTATGCATGCGATCCATGTTTAGATGTTTAGGAAATCGTTTCCTGAAATTCCGCTTTTACACATCTAAAATCCCAACAGTGGTATCAGAGCCTCTTGCATAAATTGATTAGATCAAATTAAAAAGGCCATGTATTGATGCATGTATTGATTGTTTTGTTTCAATTACGAAAGAGATTGTTTGTATGGATTAATTTGCATGATTAAGGTGTAAAATTGGATGCTTAATAATTAAGCATGATTAGTTTATTAAGGAAATTGTTTCCATGAATGTTGCGGCAGTTTACGTAGGTTAATAGGTTTCTATAAGATAATGATGAAACAAAAATCCTTAATGATGATTAAGGAATTGCTTAATATGATTAAGCAAGTTAAACTTACGCATACATGTACGGCATTAAAATTAGGGTTTTTAATTTCATTTTTTTTGGGTTTTAGATTATTTTTATTAATTATCTAATTTGATTAGTTATTTATTTAAATAATAATTATTTCTAAAAGATATTATATATGATATTATATCTAGATAAATATGATTTATCAAGTTGGAAATAAATAAATTTAATTTGTTAAGATATGAGATATTTTAACTTAGTTAAATTATACCCTAAAATAAAAGATAAGATTTGCTTCCTAAAAGATATTATATATGATATGATATCTAGATAAATATGATTTATCAAGTTGAAAGTAAATAAATTTAATTTGTTAAGATATGAGATATTTTACCCTAAAATAAAAAGATAAGATTTGCTTCCTAAAAGATATTATATGAGATATTATATCTAGATAAATATGATTTATCAGGATGGAAACAAATAAATTTAAATTTGTTAAGATATGAGATATTTTAACTTAGTTAAATTATATCTTAAAATTAAAAGATATTATATGAGATATTCTATCTAGATAAATATGATTTATTTTCTTTTTAAAATAATTTTTTTTTAGGATAAATATGATTTATCTTATTTGGAGATTATAATTTAATTATATTAGGATATATGATATCTTACTTAATTAAATTTTATCTTAAAATAAAAGATACCCACCTTTTATGGAAAATTGCTTATTTATGTATGAGGTCTTAATTTAGAAATGTTCTAAATTTTGACAAGTTACTAAAATAATAAATATGTCTAATCTTAGCAATGATCTAACATTAGAAACGTTCTAATATTAGCTAGTTACTAATTTTAGAAAGTTACCATAAATAGAAAGATACTAATTTTGGAAAGGTTCCGAATTTAGAAATTTTACACCTTTAGCATTTTAATGATTAATATATGATATTAATACCATACACAATATGATTGATTAAAACAATACCGGAAAGGAGTTTCCAATTCTATATTTTTTTATGTGATAAAGTGGTTATGTGTATTTTTTTTTAAATATCATATATGCCATGCTTGTATGTATGTGTATAGTGATATGCTCGTGCAGGCGGTTACTAGTATGGCCCCAATCTTAGGATAGTTAAATACGATCTGCGCATCGTTATAGTTTTATTGTACACGATCTGCGTATCGTTGTGTATTTTTGTAATTTTCAATTTCTGCAAGAGTTATTTTTTTAAATTCATTATACAAGAAGACTAGAGTCCTAAGGAGCCCGAAGGATGGAGATCCATGGAGGTCCAAGAATGAAGATTCTTTTTGAGGGGCCATACTAGAAACCATTAATTTAATGCGTTTTTTGAATGCCTTAAATTTCCACTTGTATGCTTGTTTGTTATTTTTGCTATGAGTTCACTTTTAAATAACAACCTCGCATGCTTAAAAACGTCCCTTAAAAGAATATTGAGAATTGTCTTCCCATATCATAACCGATCCCTATCTAGGAATTTGTAGGATAGGTTCCGTCAAAGCGGGGTGTCCTTACTTTGACCTAGATATATTGCGGGTATGCTCATACTAAGGGGCATGCTGCTTTGATATGGTTAACTCAACAAAAGACCAAAAGATAAAGTTTTGGATTTTGAGACATAAGGGTGAGTTCACATGAGATGTGTTCCCATCAACCAAGAATTATAAGGAGTTATAATTAGTAAAGGAGTTTACTTACCTTGATTATATGAGACTTAGGGCAGTGCCAAAGTACGCTAAGGTTCATATATGATAGGATCTTGGAATCATTTTTGCTCACTAAGGGAATTGATAATATGAGTAGAAATGTGCAAAAACTTCAATTGTTTATAATTGTTATAACAGTTTATAGCTTTTGCAAAATCAATCATAACTTATCTGCATTTTATTATTCTGTGTTTTTGTAGTCCACCATGTCAAACAAAAACCTCATATCTTCTTTACGCTCCATACTCGATAAAAAGAAAATGAACGAACACAACTTCCTTAATTGGGAGAGAAATCAGAGAATTGTTCTCAAGTCGGAGAACCAAGAGGATGTCTTGGAACATCCAATCCCTAAACTCACATTGAACTCATTTGATGAGAACCATGTGACGTACATGGAGGATAAGAAGCAGGGGAATGTCTCCACTTTGGGTATTCATGTTGTTGAAATTTTGTCAACTAATTCTATTTCATGGGTATTGGATACCGGATGTGTTTCTCACATTACTTCGAATGTACAAGCACTAAGAAATAGAAGGACGTTGCGGAAGGGAGAGGCAGATCTACGAGTTGGTAATGGAGCAAGAGTTGCTGCTGTTTCCATTGGAGATTATTGCTTGACTTTACCTTCTGGCTTAGAGATAGAACTTAATAATTGTTATTTTGTTCCATGCATTACTAAGAACTTAATTTCAATTTCAGTTTTAAACCGTGAAGGTTATACATTTACCATTACTGGTCACATGATGATGGAGATTTATAGGAATGGTATTTATTATGGTCGTGCAAATATGAGTAGTAATGGACTATACATATTAGACCTCAAAACTGAGATATATAACATTAATACAAAAAGGCAAAAGTCGAATGAAACAAACGAAGCAAACCTATGGCATTGTCGATTGGGTCACGTAGGCATAAAGCGCATTAAGGAACTCCAGACAGTTGGATTACTTAAACCATTTGATTTGGAATCATTTGAAACATGGGAGTCGTGCCTAATGGGAAAGATGACAAGGTCACCCTTCACTGGGAAGAGTGAACGGACTTCTGAACTTCTAGCCCTCATACATACGGATGTATGTGGACCTATGAGTAAAGAGGCTAGGTCTGGCTATCGCTACTTCATTACATTTACTGATGATTTTAGTAGATACGGGTATATCTACTTAATGAAACAGAAATCAGAATCCTTTGAAAAGTTCAAGGAATTCCAGAATGAAGTGGAAAGACAAACAGGCAAGAAGATAAAAGTGCTTCGATCAGATCGAGGAGGCGAATATCTGAGCCATGAATTCGATCATCATTTGAGAAATTGTGGAATTGTGACACAACTCACTCCCCCGGGCACTCCACAACTAAATGGTGTGTCTGAGAGGAGGAACAGGACTTTGTTAGACAGTGTCCGTTCAATGATGAGTTTTGCGGATCTTCCATTATCCTTTTGGGGATATGCTCTCCAAACAGCTGCGTTCGTTCTAAACAGGACTCCGTCACGTTCAGTTGACAAGACACCATATGAGATATGGACAGGAAAGGTTCCTCACTTGTCATTTCTGAGGGTCTGGGGGTGCGAAGCTTATGTAAAACGTTTACAATCTGATAAACTAGCACCGAAATCAGACAAATGTTACTTCGTAGGATATCCCAAGCAAACAAAGGGGTATGATTTCTACCATCCCATAGAGAACAAAGTGTTTGTTGCTCGGGATAGTGTCTTTTTGGAAAAGGAATTCTTTTCCAATAAGCCAAGTGGGAGAAAAGTTCAAATTAATGAGATTAATTGTGAGCAAGAAACGCAACAACACGAGGACATACAAGATGTCACTGAGGAACTTGACTATTTTAATGAACCTCTTATGAGGCAAGTTAATCCAGTTCAAGAATCAATTCCTACAGTAGATCAGGCTGAAGAGGAACCACATATTGATGTGGAGAACTCTACAAATGAGGAACTGCATAATGATGTAGGAAATCATACAGTTGAAATCTCTCCTATTGTTGGCCCAAATTGGAGATCAAATAGGGTAAGGCAACAACCTAGACATTTGGATGACTATGTGTTGCATGCCGAGATCGAAGTGCTCCTAATGGAGCATAACGAGCCCGCTTCCTACAAGCAAGCTGTGACGGATCAGAACTCCGAAAAATGGCTTGAAGCCATGAGATCCGAAATGGAATCCATGTCTGAAAATCAAGTATGGGACTTGATTGATTTGCCTAATGGGGTAAAACCTATTGGTTGCAAATGGGTCTTTAAAGTAAAGACAGACAAGGATGGAAATATCTCTGTTTATAAAGCAAGGTTGGTTGCTAAGGGATTTAAACAAATTCATGGTATTGACTATGAGGAGACATTTGCCCCGGTCGTCATGATCCGGTCCATTAGGATAATCCTAGCGATTGCCGCCTTCTATGATTATGAGATATGGCAAATGGATGTCAAGACCGCATTTCTAAATGGCTGTTTAGAAGAGGATGTATATATGATGCAACCTGAGGGTTTTGAGGATCCGAAATATCCTAGGAAGGTTTGCAAGCTTAAGAAGTCCATTTATGGACTGAAGCAAGCATCCAGGAGTTGGAATCTTCGATTTGATGAAGTGATCAAACAGTTTGATTTCATCAGATGTGAAGAAGAACCATGCGTTTACAAAAAGTTGAGTGGGAGCAAGGTGACTTTCCTAGTCTTGTATGTGGATGACATACTACTCATTGGGAATGACATTCCGATGCTGGAAACAGTAAAGGGGTGGCTTAAGAAGCATTTCTCAATGAAAGATCTAGGGGAGGCCGAGTACATACTAGGCATCAAGATCTATAGAGATAGATCTAGAAGGCTTATTGGTCTCAGTCAAGGAACTTATATAGATAAGGTTCTACAGAGATTCAAGATGACAGATTCCAAGAAAGGATATCTGCCTATGCAACATGGGATCCATCTCAGCAAGACCCAGTGTCCTAAGACACCTGGTGAGATTGAGAGGATGAGCAAGGTTCCCTATGCCTCTGCTATAGGATCCATCATGTATGCAATGACCTGTACTCGACCAGATGTTGCATATGCTTTGAGTATGTGTAGCAGGTACCAGTCGAACCCCGGTGACATTCACTGGCAAGTTGCGAAGAACATCCTAAAGTACTTGCGAAGGACTAAAGATGATCTACTGGTATATGGAGGTGATGATGAGTTAGTCATCAAGGGCTATACCGATGCTAGTTTCCAGACTGACAGAGATGGCTTTGAGTCACAGTCTGGATACGTCTTCATTTTGAATGGAGGAGCGGTAAGTTGGAAAAGCCAAAAGCAGGACACGGTTGCGGACTCAACCACAGAAGCAGAATACATTGCTGCGGGAGAAGCGGCTAAGGAAGCGATCTGGATTAGGCAGTTCATAGCTGAGCTCGGCGTTGTCCCTAGCGTGACGAGGGCAGTTGACGTCTATTGTGATAACAATGGCGCGATTGCTCAAGCGAAGGAACCTAGCTCAAGCTCCAAATCCAGACATGTTCTGCGGAAGTATCACATGATCAGACACTATGTTGATCGGGGTGATGTAAGGGTGTGCAAGGTGCACACAGATGATAACATTGCAGACCCACTGACTAAACCCATGAATAGGCCTAAGCATGATAGTCATACTCGGGCCAAAGGGCTCAAACACGTTAGAGAATTCTTTTGAACTTATGTGTTTGGATTGAGAAAACGTTTGTTTTTGTCATGGAGTTTATGATTGTTTTATATATGAGTTTTCATATTCTTATTTGATTATTACTTGAATATTAAATAAAGTATCCAAACAATTTATTAATTATCAAATGTGCTTACTGGAAAAGTTCCGGTGAATGAAACCACATTAAGTGAACTGAAATTATTAAATTGAAAGGATCCGTGGTCTAAGTCGTTAACTTGGATACAAACGACTCTAAAGTAGACCATCTTGTGAGCGAATGATGAACGTGGGTTTCATAGTTCATAGGACATGGAGATGTCCAATCGCTTACATAGGTGAGTATGGTGATACTCATCGGATAGACCGATCCTATGGCTCTCATGACTTATTGAGGAGTTATAGCGATTATCATTATCAGTGAGTTCCTTAACATGAGCTTGATATAACTTTCATTTGAAGGATGACATATCTTAGATACTGTTAAGCGCTGACCGTAACAGGCAGCTATAAAGGCAGTAATCAGGGTGGTCAAAATTTGAGTGGGAGTTATAGTCGTTGCAAGATTGGATTAATCCTCCTATACCAGCATACTTTGATATGTTGGGAAGGATTGGTGTCCCCGGCCACTTGAAGAGTGAGAACTGTGTAAACGCATGGCCATGCTCAGATTTGATCTGTACTGACAGTTTGATCTCAGGAGTTCAAGAAACATATCTGATGGCAAAGATGGTTTCCATCACATAGTCAGATAAGGACATTAAGCGATAAGGGAATTTTTAACATTGCACACTTGTATGAAAGTACAAGTGGGAGACTGAAGGAATTGTGTCCTTTATCCAAGGTGCAATTACTGATGATGAGATAGGACATTAAATATAGGGATATATATAATCCGATAATATTAGGGGTCATGGCGTTTTGCTAGAAGCTAACCATGATCGGTACATTTATATGATAAAATGTATTGCTAGTGTTATCGGGTCCTACGAGGTCACACCATAACGAGCAGGAGAACTGAATCAATTAATGAGAGAATTACCATATAGGAGTATATGGTGGAAAAGGATATATTTTGTAGGAGTACAAAATATATTAAGGAATTGGTAATTAATAATAGATAAGGGGTTATTTATTTATTAATTACTAAAATATATATTTTATATTTTAAGGTCGGGCTTTTTAATAGTTAAAAAGCCCAACCCTAAATTTATATAATTGAACGATCGATTAGAGGATTTAACGTAAGAAAACATTCAGCCGTGTATTCACGTAAGAAGCGACGTTCTTCCTCTTCGATCCCTCTCTCTCAAAAGCTTCATCCTTTGTTCTAGCAATCGAAGGTTAAGGCGATTCTTGTTCAATCTCGGGTGGACCAACTAGAGGAGTAACATTTGAGACTCTACATATCCTTGAAGGAGTTATCGAACACGCATCAAAAGGTATTCCTTTTCCCCTTATCTAATCTATTATGCATGCGATCCATGTTTAGATGTTTAGGAAATCGTTTCCTGAAATTCCGCTTTTACACATCTAAAATCCCAACAGTCACTTGCTCGAATATTATGTGTATATACTTGATTCGTGTGTATTATATGATCGTTGACGAGTTCACCTACTTAAGTTTCTAGGTACTAATAGTAGATTGGGTTAAAGTTTATTACAATTTACCCTTAAATTTTAGGCTTTCAATATATTCAATTAGATTCATGGTAATCCAAGTTTGCTCGATCTATCAATGAATATGTTTTCGAGACCCATGGGAAACTGATGAACATGCTTCGTGTCTTTCGACAAGTACATGTGTACTTGTAGATCTGACCAGATATATATAGTTGTGAATCTAGGTCGCCCCACAGGTGTTGGTGACGACCAAAATACACACCAATCGAGTCATTTTCCTAAGTGCAACAAGCAATTGCATATCAGATTTGGAGCAGATGGTCGAAGAATATTATCAGCTAAACAACTGTGAGTATATAAATCCGTCCAAACTTCTTTGACCATAGGATGTCTAGGGATGAAAGAACATAAAGAAGAGTTAAGCACACAACTAACCAACAAGTTGACATTCTTCCCATACTTGAATTCATTTGATGTTTGAGCTTGTATGGTAATAGTACCATCCAAGAAACGGTTTTTACGTTTGATAAAAAATGCAGTATTGAGAGTTATTTTCATTCTGGGTAGTTATCACCCTTTAGAGTCAACCGACAAATCGAATGACTAGAAAGACCGGAAGGATGAGGGTAGAATTCCAAAGCCGGAGTTACAGGGACAACGATCATCATAGATAGATAGAGAAAAGAGAGGGGGTAGAATATGAGATAGAAGATCTTTGTAGTAATTAGAAAATAGGATCGAAAATTAGTCTTATACCATATAGAATAGATAGATTAGATGGAGTAGAATGTTTTTATTATTCTTGTAAAATATAAAAATATTTATATAAATGAAGATATTATAAAAAGGAAGATACCGGTTTAATGGCGCGTTCGGTAGAAGGATATTGTTGTAGTAATCAGGATTATAATCTCATGAAATTATATTGGAAGATTAATGTGGCCTTTTTATAATCCAATTCAGTCTGGACTATTGGGATTGTCATGATTATTGTGAGGATTATACCAAAATAATTTCCCTCCCTCTACCAAACGCAACCTAGATATATGCGAAATGAAAGCATAATGGACGACAACAAGTGCATGTGATATCGATATTTTTTGAAGTATTGTTTGTCTAAGACAGATATTCAACTTATCCAAAATTTTAATCTCGCGCCCAATCTTATTTTTATTATTTCGGTCAAACAGAGTCCGATCTCAAGCTCGATTTCATTAATTTTACAAAGCCACCTATAATAAAGGATATATAAAATATATTTCTAAACGATCTGCTCGGATCGAACTCGATTAATCGAGCTTCACAATACATTCATACTTGTCTTATTTTATAATTTAAACAAAACGATTTAATTTTAAACTCAGTTCGAGAAAAGCTGGAAGAATACAATAAAGCGAAGAGGAAGTAGTAACATTGCAAGTTTGTAACCGATACATTGCGCAAATCTCAGATAATTTCATAGAGATAATGCACATGAATCCAACTAATTAGAATAATTGATAGGTAATGGTTTTAATAATTAACATGTCGTATTTCCAACAATTAAAAGACAAAGGGTTCCAAATCTAGTCCTGACACGTGTCCCATACACGTGGATGCCTCGGATACCCTTCACCCTAACCCTCTTCTTTAAGAGGAAGATCGATAAATTATTATTTATTTTATTTTTTTTGCCAATTTCAAGCTATTATTTCACAAATCAAGACCATATATATATATATATATATATATATATATATATATATATATATATATATATAGTTAAATTGTTGGACAAATATCATAATAATAGGAATTGATACGAGCGTTTAAGATAACATTTGGAGTAACCTCTAATATTTTATATTGAAAAATATTTTCAAATCACAATTTTAAGCATTTTATTTAGTAAATAAAGTAATATTTGACATAAATAAAATGATTTAAAATTATTATCACCAAAAACAAGTGTTTGACCCTACTTCCTAGGCAATTAGGACAGGCACGCACGGGTTCTCCTACTAACTTTAAGTTTACAATTTTTAATACTTTGTGGTTATTATTTTTTAATATTAAATGATTCGATGTAATATACATATATTAGGAGATAATTAATTATAATTTTTTATATTTAATTATTGCCTCTCTTTTTTGTACAACTTGACGATAAGATTTCCTTACAAGTATATAGTATACGTTTTCTTTCATTTCCTTATCTCTAGACGTTTCTGCATAATGAAATAATGATTTAAGTAAAGAAATTGAACGATTAAATATAAGTCTCAACCAAAAAAAGAAACTGATTTTACGAATTTTTATTTAAATAAATTTATAATTTTTAAAAATATAAAATAGCACTAAGTAGTTAATATTTAGTAAAAATAAAATTGAAAATTTTAGTTTATTAATTTAATTCCTAGAAAATATTAAATAAAGAATAAAATATTAAATAAAGAATAAATATTTAAATAAATAATATATATATAGAGAAAAAAATTAATTTACTAATTACCAATTTGATGATAAATAATTAAAAATTAGTGGATCAACTAATAAAGGGTGTTATAATAATCTTACATGAAATTTATTTGTAAAATGGTAATTAATAGAAAATTTTAGGTGATTTATAAAAATAAAATGTCAAATGATTTTAGTGTTTTTCCTCTTATAATAAATTTTTTGATAAAATTCTTGATACTTTTTAACGAAAAATTATTTTGTAAGAGGTATATAATCTAAATAATTTTTCGGATACATTCAAGAAACATATAAATTCCGTTATAAAATTTATAAATAATTTTTTCGCAGTAATGTGAGGAAAAAGTTGAGTTTTTTTTTTTTCTACAGTAGAACTAATACTGCATAGAATTAGGAATCGGTGTCATTACCTACATTTTTCTCTTAAATCTAATGGATCAACTAATAAAATGTTTTTTTTTTGAAATAAATTAAATATTTTTTGGTTAGAAAAATACATGATCAAATAATTGTAATAAAATTTATAAAACCTAACATGAACAAAGAAAAATACCAAAATATCTAAGGATAAAGTTAAGTAGAAAATAGTTGTTGATGATTTTATGTAATTTCTTAAGCATATAAAACAAAGTTTGATGCAATTTACCCTACTCTTTGTAAGAAGACGTCGGCGAGATCTATGACAGCAGTACAAGGCACGTGTTTGGTTAAACGCCGTCGTTTTCAGTAACTCAGCTTTTCAGTATCCGATGTTTAACCTTACGGCTTACCCAGAGTTTCACTTCATAGTAGAGAAATACGTCTGAGTTGACTCGGTAGATTTCTACTTTCTTCTTTTCTTCCATTCACAACCAAAAAAATCTCTCAAATCCGGACACAAACTCATCAATTTTCTCCGCTTCATGAGGACAAGATCTCAAATCTCTCAATTAATCTTCAATGGCGGATCAATTCATCTATAGACAATGAAGATTACCCCCAATCAATATCCACCTCCGCCTCCGCCACCCGCTAATCCCGATCTTCGCCGGAAGAAGTCTCTTCACCGGAAACCTTCTCGCCGGAGGACTGTTGTAGCCGCTTCCAGGACTCCGAGGTCTCAGCTGTCCGGTAAGCGGGCTGGACCGCCTACTCCTCTTCTCCGGTGGAAGTTCGATGATGCTGGAGAAGTGAACGGAGAAAGGGATTTGGTAAATAATGTTGCCGATGTTGGTGGTGATAGGTCGGTGATTGAATTGGACGGGGTCGGGGATCGGAGGGCAAGGAGAGGAGCGAATAACAGTGGAGGACCGGTTTCGGTTAGGAAGCTCGCTGCTGCCCTCTGGCGGCTTCAGCCACCGGAGTTCGGTTCCGGTGGTGGTGGTGCTGGTGCCGGACAAGAGCGCCACCGGTCGAAGAAGGAGGATGATCGGTTAGGGTTTAAGGTGCGCTTGATGTCCCCCTCCTTTTTTCTTTAACCAAAACGTTACTTTGAAGATCTGAAATTCATCCTCGTTTTTGTGCAAATGTGTTTTGTATTGTTTCCATCTTCCGTTTCTCTTTCTGAATCATTAATTTGAAGTGAAAGCATGTAATGTCTGATGAACTTGCAAATTTTGAATAGGAAGATGTGGATAGACCCTAGCTGATATTATTGCCTAAGATCAAATGCAGCTCATCAAATTTCTGGTAGAACTTCCTGATTATATTGTAACTATCAACTGATGAGTATAATGTATGATTCTCTATGTCAACACACCTAATTTTAGATTCAGAGCTGGCTAATCAATACTTCAAATGATAAATGTCAGGATCCCATGTCGAGGTAGAGTCTGATTCTGCTAAAATTTCTAGGTTTTCTTATATAATACCCAGTGATGATCTATTCACTACTGTGCATCCATAAGTTAATCTCTTTACTTGATTGATCTTCCATTTTCTTTCGGGTTGATTGTATGTATGAAGGATAATGAAGCTAGAGGATTTGTATTCATTTGCATCCGTGCTATGCTTCTCTTGCCGTTTTGTCGCGACTCATTAACTGTGCTCTTACAAGCTGTCTTGTTTACATGGATCTCATATTATTAGCAGGATAACGTGAGTATACAATCTGATTAAATTTGTCTTTTTTTGCAGCAAGGGACCAGCCATATAGCTGAACAGATGCCTATCCATCACAAACGCAGAGGATTTGGTGTTGAGGCGAAAGTGCAACCTATGAGTCCATGCTCTGTGAATGGTCCAGTGAATGGATACACCTGTGAGGTAATCTTTGTTGCCGAATTGTCGAAAGATCTTCATTTGTGCATTCACTAAACATATTGCTTAAATGGCTAATATTTGGAGAGGGAAACCAGTTGGTAGCCATACAATTGTTCTTATTTTGGATAAGTCTTTACTTTCTGGTTTCCTTTCATTGTTCCATTTAATAATTGATATTTAATGTGTACAATGAATTTGATGTGTGAATTCTATGATTTGTTGGTCCCCAAAATGTGAATCAATTGTTCAGTTACCACCTTATAATTGAATGGATACCTAAGCAATAAAAGTACTACGTATAACATACTTATTCAATCACAAATAACCTATTTACTTCAATTTTGTGTGGTTTTAATGTTGTATTCTTATGTCATAGCCACAAGCTTCATTAAAGTTTTCCAACTATGCAATGGAGGGTGCAACAAAGTGGGATCCAATTCGTCCGGAAAAGAACGAAGAACCTGGTAGTTTTCAGTTGTATGATAAAAACCAAAATGGCGTACCGATGGTATCTGCTCTTCAAGCAGAGCTTGAGCAAGCACAGAGGAGGATAGATGAACTTGAATCTGAAAGAAGATCTTCCAAGAAGAAACTCAAGCAATTCCTTCTTAAACTCAGTGAGGAAAGGACTGCATGGAGAAGTAGAGAGCACGAGAAAGTCCGTGCTATAATCAGTGACGTAAAAGCAGACTTGACCAGGGAAAGAAAGAATTGTCAAAGATTAGAGATAGTCAATTCTAAGATGGTCAATGAGCTGGCGGAAGCAAAGTTGGTCATGAAGAGGTATATGCAAGACTTTGAAAAGGAGAGGAAAAACCGAGAGTTGGTTGAAGAAGTATGTGACGAGCTTGCAAAGGAGATTGGAGAAGACAAAGCTGAAGTGGAAGAACTCAAGGCGGAGTGCATGAAGATCAGAGAGGAAGTTGACGATGAGAGGAAGATGTTGCAGATGGCTGAGGTGTGGCGAGAAGAACGTGTCCAAATGAAGCTTATTGATGCAAAAGTAACCCTAGAAGCCAAATACTCTCAGATGAACAAGCTCATAGCGGACTTGCAACAGTTCCTCGGATCTAATAGTGGTACCCTTGATCCTAGAGAGATTAAGGAAGCCGAGCTGCTTCAACAGGCTGCTAATTCTGTGAAGATACAAGATCTCAAGGAATTTACATACGAGCCCCCGAAATCAGGCGACATCTTCTCCATTTTTGAAGAAATGGGAATGGGCGAGACAAGTGAGCACAACATGAGCCCGGAAAAAGCTTGCAGGCTATCTAATGCATATGGTAGTCAAACCGGTGACGTGGATGATGATGAAGATGGAAGCGGTTGGGAAACCGTGAGCCATGCTGGTGATCAGGATTCGAGTTTTTCACCCGAGGGAAGCCTTGTATCTCTCAACAAGAAGGCAGTTCAACGAGATAGCAATGTATCAGGGAGTGGTACAGAATGGGAAGGAAACCGAGGTGATGAAACACCGATGACCGAAACCAGTGAAGTATGTTCAGTTCGGTCCAAACATTTGAGGAAAATGACATCTATATCTAAGCTTTGGAAATCACTCCCCAACAATGGAGATAATTACAAGATAATATCAATGGACGGTCGGCTTTCCAACGGAAGGATCTCAAACGCAAGCGCATACACCCCATCTGATTTGCCGGGTCACTGGAGCTCACCGGACACAGCGAATCCACACATGGGCAGAGGTATGAAAGGATGCATTGATTGGCCACGTGGTCAGAAGAATAGCTTGAAAGCCAAACTCTTGGAGGCTAGAGTGGAAAGCCAAAAGATCCAACTTCGTCAGGTTCTTAAGCAGAAAATATAGAAGACCCGACCCGACTGCTGTAAACAGGATCCGGTTGGAACTCAACAGTGAGAAGAAAGAAGAAGCAAAATGATGAATGTAAGCAATTGCTCTTCCAAGGAATTTTGTTTGCTCTCTCCTTAGAATAATTTAGAGTATAAGCATCAAATGAGTGAAACAGGTTGTAACTTATCATGTGAAGTGGTGAGCTTAGAGAGCAAGATATTACTCTGCAATGTAGCATCTTATTATGTGTTATTTTTTTCCCCTATGAAGAAGCTTTATGTAGAATTGACAAAAAAGCCATTAGTGAAGCAAGTTACTTTTGCACAATTTGTGAATTTGATACCATTACTATCCATCCTGTTTAGCTCTAAACTATGTAAACGTGAACGGTGGAGGAAGATTACGTAAATGGAAAGAAAATAAACCTAGTCTATTTATGGGTCAAAATAAACCTAGTCTATTTATGTGTCGTTCATGATTCTCAATGGTTGGTACATTAACGAAAAGAAAATGAACCTGTTCTACTTTTGCGTTATTGTTCATGGTTATAACATCATTCCAACACCGAGATACTAAAGGAAATAAACCTAGTCTATTTTTGCGTCGTTGTTTATGATTCTCGATGGTCGGTACATTTAAAAAAAAGAAAATGAATCTAGTCTGCTTTTGCGTTATTGTTCATGGATTATAACATCATTCGAAAACCAAACTTATCTCGCTTTCCCTATTAATATTTACAAAATGTTAAACATAAAACATTTCGAATTATCACGAATAAGAAATCATAAACGGAAATAGAATCGGTGTATACTTACGGAAAATTTCTAGTGCGAAATGGATCCCTAATCTCAAATGTCTGAGTTTTAGAGGGAAAAAGGAGTAGTTAAATGGCAATAACCCTAGATATAAAAGAACCCAAAATTTCTTTGGAATAAGCTAAATAAAAGTATAAAACAAAATTAAAAATCATCATCATATATATATATATAATACAATTAAACTAAGTATTTTGAGAACTTGTATAAATCAATGGTTTAAAGATTAAACAAATAATTCATTTCTTGACCTTTCAACTAAATTTAGGTATAATTATTATTGATATCAGATTACGTGGATTGTAACCTAAGGTACATGGATCATTGACATACATCAGTCGTTGTCTATGTAATTTTATAAACAATTATCTACGGATACATTTTTGACTTTGTTATTTAGTTTAATAAAGTCAAATACTTGTATTATTTTTTTATTATTTTTTTCTTCTTCTTAATATTATTACTTTTAAAATCATTTATTATTCACGACTTTTTTTTAGTCCATCCATGTATTTTGCTATCCCACGTTGGTTATAGGTAAGACTTCCAATTTGAAATTTTGTATAAATAGAGAGTTTCCTTAATTTTTTGTTATCCTACGTTAGGTATCAAGTAAAATTGATAGTTTGAAAACTTATATAAATAGGGATTGAAGATAAAACAAATCATACATTATCTTTTGACTAAGTTCAAGTATGATTATTATTCATATCGGATTAATATTGGTTATGTGGGTTGTTGGCATACTGATATGTGAGAAGTTGACATACTGTTATGTAGGTTGTTGTCTATATAATTTTAAAAAACTATAGACATACGGATACATTTTTCACTTTGTTATTTCATTTAACAAAGTCAAATACATATATTTTTGGTATAATATTTTTTCATAGTTATTTATAAAATCATGTGTTATCCACGACTTTATTTTAATTCTATAATTTTCATGTATTTTGTTGTCCCATATCGGTTATCAAATAACGCTGAAAATTTGAGAACTTGTATAAACTGAGGGTTTGAAGATTAAATAAATCTTACTTGTATAAACTGAGGGTTTTGAAGATTAAATAAATCATATTTTTTTAGGCCTTTCGGCTATGTTTAAGTATAATTATTGTTGATCGTTCTCTGTATAATTTTAAAAAACCGTTGCCTACGAATACGTATTTAAATTTGTTATTTATATTAACAAAGTTAAATACGTATATTTTTGGTATAATATGTTTCGTTTTCTTTCGTCTTCTCATAATTATTTATAAAGTTGTTTGTTATCCAGAACTTTTTTAAAATTCGGTCATATTTTAATGTATTTTCAATCCCACGTCGGTTATACGTAAGGTTGACAATTTAAGAATTTGTATAATCAAGAGTTTCCTTAATATTTTGTGATTCCGCATCGGTTATCAAGCAAAACTGATATTTTGAGAACTTGTATAAAATGAGAATTTGAAGATTAAACAAACAATACATTTCTAAACCTTTTGACTAAAATTGAGCATAATTATTATTCATATCGGATTAATATTTGTTATTGGGGTCAACCCATATCGGATTAATATTTGTTATTTAGGTCGTCGACAAAATGTTATTTGGGTCGTTTGTAACACCCCGTAAAATTATCATTGGGTCTTACGGATGTTGTCCCTATGAGGTCATCCATCTTGAAATTGCTCCCGCACGAGCACGCTTAACTCCAAAGTTTTGTGTCCTCACTCGACCACTGTAAAGAAGAGTTCTTGTTGACATGGGTATCAATTCATCCTTATAAGTTAACCATAAATTCTCATACAAATGGTGTGGGATGATGATTTTACGGGGTGTTACATCGTTAACCTACTAAGACATTGAAAACTGTTGACCTACATGTACGTATTTGACTTTTTTATTTAATTTAATAAAGACAAATGCGGATATTCTTTGCATAATATTTCTTTCTTTTCATTATTATTTTTAAAATCGTTTGTTATACACGGTTTTTTTTATTCGGTCATATTTCCCTGAATTTGTTATACCAGGGAAATTGTTATACCAAATCGATAATCAAGTAAGAATTACAATTTGAGAACTTGCATAAATAGAGAGTTTCCATCCTTAATTTTGTTATCCCACAATTTTGTTATCCCACAATTTTGTTATCCCACATTGGTTGCTAAGAAAGACTGATAGTTTGAGAACTTTTATAAATAGAGGGTTTGAAGATTAAACAAATCATACATCTTCTAATCAGATTAATATTTGCTAGGTAGTCATATCGGATTAATATTTGTTAGGTGATAGTTTATCTATTTACTTTTAAGTAAAATTAATTTAAATACCCCAAATTTATAGACATGATAACTTTGTACCACAAAGTCGTGAAAACTTATATTCATTTAGCGCAATTTTGACCAAACACTATGACTAACATCATGCCCGAAAATCTTAGGAAATCCCTTGTAGTGACGGGCTTGTGACTCTAACGCATCAAATATGCCCTTTACCAATTGTATAATGCTCCGGTTTCACAAATCCAAGCTCCACAACATCATTCTTCACAGGCACAAACACAACCGATTCAATGTCAGCTGACTTAGCCAAGTAAATCCCGATGGAAGCAAGCTGTGAGTAGATCGCGTATCTCCAAAGACCCTTCCACAACCTTGCAAAGCCATTGCGGAATATTCAAATCATCATAAGAAGTTTTGAATTCAGACAATGATCTTCTCCGACGCAAAAGATGTCAAAAAATCGGATGCATCATTGCCTAATACATCTTCCACCATAATGCGTGAAATGAAAAAGCTAAACCGAATAAGCTCTTAGCTAGTGAAAAAGTAGAAAATTGATGGTGAAAAATGCTTAGTTTTGCTAGAGGAGAAGGCGAATTTCATCTACGACACTGGTTTTCAAATGCTTTTTTTAGAAGTGGTGAAGATCTGGAAATCAGGGTATTTTTATCTTATCACTCTCAATTTTGGGTAATGTAATTAATTTTATCTTACTTTCATATTTATCTTTAAAAAAAACACTCACGATTTACTTAATAATTTTTTAAAATTATCTAATTAATTTAAAAAATAATTACTTCATTAATTTAAAAAATGCATCCATAATAACAATATATAAGATTTTACTTTAATTAATATATAACTATTTTTTAAAAAAACACAAAAAATAATTCAGCAAATTTGTTTTTATAGTTTTTTTAACATAAAAATAATATTCTTTTTATTTTTAGCACGAAGTGCGGACATTAAATTAGTTAGACTTAAAAGTTAGACTTGTTAACGAATGTATCAACACTCTAACCCATAGCCACAATAAAATTTCTCAAAAGGTCCATCTGAATCTAAATATAAAATTTCACAAAGGGTGATTCGAATTCAATCCGAAAATCTCCACGTATCTAAAAAATCTTAGAAAGAATTTGGTCAAATAGACCATTTTCTATTTACATTAGGTTTGCGTGATTAGGGATACATTTACTAAACATATTTATACCAAACCTTAATTACTAGAAAAATCTCAAAAATGCTTATTTAGCTAATTTGACCAAAAATCTTAGAGAGATTGGGTGTGTTATTCGTCTCTTATCTGTAAATTGATAAAATTTGCCTAAATTTGCCAGATTAGTCGAATACTAGAATAAAATATCTGTTGATATCCGGCTGATCTTAGAAAATTTAATTCAGATCAGTCGGATATACATGATAATCCGACTTCCGCTGAATATCCAACAGCTTGTTCGTTAACGAAAACCCGGACCAAAAAAAAAACTCCAGACATGCAGTTGAATTACATGTGAGCAAATGCAAGCAAACTGGTACATCAGAAGACAACTAGATAGGAAACATTTTGGTACAGAGTACAACGTTAACCCCTCACAATGGAAGAGGAGGAAACGCATAACTTTTGACACAACAATGTTACAGAGAGTATAATGAGTTCAATGATGACAACAAACATAAATGTAGCTAAATGTATAAAAGGTAATGTAATGAGCAAGAGTTCTGCAGCTAAATGGGTAATGCTTTGATTAAAAATCCCCCGGTTTCACAGTAGTTTCCGGGGTTTGGATGACTTTCAGTGATACTCCTGAAAGTTGACATGGCCAGTTGCCTGGGCATGCTCCGCAGCTTCCTTCTGACCCTTGACACCGATTTGGCAAACTCCACAACGCAAGCTGAAGTTGTTAGTGTCGGTGTATCTCCTACGCCTGAAGAACAAGTTCACAAGATCAGTTCAGTAATTACGCCAGACACGAAGAAATCAGGCAGAAAAGTGAATCAACTGTGATCTATTACAATGTGCCAATGTAAAATAAACGTGCAAGCAACGGCCACGTGTGATATTTTGAAGTTGCTAAGAAGTACCTGTTTTGCTCCATGACAAAATCGAGTGCAAGCCTCTCAACTCCAATGGTCCTGTCACTGAGGATGCTAAACACAGTCTGATCAAAGTCCTGTGGAGCTTCTTTGAAGGGAGACATCTAGGGCAAAATATAGATAACAATAAACAGTGTTAGCTTACTTCAAGTAAACTATTTATTATTCAATTGGAAAAGAGAAGTTAAGAAACTGTACAGCCAATGCATCATAATGAAGTCCATCATAAATCAACATAACTCTTTCGCTGAACATCCGGTCCTGTTCAAAACCGAGATAAAAAGGGCATATAAGTTGTGGAAGGCAATCAAATGTGATGAGAAAACAATAAAAGATGCTAACCTGTCCATACACATCACAGCGACAAGTCTGGATGTCATAGGCAGCTATCTCACGACCATAATAATCAGCCAAGATAGAGAGCTCGATGGCTCCTGAAGAGCAACAATGACAATTTATCAATATATAACCTTCATGTTCAATTCTTTCACAATGGTTGATGCCCTAAAATGAGTGCTAAAACTATCATGCGATGCAGCTATGTTAAATTAAAGTATAATCCAAGTTTGTGTATGATATAGAGAACATAATTTGCATACTGATGCCCCATTCAATGGAAAAACAGCAAGGCAGCATTACTTCAAATTTCCGAGGCTAATGATGCAACATGGGCTAAAGCCTAAATGGTAAAAGAGTACATAAATATACTTATAAAACTAGATGATGATGTTGGTGATTTCTCATGAAGAAAACAAATAGTGTAGAATTTCCTTATGTAGACAACGACAGCCGCTACAAGAGGAATGTTTTCAGATATGTCACAAACATGGATATTCTTAGTGTTCTAATACATGATAAAGAGAAGTTAATGAACCAGATAAGGCATCAGCTTACAAAATCCTTTGGTGGACCGGAACTATAGATACGAAACCAACACTTTGTGAACAAGAACTAGGTGAAATATTGGAAATGATGCTGTGTGTGTTTACTCACATTAGCAACATACTTCATTCACTTCCCGAAAATAACAAGATGAAGCTTCATACGATGTGAAAAACAGAAAACCACTTATCTTGCTAACACTGACGAACATCACATGTTTAAGCCATATTTAGCCTATAAGATTAGCCTTTTCAAGAAATATCTATGCTAGACACTCAAATTGGATGTATGAAAAGTATTTACCACCAGCCATGCAAGATAACAACATTTTACATAGAAACAGATGCAGAAAAAAACTTATTATAGGGTTTCCGTGTGTCCAAGTTTCCCTAGGCAAATTAAAACAGGAAACACTACCCCTTGAGGGTTTCCGGGTAACATAAGATACCATTTCTGCACACCTCATAGGCTCATATTAAATCCAAATCAACATAATTGAGATGTACCTCCCCACTTTTCAGAATCCAAGATCCAAGAGCAGTATTCTTCATTTGGTTTACCAAGGAATGCTTCCGAGAACTTGACAGGGTCACTCGCCACAGTTGCAGCTATAACCTTCAAGATTCATAATCCAACATATTGTTAGGGTTTCCACATAAAAAGAAGCAAGCAAACGTAAATGATAGCAAAAGATTGCAACAGCTACTCTAATCAGAAAACGCAGAATCGTTCATGCACATTTGTTCTCAATTCTCTTTTTATGTTTTTGGTATCAACTAGGCTATAGTTTTCCTGAAATGTAAGCAAATGCTTACATATGAGTGATAAATGAAGATTAACAATTAACATAAATGTTTACCATTCTGTACTGAAGAAATCTAATATTGTAAGTGAAATTATTATATTTCCAATCCTATTAATCAACAAGTTCTAAATGACCTTAGAATATGAACTGTGAACTCATAGAAAGAACAAACAATAAGAAAATAGATTGATTTCTAATAGAGCTCATGCATTAACCCATTACTCAAGTTCACAGCAAGATGATTTTGACATACAAATCTAGCTACAGCGTGCGGAACACGTCACCGGAGCTTGTCAATTAATGGAAGAGCTAACACACATATATACAACCAAACCATAGTCATTAAAAATAGATAACCTGTCTCAAGTCAGAAGCTTTCGTTTTGTCATTCTCCATAACAAACCTAGAGACAAAGGGATCAAATATTCAAAACAAGTTCATCAGAAAGAGCTTGAATAACAATTTCTTATAATAACAATCAAAGTAAGGTAGCAAGACACAAGATCGTACCCAACAGCATTGAACAAGCAGCTGTTATCAGAAGGAATCACGCGACGAACAACAACACCTTCCATCTTTCAAAGAATAAAATTCACCTGGAAGCAATCAAAATCACCAAGAACACATCAAATTCATCTCAAAAGGATAGTTTTTCGCACAATTCAAACGAGAATCAAGCATAAACAGTTGAAATCTAGCTAACAGGCAACCAAAATGAATCTTACAAACCAAAAATCAAAGAAGCAACTTCAAATCGATTACACTAGTAAGGCAAAACCCAATTTCTACAGAAAACCCAGCAAATCAAGCTAAGATAGAGATGACAAGCATTCGATTCAAGACAGAGACGGACAATCTTAAGAACGAAAATTGTAGATCCGAAAAATGAAACCCACCTACACAAAGGAGTTTGGGGATTTTCGGGATTGAAGCAGATTGGAGAATGGAGAGGTATCATGCATATATATATAGCGGAACCCAGGAAAAAGAAGGGGTATCTGAATACCACGGCAACAAATTAATTAGCAGATTCGAATTCTGGGTAAGATTTGTATCTTTCCTTTCTTGGCTAAACACTTAGAGAAATAAAAAATTTTGAATGAAGTTTTACAGGGAAACTTTATCTTTATTCTCTGATGGGAAGCCTGAGGGCTGCAGGCTTACAGGCGTTTCTGATTCATTATGTATGCATAAAAAGATTGAAACTTTTTCTGGAAGATCATAGAATTTCTGTTGAAAATTTGATTGTGTGAAAATTGCACTAAATGTCCAATATTTGTCACTGTTGTAGAACTTACGCTAATCTGCAAGTTTCACAAAATTTAGGCGTTTTAGTGCAATTATCCCTTCTAGAATTAAAATAAAAATAATCAGGAAATTGAAAACTATTATCTTTTGTTAAATTTGAAACCTACTTTAATAAAAAAAAAAAATGATTGTTCTCACCAAAAAAAATAAAAAAATGATTGTGTACATAAGATGATAATTGTAAAAATTGTATTTCGAATTTTAATTATCAAATGGTGAACAATAGTTCAATAAAAAATGAATAGATTTATAAGGATATTTTAGTAAATTACATAATTCTTACTAAAAATGAATTAATTTATGATGATATTTTACTAAATTACATGATTCTTACTAAAATTTTCTTATTGATTATTACAATAAAAAATGAATTTAATTTATAAGCACAATCTTCTTATTGATTCTTACTAAAAAAATTTAAAAAAAAATACAAGTAAGAACAATGAAAACTATGACCCGATACGTATTATAACAATATGTATAATTTACCAACTATGAATACTTATCAATTCAAATACAATTAATTTATTACAATATGTAACAAAGAATTAGGAGAAGTGTTTAAATACAATTAACTTATTTAAACAAAATATTCAAATAGCTTTTAAAAAAGGATCGAAGAATTGTAAAAAACACAAGACTATGAAATAAAGAAAACTAGTGTATTACCCGCACTTTGTGCGGGTTGAAAATACTTAGAAATTTATATGTATATTTTTGTAAAATAAAAATCCGTAGAATGAAATTATAATCATGATTATGACTTTTAATTCTTTTTAAGTATTTATCTTTTTTAATTAATTATATATTTAGACTGATTTGTTAAGATAGGCTCGTTGGTAAAAAAATCCGTAAAAAATATAAAAACTATTTTTATAAAACTATTTATTTAAATATTTTTAAAAAATTTAAAATAATTTTCAATTTATATTAACATTTAGAAATCACTTTTATAATAATTTGTTGAAACAATTTGGTTTATTAGACTTTTTCTAGTTTTGTATTTAGTAAATGTACCCTTGAGAGAAGAATGTGTAGAGTTTGAGAATAAATACAAAAGGTTTGGGTATATTTACTTAATTGAAACATTAAAAAGCCTAATTAATAGTATAGTTTTTCAAAAAGGCATACTTACCAAAATTGCCCATAATTGTTTAAGCTTCGAGAAATATGACGTTGACACGTGGCAATAGAGGCTTCTGCTTTAATATATACTAGTGTATTACCCGCACTTTTGCGCGTTCAGTTTTAATAAATATTTAATACTTAGAAATTTATATGTATATTTTTGTAAAATAAAAATCCGAAAAATAAATTTATAATCAATATTATGATTTTCAATTCTCTTTTAAGTATTTATCTCTTCTAATTAATTATATTTTTAAATTGATTTGTTAAGATATGCTTGTTGGTAAAAAAATTTGTAAAAATTTAAAAACTATTTTTATAAAAATATTTATTTAAATATTTTTTAAAAAAATAGAAATGAATTTTCAATTTATATTAACCTTTAGAAATCACTTTTTAAAATAATTTTTTAGGCTTCGAGAAACGTGGCGTTGACACGTGACAATAGAGGCTTTTTCTTTAATAGATATAAGATAAGATAAGAGAAAATCTAAACCAATAAACGAACTAAGAGAAAATTATATACTGTATATACTTTTTGTTACTTTATAATTAATACGAGATCATTTTCATACGTCCGAACCGTATGGTCCATACGAGCGCATGCTACCCGCTTCTAAAGATGCAATCTTGTTCACTATGCGTACGGTGTTGATCAAACATTCTCCAAAATGACGTTAAACCTTGGTCAACAATGGTACACGAATACTGAAGCGATGCGATGTCGCACATAACTCGCTCCTCTAGTTTCTTTTCTAATATTATTTTTATTATTATTTTTGTTTTTGTTTTTTTGCAAGTATTTCACTTTGGTTAGAGAATTCAAGAGGTTAAAGACTCATTTAATAACCAAGTATATATACATGGATTAAATTATTAGCATATATCCAAAACTAGAAGATCATTACGGAAATTTGGATAGGCATGTGCATGGAATCCTACTCGGAGTGTTCGGAATCCTAAATCTAGATTGTGACATAGCAACAAATGAAAATAATGTTTAGTGGTTAACAAGCTAGAACACTGAAAAATATGTCTTTTGTCAAATTTGATAATGACCCTAAATCGAGTTTGAAAAGGACGATGACCACCTCGTTGCTTTAATAGTTTCACTTCAAAACCCGAGGAGAAATTATGCATTTTTGAAATGGGTATTTTTAATTGAATACAACTTTTAGAGTTGTACAACGACTCTGATACCGTATGAGATAACATGTGTTTAGAAAACTCTTAAGAGAGTTCAAGTTGCAACATTTGTGGTCTTATTTATCTTCAGTAGAGAAGAGGTATTTCTTGACAATCATATCGGGTTTTGTTTTTCATCTCAAATGCAACATTATACCAAACAGAGTCGTCAAACTTCTCAAAACTAATCCTATTTTTTACCGTTTTTGAAAGGAAACTAACTGTAAATAGCATACGACAATAATACCATATTCAACACGCAACACTTGACTAGGAAATAAACAAAATACTACCAAAAAAAAAGTCGGTTGTGAGATTGTTGCGCATTTAAAGGCATGCTGAACAATGATTAATGAAAACAACAACTACCACCACATACGGTTAACACCAGTACAAGTCAATGGTCTCGTTACCTGTCATAACTACTTGTTCATTCTTTGATTGTCTCACCGTCAATTTGAAATACAGAAAAATTATAATAAAGCAAATTACTTTTATGTTACATGTCATAACTTCATGTTATTTTACTGATTGTCTCACGATTACTTTAAAATGTAAAAAATTGCAATTAAGCAAATTAATTTATAATTTTAGGATGAAGTGAACCGATCAGAAGATTAGGATATGGAGTTGGGGATATGTAAGGATATAACGGGACAAATGACTTTCATTGGGTTAACAATTTTACCACAAACTACTCTCGTCAGTTTATTATGAGTTATTAGTAGGAACTCTTGTATAATAGGTGAGTGATGTGGGTGTGTGATGTGGATTAAGGGCTCTATTTAATTTAGGGTTGATAAATTCTACTCCATACGATAATAAATAAATGACGTTTTAGTATTATAAATTTGATCACATTTATTTGTCGTTTTAAGTTTTCTAGGCCAATAAATGAACAATAATTATAAGAAATTTTCTTGAAAATTAGTATAAATGATTATTTTTAGGTCTAAAATCTTTCTTATTGGTTTAAAAGAATGTTGAATATTAAATAAGTGATAAGATTTAGAAAAACTTTACAAAATCTATTTTATTTAATACTTTCCTTAAAAACTGTGTCAAAGGCTAAAACGACAATTAATTATGATCAGATGGTAGTTTTTTACATGTCAACAAAGAATTAGGATTAGGTGTGTGTTGTGGATTATTTTTTAAAATAAATAAAAAATATTATTTAATATGATAAATATGATAAATGAATAATATTGGACTTATTCATTGCCCACACTGAACTAGGTTTATCTAATATACTTTTTTTTTTTTTTGCGTAATTCTGTTTTAGTCATGGTTTTCTGGTGACTGTAACTTAAAACATCACCCCACAATTATTTATGGCGAGGTTATTACAAATGACATATACAAACGACATACGCAAGTTACAACCACTTTTTTTTATATATTTTTCGTAAATGATGTAGACAATTGTTAGCTATCACTTAATTAACTTCGACTGTGTTTTTATTTGGAAGTGGAAACATTATTCTTTCTTTTATTCTTTGTTTCTGTAAACGACGTGTTGTGTACGTCTGTATATAAAACTTTCATGTTATAATTTTTATAAAACAACAACAAAGTTATCCTCGTAACTTCATATAGCTCATTGTGATTATTTCTTGGCAAACACCCAATCAATTAAGTTGCATTGTAAAGATAATAAACATTCACATTATTAGTTGTAATTGTGATACTTAAGGGCCTGTTCATTTCTCATATCCTGATATCAGATATCGGTATGGATATCACGTATCTGATATCCGTGTTTAGTAATTGAATATATCGATATCAAAATGATATACTCATATCTACACACTTTACTTATTTATGAATTTTGATATCCCAAAATTTTCACCGATATTACGATTATTCTCCTAATTCTCGTTGCTGCTCTCTCTATTTCTGCACAAGTTCCCTCGCCATCTCTGCTTCTCAATCTTATCACCATTTCCGACCTCTTCTGCTTCTATGTGATTATGAGTGGCATCTTCGCATCCTTCACTTGCCTTTTATCTTTCTATGCTAATTTTTTGCAAGGTTCGATTTTTATTTTTTTTTACAAATATCTTCTCTATTGAATATGAGGATAACAGTTCTCGTTGCTGCTCTCTCTATTTTTTTTACAAATATCTTCTCTGTGATTGTGTATTGTGATTTTAAACTTCTCATCCTAGAACTGCTATTTGTCTACATATGATGTAAACCCAACCATTCCTGTATTCAAAACTTGGGTTCATTAGGATGGATTGATATGAGGATAACAATTCAGATTGATGAACAGACATACCAAGAAGGCCAATATGATATGAAAGAGGGATACTGCTTCTTGAATCTTTCTCAATTGCTCTGTATTTCGCACCAATGTGTACTCCTCCCATCCAACAAACCCACAAATAATTTCTCCAGCCTTGAAATTTGGATTAACAAGGCTTAGTTTGACTACATTTTATTGATATCTGATATACTTCACCATATTGCTAAGCACAAATATCAGATATTAGATATCAATCTCATATCGATATCATTGATATCGATATTGATATCCATATCTGATATTTGATACCAGGATATGAGAAATGAGTAGGCCCTAAAAGGTTACTTGTATTATTTAGCTATAGCAAGATCAACTCGATGCGGAGATACAAATCCAATTAAGACGCAAGAGTTCATCACATTGCACCATGTAGGAATTGACCTTATTCATGGGTTTGACTCGAAGCCTACACATGTTCAAACTTCTCAAAGGAATCTAACCGGGCCAAAACAAGCTCACCGAAACTAATTCGTCTTGAAACATAGTCAACTATCAAATTTATTTTCAATTAATTTCTCTTTCTTTAAACAAAATATGATGTTCATACAATAGTGTATAGGGTGTGATTTGCATAGTTGGTCATGACACTTAATTTTGCAAAACACCAACAAAAATTAGGTGCAGTGTGGAAAAACAACACAATTTTTATCTTGTAATAGATAAATTAGTATATTACCCGTACATTGTGCGGGTTGAGTTTCAAGGGTGATTTTATTAAGATATGATTGTTAGTAAAATCGATGTAAAAAATTGTAAAAGTTTAAAAACTATTTTTGTAAAATATTTTTTAAGAAAAATTTGAAATTACTTTCAATTTATATTATTATATTAACATTTAGAAATCACTTTTAAAATATTTTTTTGGGTCTTCGAGAAACGTGGTGTTGACACGTGGCAAAAACTTCTACTTTAATGGATACTAGTGTACTAGTGTATTACCCGCACTTTGTGCGTGTTCAGTTTTAATAAATATTTAATACTTAAAAATTCATATGTATATTTTTGAAAATAAAAATCCGAAAAATGAAATTATAATCAAATATTATGATTTTTAATTCTCTTTTAAGTATTAATCTCTTCTAATTTAATTATATTTTTAAATTGGTTTGATAAGATATGCTTGGTGGTAAAAAAAATTCATAAAATTTTAAAAGCTATTTTTATAAAAATATTTATTTAAATATTTTTTAAAGAATTTAAAAATCAATTTTCAATTTATATAAACATTTAAAAATTATTTTTTAAAATAATTTTTTAGACTTTGAGAAATTTGACGTTGACACGTGACAATAAAAGCTCCTGATTTAATAGATATAAGATAAGATATAGCTATGTTCATGAAATATAAAAGCAAGATGTATTGTGATATTATACCTACAACGGATTAACATTTTTTATAAACAAAGTTATACTTTTTGTTGGAAAATAATAGTATACAATTCTTGTTTTTATATGCCATTTCAATTTTAATTTTAAATTTACTAATCTACAAATTCATATAAAATAAGAATATACGTATATAGATCTTCTTTTGTAATATACTAGTATATTTTATAGATGCTTTAAAATAAAATTCACATTTTCCTAATATCATTATTCAAATATTAAAAACATACAACAAACAAAATAAAGTTTAACTTCAATACTCTTCCAAAAAAGGTGTTAATATACTATGACGTAGTTAAAATTCAAAATAAATAAATTATGAACAATATTATAAAAAAATTTATATCATAAAACTTTATGAATTACAAATTGCAAGTAGCATAGTTAATTTTTTGGTGCTTCGTAACTTAAAATATTACCCCAATTGTAATACCCTAAGTTCTTGGTGCATCCTCCATACAGATAGTAAGCAACTCTTTCATCCTTCTTCTTCTTTTATTAACCTTCTTTCAAGGTCTACTCTTGATTCTTCTCTCTTCCCTTTTCGTGATATATATCGGTTGATAGATTAAGGTATTTCGTTGGTATCTCCAGTCTAGTAGCCGACAACAAAGAGAACGAGAAACACCAACCAAGAGTACACCGATGTCATTATGCACACCGACAAGTTAGCGACGGAGGTTCTGGACTTATCCCGCGGTCGCGCCTACACATTGCCGCGGTTGCGCCTGTGCTTTCGTTACACGATCGCGTCCCTTTTGGCCGCGGTCGCGCCGACCTTGTAACCGCGGAAGTGTTACATTCTTGCCGCGGTCGCGCCGACACGTTCCTCTTGCGGGCACGCCCTATTCTTCCGCGATCGCGGAATCTCTCCAAAAAGTACCGAGCTTCGGTATGTTGATCTTTCTTGCTATCTAAGTTTGATAGGATGTTAGTATCATGTTAGGGTGGAACCTAGCAGAACTAGAGTGAATCCCAAGTAGTGGATTAGAAGTTAGTATTATGATAGGATACGAATTTAGGATGTTGATGATACTTTAAGAGTAGGAAAACTGCAAGGATGCAGTTTTTGGACCTTGATATGGATGATAGATAGTTGATGTTCGTGCCGTTGTATATATCAGGTTGTTGAGAGTTCTAATACGGACCAAGAGGTGTGATTAGTTGGACTTATCGTGTTACATGTAAGTCTTTTGGGCTTACTTAGCTGCAATCTGTGTATTGGGTGGATTACATTAGTGTTGTGTGTATTGCATTTTTCATAACTATAACCTGAGTAGGACGACCTTATTAATAATTGACCCAAGAGTATGTGTAACTGGCAGTGACATCTCTGCCCACCACGACTAGCCCAAACATGGTATACGGGGAGATGAACCAAACCACTTCTTTTGGTATACGGGGACGAATGCGAGGGTCAATGTGTAATACCCGGAAAATTTTTATTTTCCGTTTAATACCCGATCAAACCGGATTCCGATCCGCCAACTTAATCATTAAAAAATAAAAGAAAACGATATTAAATTCTATCATTTTATGTGACCTTGATTCACATAAAATGACAACTTATATTAATTCCGTAAATAATTTCCGTACATTTAACGGTTCCGGGCGATTCACGAGTATTCTTTCAGCCTCGGTTTTTATTTTAAGAGCTGGCCCAATGGACCGGCCCAAAAATAATTACAGCCCAGCCCAACCCATTATCTACCCTAACCTTAACCTAATTAACCTTTAACCTAATTTAACCATCCCTAATCCTAATCTAATCGACAACCGCATCCCACCTCGTCCACCTCTCTCGCAGCAGCAGTAT
Organism: Fagopyrum esculentum; assembly: GCA_033239045.1. Taxonomy (NCBI): domain Eukaryota; kingdom Viridiplantae; phylum Streptophyta; class Magnoliopsida; order Caryophyllales; family Polygonaceae; genus Fagopyrum; species Fagopyrum esculentum. The sequence goes on from BSUD01000003.1 coordinate 9,774,120, forward strand.
AATACCATCAACCCTTCCTCTTCATCCAATCTTCGTTCCCGCAGATCTGCTACCAACGGGCTAGTGCGAGTCGACACACCAACGCCTTCCATCGTCTCGTTTCATCAAGAGCAGGCACAACAGCAACCCGTCTCCCTATTCTTCAGCACGCTGCAACGATAAGCAGACCTAGGCGGAAGCGTCGACCTCCTTCGGTATCTTCATCGGAGATGAACGACCTCACGAGTAGCCTGGACAACCTCCATCTGCTCACTTTCCTCTATACATGGGCAATATGGACAGCAGTGTCCTCGCACACAGGAAGCAAACAGCGGACAATGCTTCTCTTCGCCTTTTTATCGAGTAACAGTCGGGAGCCTTCCTTGTGCACATCTGTCGCCGTTCCTCCCTCTGGCGCACACGTACAGTGAATGTGAGTCCTTGCAACTGCCTCAGTCCAGTCGGATAAACAGCAGGCCACCTCTCCTGCGCATCTTAGCCTCTTCACGATAGGAAACTAAACCGAGGCTTCTCTTTGACGTTGTCGGGTAAGTGACTGAGTAATCCTCCTTAATCTGGCCTTCCTTATACATATTCATGGCTGATGAATTTCACTTTCCCAGCCTTGCTCAGCAGCTAGGAGAAACAACTACTGCAGTTTTCGGAGTTTAAAAAACTGTGTAGAGCAACCAACTTTGGGAACAGATTTGGGTATGAACGACTTCTCTTTTTTGTCTAATTTTTGGATATGTTGTAGTTGGTATATTTTAGTAACACATATCAAAATTTTAGGAGAATCCAACAAGTAGTTTAGAAGTTATTTTTTCGAAGTTGGGACCTCGAACAATTTTTTTTTGTAAGTATGCTGAATGTTCTAAGTGTTAGAAAAAAAAAACTGCTTGTGATGCAATTTTGTGAAATAGATTTGAATGGGTTATTGACCTTTGTTGGACTTGAATTTTGGATATTTTGTTTATTGATATACATAGTAACATGTGGTAAAGTTTGAGAGCGATCCATGAGTTTAATCCGGATTTGTGACGTTCCGAAGTTGGGTCTAAGTATAGTTTGTTTTAGAAGAGTTGTGCTAGATTTTAAGTGTGTGTTCTTGGAGCTGGCTTGAGATTGGGTATCTTTATGGATTATATCATAGGGAATCATGGTTGGACATCTGAGTAAGAGTCTCAATATGTTTTGGGACTTAGTAGTAGATAGTCGGTTTGAATGATAGTCGTCATTCAAACTCAGTAGATTTCTTCCTGGTAGAGTTGGACTTTATGTCTTGTGGTTTTTGCAGAAGTTCTTGAGACTAGGTTTGGGACACCCTATCATATTGTTATATGATCTTGTAGGGATCATTGAGACTAGAAGTTGAGGACTTCTAGCATATCGAATAGTCGTTGATTTGTGTGCCTTCTTATTCAGGCATAAAGTACTTTCCTGCGGGAAGCTGAGCGTGATATGAGAGCTGGAATTACCTTTGATACAGGTAAGTCCTTGCGACTTACTTAGCTGGTTTCTGGATATTAGTTGGGTGATAATGGTTGTGTGTGTAATGTGTGTTATAATAAAAAATAACAACTTGTTAGGACGACCGTGGTTATTATGTGTTAAGGCTCAAGTGTATATATAACGGGCCGTGACATCACTGCCTAGCTCTGCCAGGAGACTGGGAGGTTCTCTATACCCAGACCATACAAGTACACGGTGAGATGCATCGGATCCACTCCTGATGGGTACACGGGGGCGGAGGCGAGGTTTGGGAATCCCTCGTGTCACAAAATAAGTATCATTAGAGTGAATGACTTAAATGAAGATAATAAATGAATTGTTTGAAAGCATGATGAGTACGTGTTTATTATTTTATGTGTGTGTGTGCTATTATTGTTCTCCTAATGTTTAGATAACTAGCTAATTGTTGTTTTGTTGTATTTTTAGTTTTACCGCAGGTTAGAACAACAGCTGAGTGATCCGGAAGTAGTGGTCAGCCGGGTCTTCGTACTCCTTAGAGTGGGGTTGGGTGTTGACCTTGTGGTTTCTTCCTTCTTGTTAAAGACAGTTAGTCTTTTTGTGGTTTAAGTACTTTAGGCTGTTAGACGTTGTTGCATTCATTTCTTTATAAAATACTATTTTATGAATTTCGGTTTTTCTTATTTGTGTCTTGTTGCAAGATCCTAGTAATATTGTTGTCAAACCGAGGTCGGGACCCATTGTGAGGTCCGAACCAGTAATGTCCCGAGTTCTGAGAATTCGGGGTGTTACAAATGGACTCTCGTGCCACAAGCATAAGTTGAATTATAAGTGAATAACCTAATAAAGATAATGAATGAGCTCTACGTAAGCATGTTATGTGTTTCATTTCCGCATTGTTGTGTATGTGCGCTTTTGTAATTCTTCTAATATGTAGGTTTTTAGCTAACGGTTTATCCGGTTTTGTAGATGCTTTGCAGGATAGGGTAGTTGGCGAATGATCCGGACGGAGTGGTCGGTCAGGTTCCCGTACGTTATAGGATGGGTTGAGATTATTGTTATTTCTCCACTTTTATTTTGACATTAGTAGTTCATACTATCCCATTGATGTAGCACTCGGCCGAGAGTCCTTTACTTTGATCATGATACTGCATATTATTTATTCGGTTTTTACCTTTTATATTTGTTCATTGTTATAAGATCCGGTGAAGTTGTTGTTAGGCTAGGGTCAAGACTCATTGTGAGGTTCTAACCTATATCGCCCCAAGTTCTGAAAAGTTGGGGTGTCACAACCTCAAAGCCCAGATGGTTCAAGACATCACGGTCACCTCTTGAACGAGTAAATTTGATAGTTACTCACTACTAGCGGTTCAAGGCCAAAAAACACTACCTTCCCAAATGCATTGATTTTTTGATTGTATTCTCAAACACATTTTGTGTCTAGAATTATTTCTATTTATGTGGGGATTGTTGGAGCCAATATTTTAAATAAGTAGTGTGTCGGGTTTTTCCGGGAAAATTTCCACATGGGCTCCGGCCATCGTCAACACCGAAAAATGGAAGCATTGACTTTGTCTCCGCGAGTGCCGAATCGTAGTGTACTTATTTGGTAAAATTGGATTATGGGTGAATGAGATAATGATACCCAAAGTTACTTGTACGAAACACAAAACTTAGGAAAAAGAAACAAAATTGTGGCTATTCGCATCGACTAAAAAGAGTAAAATCTTTATAGTATATTAATAGAAAAAATGCTAAAGGCCGTGGTCTTTGGTACACTACCCATTTTCAATGGGAGCGGGAGTAACTAACCAACCACACGCGCGCCGAGCCGAGTCGAGTTGTGCCGAACGAAGGCTCAAGCTCAGGCTCACGACGAGAACAAATTGGATTGATGGTGTTGGGCTGACCACTCAAGGCTATCATTTTTTCCCGGCCCAATCTCTTTAATGCACAAATCAATGTTTTCTCACCTCCTTCTCTTCAAAACTCGAGGGTGCAATACAAAAGCGGTTTGCTAGTGCAATTTTATCCTTGAATTCGAAACACAATTCAAACCATCGTACTCTGGAGCATTTTCAAAATAAAGGTCAAAGATCTCCTATTTCAACTCTGCAAATATTAACGGTATTATAATTTAGTTGTTTTTCTTTATCTTTGGTGTTCTTACAGTTTATTCGGAATAATTCATGAAATGACGATCCTACATAATTCAAGCTAAATCATCCAGAATGACATTTTTATAGTGTTTATTTTCTACTGAATTTGACTTACTACTTGTCTTTTCAGTTTTTGTGCAAAATAATAAAGGGGTCTTAATAGAGAGAAAGGAAAAGTAGTGAGATTAATGTTGCCAAATTCATATGTAAGCTATGAAATTAGAATTCCTTCGTCCATTGTAAATCCTCTTCTACAACCATGGAAAGAAGAAGACTTAATCCGAGAAAATTTGTAGGGGCGTCACATCAACATTAGTGTAGTGTACTTTATTAATATATATAAATCTATATATATTACTAAAACAACACCCATTTTGTCCACGTGTCAATCTCTAAGGCCGTGCACGTCAACATTTTTTCAATTTATTTACAGATTTGCCACAATGTATTTACATATTTGCCATTAATCATTTTATAAGAAATTTTTTTATTAGAACTTATAAACAATCATCATGCCACGTCAATTATATTAAAATTAAAATTAAAAAAAACTAAATATACTTATCTACCAATCAAAATTGATAAACTGATGTATTATAATTCGATTTTGTTTTAGAAAATCTCACGCAAATCTTTTAGTAAGATTTGACACATTTGTTAGATTTAAAACTAAATAAAATTTTTCTCTTCTAACTTTATATAATAATATATTGAGTAAATATAATACTCGAACAATAATCTTTGTAATAAATTTTTAATTATGTTCTTTTATTTATTAAAAAATATAATTAATCCTCAAATTTTAGTTATATTAATTAATAAAAAATAATTATTTTTATAGATTAATATCAATAAATAATGCATAAAATTGAAAATATAATATTTTTTGTTTAGACAAACCCGCACAAGGTGCGGGCACTAAACTAGTTGGAAGACAAAAACGGTCAGAAAAAGGGTGAAGTATATTTTCCATAAAAAAAAGATGAGGTATTATCTACATATATAGCGTGAGAGATAAATTGTGGAAGAGAAGTAAAACGTACGGGAGAAGTTTAGGTTTTATGATCGGCCAACATAAATTGTGGAATTAGTAAATTTTGTCAAATTTTGATATTTTTTAATTTAATAAAACCTACAGGAGAGCTCTCAAACGTGATATACTTAACTTTTTTGATTAACTTTTTTAAAAGATTAGTTAAAATAAAAATTTATTGGCTTAATTCTCGCTTTAGTAAAAGATTTAATTCGAGAAAATTTGTGGGGCGCCACGTCAGCATTAGTGATTAGTGTAGTGTACTTTAATAGTATACTAGTGTATTACCCGCACTTTGTGCGGGTTCAGTTTTAATAAATATTTAATACTTATAAATTTATATGCATATTTTTGTAAAATAAAAATTTTAAAAATAAAATTATAATCATTATTATGATTTTTAATTCTCATTTAAGTATTTATCTCTTCTAATTAATTATATATCTTTACCAGATTGATGTATCCATTAAGTTACCATCCATATCAACGATCTTATCCTTGTATATTTATATATATTTTGTTCCTTATTTTGTGCAAATAGAATTTCAGTAATTTTTTCTATTGGGATTTTTTTATCTAGGTTAAATACGTCAACATACGTGATTCAAGGAGCAGTTCTTGCTGCCTTTGTTTCGTTTTCATCATGAAGAAGCAAGATCCTGTGTTCGCCTTCAACGATGTCGGTTTTTCTGATAGAGTTCTTCGTATCGAGATCGAACCATGTCAAAATGTCTGCGTAACGAGTTTGTATAAACCTCTCGTTAAAAAGTTATTATCTTTTCATACAACAGTTGATGATTCAGGGAGTAGCTCTTCAAGTGCTGTCAAAGTTATAACTTTGAACATAAGCTCTCGTATATTAGCTTCAGAAAGTACGTTTTTCTACAAGGTATAATTTTCTGCCCTAATTTTGTATTTTCTTTTAGTGGCACTGAAGAATTAATGCTGAGTTTACTGGTGTAGCTGTTCAAAAATGGAGCGGGAGAAGATTGCTCAGATGAAGTAACCTTGAAAATCAATGCATCCGGTATACTACTAACTGTATTTTCTTGATTTTCCACCGGGGTGTTATACGAGGCCGAGCGGAGCCGAGTATTTCGTCTAAGATAATGCTCATATAGTGTTATTTTAGGCTAATGAACCGAGCTTTACCCGAACGAGGTTCGGCTGGTTGTCTAAAAATAAGTCGTTGTCTAAAACGAGTCGGCTAAAATAATGCTCATATAGTGTTATTTTAGTCGAACGAGTCGCGCCTTAACATGATCAAGCTCGGCCGAGCCCTCGTCTATAATGCTCATCATGTAGTGTTATTTTAGGCGAACGAGCCGAGCCTTAACATGATCAAGCTCGGCATGCTAGGCTCGTTTAAACCGTGAATGCGAGCCGAGCCGAGTAGCTTGTATTAACCCTATTTTCCACCATAATATGATATTCAAACTTGTAATCTGCAATGTCATTATGGTTTTGATGCAGAACTATCGAGTTTGATGGACCTTCTGAATTTTATGTACATCAGCATTTTAAGTGCAACAGAAAGCGTAGATTTGTTGAATGTGCAAAAGGCTGCGGAGAAGTTTGAGGTTAGTTCTTGTATCAAATATCTGCACAATTGTCCAAAGTCATCAAAAGGCAAATTGTATTATTACGAGCCATCTTCTGTTACAATGAATGAAGAGACTCAACCACTAAAAGATGCAGCAAAGAACTATCTTGTTGAGCGTTTCAACAATTTCAGCAAGTAAGTCTATCATTTACTGTCTAACATTTATAAGCTTATTTCGTATGTTTATGTTCAGCTCGTTTATTTTACAGGTGTGAAGACGAGTTGATTACCTTGCCCCTTTCGGCTCTAGAAGTTGTCCTCGGCAGTGATGGTCTCCGAGTAAATTCGGAAACTGATGTTTTCTGCTTCATTGTCAAGTGGGCTAAAGCACACGGATATGGCTTTTTCAAACCAAACGAGCGCGACAATATCATTTATACGCGTTTGCTTCGGTTCCTATACATTCCATACTTATGCATCAAGACTTTACAACCATGTTTTTGCCACGAACCGAATGATTACTTCGGTTTGCGTTTATTGGAAGGAGTCTACTTCAATTCCGGACACCTCTACAACAGCCAACGCACCCGTGTAGCACAAGACCCGCGGATCAGCAACCGCGGTCTTGTACTAAACCGCGTCTACACGTATCATCCTATCAAGTTCATGCAGTTTAAAGAAGAAAGGCCTTATACACATCGTTCTGTGGTATACTTTTTCCTCACAAAACAACACTTGATGACTCTTTTTCCGTCGAAAACGCAATATTCTGATGGATTCTACCTGGCTCATTACCGTCTTTACCTCGCGGCGCAATGCAACAAATCCGGTTCGTCGTATCATTTCGGTCTATCTGTGGCTGCTAATGTAGGTTTAAGGACTTGCACGTTTGATTACGAGTTTGCCGTGTTGATGAAGAATCAAAACTCGGAGATATACCACAGTGTGAGCGAGTTGAATCGCTGCACACTGGATGGTAAGGATGGGAAAGCAAGGGATGGAGAACCCAACTTGATTTCTTGGACCGACTTAATGGCAGATGATAGCGAGTATTTCATTGATGGTATCCTTCATCTTCGAGCCGAGCTTATGTTAGTCTTGAAACCTACATTCACTTTATTCAATCAGGATTTTTTTCTATAGATAGACACCATGTTCTTTTTATGGGTTTAAGTGGTGTGATTTCCTTTGCTTGATATTATTTTTGTATTTCATGAAAATATTATTAAATCCTTGATTACAATCTTTGAAAATATGCGTTTGCTTCGGTTTGTATACATTCCATAATTCTGTTTCAAGGATTTGTATGCACATTCTATGAAATAATGGAACAATTCTGAGAGGAGCAGTGCTTACTGTCATTGTTTCATGCATGACAGTAACAAAAAAGTGAAAGAAATACAGCAATTTTGACAGCAGTAGAAGGCTGTACATAAAGTTCATGTCAAAATTTGAAAAAATCAGCACAAAAATTTAACACTTAATCCGACCAAGGACAAGAACAAGTTCAAAGATCACAAAACTACATGCCAAGATGCAATTACTACATCAAAGATCACAGAACTACATCCAAACATCAAGTGATTTCTCCGATATTTACCATTGACAGTAATAGTAGACCTCTAAGTATATAATCAACAATGAAGGAAAACAAACAAAAGCGCATGCCTGCCATTGTACTGTACCCAATGAAAACCCATTATCTAATAACCTAGCTAACACCATTTATTCCAAATCATAATCAAGCATTCATCAAGACTACAATTCAAGTAAAAATACACGGCCACTTGGCCAGGCATATGCAGTTCCCTATTAGAGATAACACCCATTATCTAATAACCTAGCTGATACCATTTACTCCTCTTATTCATCTGCAACATAAAAATATTTCAGTATATCAGATTTGATATCTGATATCACTTTTTGGTATTGATGCCTCATATCAGAATAAAAGCATCATATAAAAGCAGCATTCAATCAAACCATCGTCATTGAACATAAAATTCAATCAAACCATTGTCATTCAACATAAAATGTGTCAAAATGTAAAAAATTTAAAGCAACTGCAAGATTGTCAGCATAAAGACGTATCACATGTTTGAGCATAAAATACATCAAAAGATGACATCAAAATCACAACGCATCCACCAAAATCACCCTGTAGTCGGGATCCATATCTACCCCATCGAGAACCTTCTAGCCTTGACGTGCACCTGAGGAACCACGAAGTCTATCGATAATCTTTTGCACGTACAATTTCTTCCAATGGTCATTTGGACAATTATAGAAGGCCTGGATGCGGTTTGTACTAGTCAAAATAACGTCAAGTACATCAATAGCATCTTCGTCAGAGACTCCTGGTAGCATGTATATCTCGGAAAGTAGCTTACTCTTTTGTGTTGATAGAAGTTCCTCACGCTTCTCAGATTTCACCATGGCGTTAGCTATCTTATCCAAAGACCCTTGGATTTCAGCTAGAGCAATGGTAAGGCTATCACTTTTTTTAGCCGCTCGAAATGAACTTTTACCTAGCATTTGCTTCTTTGCAAGTGGCGGTCTTGAGCTTGCGTCACTGGATGAGTAGTCATCCACCTCTATCGGTATCTCTTGATCACCATTTTCAATATCTATGTTATGAATCATGTCCTCCACATCTTCGGTATGATTTTCGGTAGCTCGATGAGAACCAAAGATAAGCTCTAACTTATTGTAATATACAAAAGGAGTCTTCCATAAACCTTTGGCTCTGGGATGCATCTGGGAAAAAAGACAATGTTATATAAATAGTGGTGATTTTATGATTGCAATTAGTCAAATGAATGTCATAAAAATTTACCTTGCAAAACTCGTCAAAAGCTTGTTTCTCACCGCTGATCATACAAGATGTGTCATTCCATGTGAATCCAGACAATTTGGTCATCTCATGGATGACAATGTATTTCTCCTTCATCCACTTTAGCTTTGATTCAATTTGTGAAGCAGTCAGTGCGCTTCCGGGATAGCGGATTTCATATTTTCCCTCCAAGTATTTATAGAAACCATTTTTAAAGCCACCTCCACATCTCCACCGAGGATCACCTTTCAGCTCCAATACCAAATCCAAAATCCACTCATGCTCATCAGTGGTCCACTTCCTCTTGTTTTTCCCTCGTCCAGCAGCTCCACATGTTTGTCTATTGACACAAAACTCATTCTTACATATAACATCACTTTCTCTAATTATCCTATTTAAATTGGCCAATCTAGGGAGATTCTAATCCTTTTGTTGCATTTGTAATTCATTAATTTGAGGGATTGTTCTTGAACCCTTGCAATCATAAGAACAACCAATTTTATAACTAGAGCAATTGTTGTTTGAACAAGTTTTTGTATTTCCTTCTTTCTCCTTATTGAATCAAACTCGTACGAGTCCATTTCTATTCATACGCAGCAAAAAAAATGAAAATTAAAATATGGAAAAAAGGGATATGGACAAACAACAAAATTACAAAAGATTGGTAGTAATCTCTAGTCCTGTAATTTTACTATTGTCCTGCTATTTTACTCCTAGTCATCTTAAGTTTAACCCTAAAACTTAAGTTTAACCCCAAATCGGTTAAGAAAGCAAAAGGTACAAAAGATTGGTGGTAATCTCTAGTCCAGCAGCTATGTCTAAGCATCAATGGCTAGCTAAGAATTGATTGACAAGTTTGGCTGTGTTGCATTAGCATCCCAAGAAGCAGCGTGAAAAACATAATAAAGAAGATGAAACACCAAAATGTCAAAATGGTAAGGTAATTGATTGCTTAAATATTCAACAAGAAAGTAAGCTGCATATGAAAGACAAGAAACGTACATCCTAAAAGTGACTGTATTAACGAAGCTGTCATGGATAAAGTAAATGTACACACTAATGAATAAGAGGGAAATCCAGTGAAATTGTGTTCATAATGCAAATGAAATGATGAATAGAAAGGATAGTAAAGATGAATAGAAAGGATAGTAAAAGCAAAGCAAAAAAATCGAAATCAAAAGCAAAGCAAAAAAATTTTGAAAATACGTCAACAGATGTGAAAAAGTTTTCCAGTACAGTAGTACACAACTGTTTTGTAACTCACTATCACTTCCAGTACACGAGTGTTCAGCCCCGAATTCAATGAATAGCGCAGACAAAAATCGAAAGCAAAAGGGCAGGTGAACAACTACAATTCAGCCCCAAACAATTTCAATTCAAACAAAGTACATGTGAAACAATCATCATTTTCAATTCAGCCCTAATTTTCGATAAACAGAAATGTCGAGAGTGAACATACCTTTGGTAAATAGACATGTCGAGAGTTGCTCCGGTCGGCGACAGTATCAGCAGGCTCGGCGGTGGGGTTCGGGTTGGCGGCGGCAGAGGAGTGAGAAGGGAAGGATTGTCGAAGAAGGAAGCGATACCTCACAAATATTCGTATATCAAAACGGGGTATCGGAGGTATTGGTATCATTTTGATACCGATACCCTGAAATACCAAACATGGATATCGGTATGGTTACTACCCCTAAATAAGAAGATCTAAACATAACGAAAGAAACAATATGAATTTGACGGAAGAAAATGAGAGAGAGAGAGAGAGAGGCAATAGTAACCAAATTCACCCTAATTTGATGCTGATGTATTCATGAAATCGGGTAGCTAGCATTCAAGAAGCGAGCAGGTAACAAGCATTCGAAAACGGACTGTAGAAACCTACTCGTGTTGCAGGAGGAAGAGAAGTTATGTTACAACTGGGCTAACTGCATACTCATTCGGCTAACATACACATAGTAAATGGGCTAAATTGGCACAACGTATTTGGATCCTACCTACCCGCCGGAAAAGGATCAACGGGGGAGGAGACGGCCTTCCTTTGCACCGCCGGTTTGTGTTTCGACCTCATTTTATTTATATTAAAAAAAAACAAGAGGAGTGAAAGGCCAAGGGTTCGTAAGATCTGAAGAAGAGAGGAGACGACGACGGCGAGGCGGCGACTGCTAGTTCTCTAGCCAGGTTCGTACTTCTCCGAATTCTCTGCGACTTCGACTTCATCAATTCTCCTCAGTTCTTCTCCCGACTCCAGGTTCGTATGAATGTTTAACTAACCACTAATTTGTTGTCGAGCTCTTCTTCTATCTTTCAGACTTTCACCATGGAAATAGTCTTCTTCTTCTCGTATCTGATAACTTTATAGCTGTTTGATCCATTATATCCTTCTCAGACACATTCTGGTGAATTAGCTGTGATAGCAAGCAGCACCTTCATATTTCTTCTTCAACTTATTTTTGACCATCTGAATGCATTCATCACTTTCTAGTCCTTGGGAGATATCATGCACTTGAGCTTTTAAGGCTTGTTGATTGTTTTCTTTCGGTATTCCATTTATGTGGCTTGAGAGGCAGCAGGTTGAGTTCTCTACTTAGTTTGATTTCTTTTTCTTCCATGAATAATCCTAACAATTATCTAGATATAGTTAAAGGGGGCAAGGGGAATTTCACATCCTCTCATGTTGCATATTTCTGTCAAACCTACGCTCTTTGAGTCTTTAGAATGGCAGTTGATGAGATAATAATAGATTAATAGCCGTATAAATGTCTCTTCAACTGTTATGCAGATGATGGTTACATGTCCTGCATATAAACTGCATTTGCTGTGTTGAATCTCATTTTGCTGAAACTGTTGCTGAAAGAAATAGATGAGCAGAAATTGCTCAACTGTGTAAATTCGTGTATTAGCTCTCGTGAATTGTTAATCTAATTTTAGTTTTCAATTTTGGGTTTAATCTAATTAGCTGAAGTTGCTGAACTGCAATTGATGTTGCCTGTTGAATCTCATTTTGTTGAATCTCTCATTTGCTGTTGCATGTTGCCTTCCTGCAAATGCTAAGACATCCGGTCCTGGACCGGTTTTGGACCAGACCAGTTAAATCGGTCCAGGTCCTGATTGTGCTTTTCAGATCCAAACCTGTGAACAGTCCTACATATATGCAAAATAATTCTTCGGTCTTTCTGTTTTGGTGATGAATTTCATTATACTCCTTTGTGGTTAGTCTTTCAGTTTGTTGGTTTGTTTAGGAATTAGGGTTTCAAATTTCTGTTCTTTGTTGGTTATTCATGTTTGTACGATGACTTTGAACATGTCTGAGCTATATATATTGTTTAAATTTTTGCTGCTACCGCTAAAGATTTGACTGTTGCTTGATTAGCTTTTTTTCATGATAGATTATAATGTTGGACAATGATGCTGATGAACAGATATACTTATCCGAGTTATAAAGTCACAATCTTTTGCAAGCAGACTTGTTACATTCAAGATTAGGTAAAAGATTGAAGAAGGTTGTCTCAAGCTCCAGTTCCGGAACCCGATCACAATGAGTCCGAGATGGAAAGGAAAAGGGTCAGCAGCCAAAGCCCTTGAGCAACCAATGTCAGGGATAATATCAGATCTTCAATTATTATTAATCCAATCAAACACCATTGGATTACTTTCAGGTTGCAGTGTTCTTATCGAAGCAAATCCACAACAAACAAACCTTCTTAATCTCGCATGTTTTGGGCGTTCAATCCCATCACAAAACGAAAACAAACAATGTTTTCAATTGGGACTCGAAGAAGCCTTCTTCCTGTACCATTCCCTCAAGTGTTTACACATTCTCATGCCTGATGGATCCACAAAACCCGAAAACAAGATTTGGAACTACATGTGTTTGAAGCTCCAATCATTTCCTGAACTTTATAAATCTTACTCTCATTTAAGGTTGAAGAATTGGGTGGTGAGACCAGGATCACAGTATGGTGTTGATTATGTTGCTTACCGGCATCATCCGGCTCTTGTTCACTCTGAATTTGCAGTTCTTGTGTTATCAGATGGTGAAAGTTCAGCAAATGGTAGATTAAGAGTTTGGTCAGATCTGCATTGTACACTTCGGCTTTGTGGGAGTGTTGCTAAGACACTTTTGGTGATCAAGATCATCCACATGAACAAGAACAACAGACGTGATCGCAATTTTCCTTCGTTTTTGGATGAGTCTAGCATCATTGAAAGAACTGTCACTAGATGGAATCCCGAGCGGAGTCGCGAAGAGAACACTGATGTCAATCAAGTGTGATGATAAGCATATACTGATTGAAGCTTGATGATTTGAGTCTTATGATTAGCATTTTTTTGGATGAGAATGTCAATTGTCAAATCAAAACTTACATTACAAACTCGGTTAACCGAAATCTTCGATAATTAGCTACACAACTACACGTAGTTACTATTATTGGTGACATTGATAGCTGAATCTATTACAAATTATATTCATTGTAGACCAAATTAGGTAAAACCTCCAACTATCGCCTAACAACAATCAATAACTTTTTAGATCGTTTGACCAAAAACTATCAATTTTTCTATTCGATTGTTTAGGCCGTTTTATTAACATTTTATAAACATAAACATCATTGAGATTTTTTTTTTCCCACTTCCGTGCTCCTATTGTTTCGGTGGTTTGTCATGGTGATTTGACCATCGTATGGAGGACATAATTTGTTAGTTTGGATGGTTGTGGATAGATGATCGATATCTAAAGGAACAAAAGAAAATCCAATTTTAAGGTTTCGAGTGGTGATCCGGAGAGTTTTTTTTACACTTATTCACTGCTTTTTCCTTTGCTCTGATCACATGCCTTTTTCTCGATTTTGTGCAATTGATTGGCTCGTTGTGATTCATCATCTGAGTGTTTGTGCTTTTATTTTACTTTATTTTATTTATCTCATGACATTATGTTTGTTTGATGTTTTATCGTCTTTTTAAGAAGAAGGAAAGAAATTCGATACTAGCAAAAAAAAACTAGTGAATCTAAAGACCACATAGTGGCCGGCTGACGAACCACATTTTTTGACAAACAAAGGATAACAAAAAAAAAAAAAGAGAATCAGACAAACACCATGCATCAACTGAAGAGTTTAAAACACCGATCATCTGATCAAGGAAAAAAAAGCAGACCGAAATATCAGTTGAAAAAGTGTACAAGAAAGCTCCATACTACATTAGAAACCTCATATCTAAATGTATCTATCTATCACATCATTAATCTATATACTATATTAAAGTCAAAGCATTTACTTCAATGTGGTTCATTCTTAACTATAATATGTCACATGTCATTTTCTTAGAATTTTGTTTTTTTTTTTAAAAAAAATAATATATAGTTGCCATGTTTTAAATTAGAGCTATAAAATTAATAGAATAATTATCCTATTTTAGAATTTAAATTTATCTACTTACCAAACGTGTCTATATGTATACATATATACATATACTAAATATACTTCAAATTATACTAATAGAATAATTATACTAGATAAAATTTATACCAAAATAACTTTATATATAGTTATACATATATGTTTCTATACTAAACATACTTTTTTTAATATACGTATATATGTTAATGTGTTTTAATTTTATGAAAAAAATCAAGAGCTTATTTTTATTAAACTTTTATCAACTAAAGTATTTTTGTTAATAAAAATGGTATTGTGTTCCTTTTTTTAATTTAATTATATATTAACTATGTTATGTTTGTGTACACAATATAGGTTTTTAGTTTTTTAAAAAAATATATATAGTTACCATATTTTAATTATCATTTTGTAGAATTTATATTTATCTACTTACCAAACATCCCTTTATATATCTACGTATACTAAACATACTTCAAATTATACTAATGAGATAATTATTCTATAAAAAAACTTATACCAAAAAAACTTTATATATATATATAGTTGTACATATATTTATCTATACTAAACATACTTTTTAAATATACGTATATATGTTAATGTATTTTAATTTTATTAAAAATCAATATCTATATCTATTTACTTATAAGCGGAAGACATTCACACCACGTATCATTCATATATGGGATAATTTGACATACTAGGCCTTTTTGAGTTTTTGTTTAAGAAAGTGTACCCCAAATTTTTTACCACTTTCATTTAACGGTAAGTAAAACTAATTAACCCTTCTATTTTAAAAAAAGAATGTTTGTTATTAGTTATTTGTTATTTAAGTGTAAGTTTTAACTTTTAATTACTGAATTTATTTTCTATTTTATTTTTTTATCTTTTTATTTTCTTTTTTATTTTTTTTTATTTTATAGAATAAATTTATCATACCAGAAATTTCTGATACCAGAAATTTTGTCATACCAGAATTTTAATCATACCAGAAGTTTTATAATACCAGAAATTTTATCATACTAGAAATTTAACATACTAGAATTTTTTCATACCATAAATTTTATCATACCAGAAATTTTATCATACCACATTCCATAAGTTTTTTTTGTCTTTTTTATTTTTTATAATTTTTTGGTATGAGTTTCTGGTATGAAATTACATACCAGAAATAATTTTTAGTATAAATTTCATACTAGAAAATTCATACAATGGTTTTTCTACCAAAAACAAAACTCATACAAGTTGCATACATAACCATATATGATTCGTCATTCTGGTTCAAGTTATTTTTTCTTCATTCAGGTCGTTGCAGACAACAAGTTGAACTCGGGCTCCAAGCTCTAACAAGCCTCATTCTTTTGCATGTTTAACATGTCCTCTCTGAAGTATCCACTGTGGGTGATGATACATGTTGCCCTGAAAACTTTGCTCAATTGTAATGTATGTTCGGGAGTGTTTGTGTTTTTATTTTTTATTTTTATATTTTTTTATGACGGTATGTACGTTTGCTATTTTATCGTCTTTTTAAGAAAAAGAAAAAAATAAATTTAATACTAGCAAAAAAAAAATAGCAAGTCGAAAGGTCACATAGTGGCAGACGGATTGACCTTCTTCCTTTTGACAAACAAATTAAAAAAAATAGAGAACCAGACAAACATCATGCATCAACAAAGAGAGTTTTGAAACACCGATCAGCAGGTCAAAGAAAAAAAAAACAGGTTAAAACGCCAGGTAAACAAAAAAAAAACAAAAAAAAACAAACAAATAAATAGACCATATCAATTAAAAAGTGCGTAAATAGAAACCTCATATTTGGAGATATCTATCTATCAAATCATTAATTTCTTTTAAATAAAAAAGTTAATTCCTATCCATTTCTTTCTTGAATGGTGTCAACCTTTGCTTGTGAGGAGTGGGCGAAAAAGTTTGTATGATCCGATCCGGTCCTTTCCGTGATTCACTTGGTTTCTTCCATCATATTTGCTCTCATGAAAATCATTTTTATTTTTTTTATAACCATTATTCAATTCAATTAACCTTACAAAAGTAATTATAAAAGAAAAATCTAAAAACAAAATACGTGTATTTCACAAACAAATCCACAGTAGTTCATGCTTTCCCATGAACGTGATTTGCTCATGATTTTCTGCTTCTTTTTTGGCAAATTAAACCGGCCACCCTTAAATCATGAGTCTTTTCATTAAACCACCCAAAGATTGTAGACGTCAGAAATCGCTTCATATCACGTCCAATGTATGGATTGAGATACAAATATGAGTAAGCAATTCAAAAGTGGGGTACTTCATATTTAGATTTAAAATATATCAATTTACGATTATAAATAATATATAGATTGATACGTAATGTCACGTACCTAGTAACTGAATATAAGTGTTTATTTAGTCAAATTTTAAAAGCAGAATTTATAAGAAATAATTTATTGAAAATGAATTTTTTAGGTACTAAAATTTAATAAAAATAGTAACTTGTTTGATTCAAGTTAGCTAACTAAAAATTAACATGGTTAATTTATCATTATAATAACGATAATTAATAATTTATTCTTGAGATAGTAGAATTAAGATAAGTGTACTTTTCACAACTTCTTCAATGAGTTAACCAAACAAGGACTAAATATATGACTATAATTAATAATCGGCTCGTGATGAATTCTGGGTGTCGTTAGTTTATTTGAGTAGTTTAAGGATGGAGTTAAAGAGGGTGGTTTAGATCATGGTACACATATGTTGGGTGATTTTGTGTAACTTGGTTTATATAGGTGTTTGGCAAAAAGCTTTTACAAATCACATGCATATTTTTGTATTTATTAGTAATTAGTGGAATTAATCACTTAATCTCAAGGAAATCATGATTGATTAAATAGTGAAGGGATTGTTTGGTGTTGTAATAATAATAATAATAATAATAATAATAATAATAATAATAGATTGAATCTTAAAACATGTTATTCGTTTAAGATTATACAATAAAATTTTGAGTTTAAAAATACGTTAGATTCATAATAATAAACGATAATATGCATAATCAATCAATAACATAAAACACTATTGCTTTGAAAGCAAGTTCAATAGTTTAATAAACCAAAAAAAAAAAAGCAATGGTCTAAACCCATTAAAAATAATAAAAACGAAATAAAAAAAATACTAGAATTACTAGGATTGTTCATCCAAATTTGGATCAAACCGAAAATATGTTGTTGGATCGACCTACACCGAATATTCAGGTCCGATCCAGATCTGAACCAGAATATCCGATTTAAAAATAAAATTTCCGTCCCAAACTTTAAATAGGAATTTGAACAACCCTAATAAATACTATATATCTTCCGTTGGTTATTTTTAAGTTTTTTTTTCCTACTAAACACAAAAACCGGTTTGACCCTTTTTAAAAAACGGTTCATGATTTCATATAAAATTGATAACAAACGGCACCTTAACCTATAAAAAAAAAACTACACTGGACCGGTTCACGCACAATAAGGGCCCACTAGACGCGTCCTCGTCGTATTCACGATGTGCAGCTCAAGGATATGGTCGGTTCCAAACATAGATTAGATTTTTTAATTCAAAAAATACGGAAGTGTATAAAAAATAAATTTAATAATGTTATAATAATATTTTATTTATGAATATAAAATGAAGTGAGTAATGGTTGATATAATGACATCTTTTGGGCACAAATGGGCCCCTAACTTTCGCGATTAATCAATTATATCAAAGGTGGCTAATTGATTAGACGATTTTTGAATTGCTATTGTTGATTTATTTTGTGATCATAGTAGTTAATTTCGATTATAAGATTTCCATATAACACGTTTATATAGTGTTTTATTCTTTTTCATTTTTGCAATCAATTATTAAATATTTTACTTAATACAAGATTGTTTTTTTAAGCATTTCAACATATTTAACATACAAATTAACAAAAATTTTATGACTCATTTGTATACTCTACTAAATCAGATGTAATAAAACTTACATGTTGCATTACCGTTCATTATCCCTGCTTGTTGCATTAACAAAAATTTTACTTCCATTACCATTAAATTTTTTTTTATATAAACTAGATATAACTTTTATAATAATACAACTTTTACTTGGGAAATATCCTACTTCCATTTTATCACAACTTCTATTTAAATTATATTTTCCTTCCATTATAATCTCATTCCTTTTTTAATAAAGATTTAAACAACTTTTATTATTAGACTACATTTTAATTCGTAGTAACTACAACTTTTATTTTCAAATGCAAAACGATAGACAATTTTTCTTTTTTCTTTTTATAATGCTGGAAAGCAATTCTAGATGTACTCCAACCTAAAGCATCAATGCGGATGAGAACACGAAGTCCGAGATCGTTCGAAAAATTGGTGTTGGGTGTCGAGATTTTCAAATGGATCAACCGGTCAACAATACAATTAATTAATCTTAAAACCTCTAGACTTCGTCAAATAAATGAAGATTCAATATGGAGTCGGATATAATCATCTCAGTCTCCCAAGTTCAACTCCAAAGATCTTGTAGTGTCTTGAATCTTGATGACACACTAATTGTCATCCTCAATTTTGATTTTTTTTAATTGTAATCTGATAGATTTTTGTAAGCCCGATTTATGGGCATGGGCTTTTGCTTTTAGAATCGAGTTATAGTTTTTTTTGCACCAATACTCATAATCTCCCTATTTTGGTTCCGAATAACAAAATCGATTGAGGTAACACCATAATCAATTTTAGATCCATCAAAATTAAGTTTGTAGAATTCAAACTTTGATTTTTTCCATTTAATGTTTTTTCCGTCTAATATTGTTATTTTTGATAGTGGCTTAATGTCATAATCATCCTCATCTTTCATAGTTTTTTTTTATTCGTAGATTTGATTCTTAATGAAAGCAATTGTTTTTTTAATGAGTCAAGAGACTCATTATTGAAAATAATTTTGCTCCTAGAGAAATTGATAGTCGCAAGATATGTGAACTCCTTTTGTCCAATTTTATCTATAATTTTCCAATAATGTCATTAATTGTTTTATTTTCATGTTTGAGATTATTCTGACAATTTTATTATTAATTTATTTGGTAAAAGGATAGTCCATAAGTAAATAACATAAGTCCTCAAGTTGATGGTTACACGACACACAATTTCGAGTAATCGCAACTTTTTATTCATCAAGTTTTGCTTTTGTTGTTAAGCCATTATTTTTTTTTAATAAAAGTTTCCCATAGGAAGTTCTTAAATTTGGGTTGCGTGTTAAGCTTCCAAATTCATCGTACACATTTACATGAAAGAACCACCTATCCTCCATTAGTATCTCAAAAGCAGACTTTAATGAAAACCACCCATTTAGGCTACACCGTTAGTATAATCTATATGTATTTTATTTTTTGGATAATTGTTTGCTTAAAATTTTTCAAAATATCCGGGCTCAAAATATTTTGGAGCTCATTGTTAATTTTGTCGATACCTCATTTCCTAGAATTGTTTATATAATGATTTACTTTGGTGTTGATATTATTTGATTTACATTTTGAACCAATTTGTTAAGTGGCAATGTGGTGAGTAGTGACCCATTATCATGCAAAACATTGATTATTTTTCATTACCGACATGTCAAATAAGTCATTTTTTTAAAATTGGATTTAAGTTTCATTAGGTTATTCCATTGACATGAGGTTGGTTGATGACATGAATTATGACATATATTTAGACATGCATTTAGGTAGATTTTTTCTTTATTTTGCATACATAAACATGAATCCATGACATTTAAGTTCATATTTGCTAGAAAAGATGTCTACACGGATTCTTGTTGCATTTGTAGGTAATTTGGTGAATTATGGAGCGGAATGACACATTTAAACATTATATCATAAAGGAACCTGATGGAGCATAAAAGGAAGCTAGGAACACAAGGTGGAGTGAACTCTGATACCGCAGAGCGAACCCTGATACCGCAGAGTGGACTTTGATACCAACGGGCTCAACATTTTTTTTTCGACCCACAAATTTAGGATTTATCTTTAAGCTACAACTTATTTTTAAGATAGGGTTTATCTTTAAGTTGCGATCTATCTTTAAGGTTCAAGCTTGTAAAATCTTAGATTTATCCCTATAAATATCTTATAACCTTCAACATTGAAAACACCCTCAACGAAGAGGCAAAATGTCATGGAAGACATCCAAAAACCCTACAATACAAGTCTTATACTCAGAAAGTAAAGGAAAAACATCATCGACAACCGAAGTTCTTTGAGAATTACTTAGTTTTTAGATTTCTTTTGCTTTGGAACACAAGATCGGATCTTTATTTTGCTTTCTTTCAGTTTTGGATATTGAAGACCCTATTTCTTGCTTTTCTTTTAGTTTCATCGATTTTCTTGGATTCTTGATTTCATATTTCATTCTTGATTTGATTATGTGTGTTGTTGGTTAAAACCCTTGCGATTCTAGGGTGATTGGTTGAACGTTGTGGTTTAGATGATGAAAGACCGAGCCTTCAAGTTTTAGATTGGACCCTAAGAGTTGTTTTTACCTTAATAGAACAAAAAATCGGTTTGTTCTTGAGAAAAATCGACCGAGATTTCTTCAAGAACTGCCCAAGTTTCCTTCTATCGTGCCTTTAATGTTATATCCTTAAACCTAGGTTAAAGATTGCCTAAATCCTAGCCTTGTTGAGCCTTTCAAACTTATATTCAAGCTTGGGAAGAGACTTACTCAGTAATTCTCTTTCTTGGTTGCCAAATATAATAAGTTCTAGGTAATAGAGGACTCAACACCCTTTATTAGGTTTGAGTGTGTCTTCCCCTTCCCTTTGTGAGTTAACATGAGACTTACCCGGTGATGGTTAGTTCTATTGTAACACCCCAAATTCTTGGAACTCGGGGAGCTACTAGTTAGGACCTCACAATGGGTCCCGACCTTAGTGTGACAACAACTTTACTAGGATCTTGCAACAAGACACAAACGTATTTAAAACCTTTTTGAAAAATATCAAATAGTATTTACATGAATGATCAACACATGACAGCCTTACAAAACAACAATATATTAATAACATGCATGCTGAACGGAAGACTCCCCGTCCCCATCTAAACGTGGACCCGACTTACAATCCGTCCCGAATCTCTCTACAACTGTCTATCTCTACAAAATCTATAACACGGATAAACCGTCAACTAACAATCCAAATAAAATAAGAATAAAAATAGCACAAACACAACTCAGGCAAAATAAAACAATCATCAAACTGTCACCCAAACTGGTTATTATCTAATAATTAGGTGATTCACTTTATTCCGTTTTAGAGTTGTGGCAAGAGAAATCTTAAGATTTCTCGCCTCCATTCCTTATCCAAGTTGGTGCAGGTCTAGCACACCTCCGCCGGTAACATCACTACAAACCAATTATGGACTAGTCCCTAAAGAAACCCCTCATCGCCCTCGGGCTAATTGAGCAGAATGCCACTGCCCGTTACTCTTAGGCTAAATGTGTAGATCGGTCGATAATTAATAATAAGTACAACTATAAACACATCATTCAAACACCACTATCATTATTCACACTCATATCCAGAAGCTAGCTAAGTAAGCTCAAAGGACTTACCTGAATCAATCTCGACTCTCAGATCTCAACCCAATTAGCAACCGTAGATTACTCAATTGCCTGTCACAAGAGGCAAGTGGATCAAAACATTTCCCATACACTTATTAGTCTATGACATCTAAGATGTAAGATTCTAACAGAAGAGAAATTACTAAGATACCCTCCTAAGGTAGAATGACCATTTTACCCTTGGTACCAAAACTTCCACAAGTCCCCTAAAATATGTTTATCCTCTTCTTTGGGACATAATTTCATATTATAACTTTTAAGAATGAGTTTAGGTAGAAACTAGAAGAAACACACATTCTCCTCACTGCTCAAAAAGGTCATTACGATCCAACTTTAGCATATGATACGAGCCCCGAATAAAAATATATAAATTCTAACAAAAATCTCTAAGTCTTCTATAATATGAACTCTATCCATAGAAGCAAGATTTTCCCAAAAATACATAATAACCACTTCTATACAAATTCCCAAAATTGGTTCCAAAACCACAAATTCAGACTTGATCAAAAACTGAGTATTTCTTAACTGCTCAACCAGTCAACTTTGAGACTCCATAGCTCTAAATATAACCGTTAGATCAGCCTCAATTGTTGATGCATCACCCAACGCTTTCTGAAACTATTCCAGTCAAGACCGACACGGCGCGTAAAAAAGAGCTGGCCCGTCAAAAGTCTATGCATGACACTCTATAACATATCGAAAATTGAACGGTGAATTATATTTCTAGAGTATCTAAACTTGAGTTCAAACGTGACTACACAACACAAAATATTTCCAGCACTAAAAAAATTTCAGTAACATCCAGAAAACTGCTTACAGTCTCGAATTTGAAAAATCATAACTACTAAACCTCTTGATGAATTTCTCTCAGTTTGTTATATACTCTACTATGTAATCTTAACTAAGACATATCCAAAATTCAAGTACAACAAAGATCAAAAACCCATTCAAAACAATCTCACAGAACTGCATCACACGCAGTTTTTCTCAACACTCAACACACTTCTAAAAACTGCACTAGGAACCAACTTTAGGACACCAGAACTCTCAAAATGTAACTCAAATTCCTGTCAAATTTTAGTATGTACTACACTGCAATACCGACTATATCATATCCAAAAATAAGTAGCAAAGGAAACGTCTAGCTTACCCAAAACAGAACCTGAAGTTGACTGCTCGTCTACTCAAAAAATCCAGAAATGTAACAGCTCCTCCAGTCATCTTCCATGGCTGCTTTGGAGGGTCTAAAGACATCAATTGGAACTCTAATAAGCATATACACAAAGAGGGTAATGCAGAGAAGAGGGCTACGGTCCTTACCCAACTAGCCGGAGAAGACATGCTTGTGTGAACGAGGTCAAAGAAGGGACGTGACTCACTGCTTTTAGGGTGCATCTGCAGCCAAGAAGGACGCCTCCGCCTACGGATCTGCTTCCTGTTGTCGTACTTGTGCGTGCAGAAGGCGAGGAGAAGGTCCGATGTTGGTTGCTTGAGGTCGCCGACATGCAGGAAGAAGGAGAGCGAAGGTCTTGAACATGGCGGAACTACCCAGCCACCACGTGCGACGTACCTGTACAGGAGGGAGGCCGGTGCTGGAGTCGAACGGTTCATACCGCTGCACTGCATGGCTGGAGGGAGAGACACCGCATGAGTTGGTGGCTCATGGGCTATTGTGTGAGGGATGGCACCATTGAGGCTAAGGAGGGGTTGACTTGAGAAGAAGGTGGCGTAGAGGGAGGAAGGAGGTTAGGGTTTGGGAAGAGGGATCATCTGCTTTCACGTAAGGTAGAAGGAGGCTGCTAGGGTTAGGTTTCACGTAAGAGGCAAGGAGGGGAAGACAAGCTTAATTGGCCCGGATGGCAAATCGTTAATGGACCCGGATGGCAAGTCATTAATGGGCCCGGATGACTTATCTAAAGAATAAAGAAGGTAGATTGATTCCGCATATTTTATGCGAGTAGAAACCTCGCATAAAATAAATAAAGAAAATCGAAGAACTCGGTGTCACATAAAATGCCGGAGATGACGCAAAGGTCCAAACCAGTCGAGTTCCGGTTTGTCTCGGAATAAAACGGAAATTAAATTTTCGGATAACATCTATTCCCTTAGGTTGAGTGGTTGGTTTGATATTATTTCCTTTTCTTAGATCCTTGAGACTTACCCGGTAATATGAGCTTTGGTTTGGGATAGTGGATAGTGAGACTTCCCCCGTGATCTATCCCACCTTAGAAACATCTTTCCTTTGCAATGCCAGCTCTGTCCATATATCTTTAGAAGTCTTGAATCGAAAACCACAATTAGATATCTTGATTTCTAGAATTCGCACTTTCTCAATATTTACATACAATCTTGTCATTGTCTTTGATTATTTGCAAATTGTCTAATTAGATTACTTTATTTCTTGGTTTCACTATAGTCTTTGTGTTCGACCTTGAAATATTTGTTTTTACTGCGATTGATCCGTACACTGTGGGTTCGCTATTTGCTTTTATTCTTGGTATAAATTTAAAACTGTTTTCGTTCATATACACACGTTTTGGAGCGAACATTGGTCATTTCTTTTGATAATGAAGTATGTCAACATTTTTCATGTACTTTTCTTTTATGACTTTTAGCCACACGTTGTGTGGTTCCGCCTAAACTTTTCACTAATCCGACCCATCGACACCCCTAATTCCATCTAGCTTATGTGGGGGTCGAAGATGCTCATCGAGACAAAACTCAACTGGTCAGGAGCCAAGAATGAGATGTACACTGTCAATTCAGCATTCAAAATGCTCACCAGAAGCGATGACATGCAGTGGGTGGCTAGGGTGTTCTATTCTAATACATGGAACCTTCATGTGCAAGAAAGAGCTAGGTTTTTTGTTTGGAAGGTGAGCAAAGGGGATTCTTACAAATGAGGCGCGAGTTAGACGCCACATCGCAAGAGATTCACGTTGTCTCGTCTGTAAGAAAGTCCTTGGAATACTTGTTTCGTAATTGCACAAAGATCAAGTCTATGTGGGCTAAGTAGGAGCCAATATGATATGGGATGGTTTTATTTGAAGAACGATTTGCTGGATGACTGTTAGGTTACACTCATTCCACTCTCACTTTCAATTATTGTATTTCCTACGGGAATGTTTTTGCACAGAGTTTGTGGCATGAGTGAAAATGGAGGAACAAATTAAAGCCGTTTTTATAGATGGACGAAGACCTCTAGCTGCTCACAAGCTCATCATAGTTGAGAAATGCACATTATACGAGATTGCTTGGATGAACAACTTAGATTGTGATGCCACTAGAATGAAACAAATTAGATATATCGCGTGGACTGCTCCCCGTTTGACTTGGGTGAAGATAAGCACGAACGGCTGGTCAAAAGGAATGGTTTGGCTTTAGTGGCAGGTATTGTTAGGAATGAGTACGGGGTTTGGCAGCGGGTTTTGTGCACAAGATCAGTACGTGTTGGTACCCATAGCTAAATTATGAGGTATTTGAAACGGACTGGAAATCGTTTGAGAGTTAGGGGCAAGGCGTGAGATCCTTGAAACGGACTCACAACTAGTTGCTAATCTTCTGATTAAAAACATTCCCGATGTCACCCCCTATCCAACTTGGCACATAGATGCCAAAGCTATTTAAAAAGAGATTGGACTATCGAAACTCGTCATATTTTCAACGAAGCGAACTATGTTGCGGATTTCTTAGCTAACTTCGCTTTCGGTTTTGACATTGGTTTTTCATGTATTGCTTGACCCTCCCAAGGGTATAATGGATATTATTGAAGCCGATGTAAGGGTCGGGCTATCCCTCTTAGCCTTTTTTTTCCAATTAATAAAAGCGCGTCCAGATGCGCCGGAAACCATTGACTCTCATTCCAACAAAAAAAAACTAGTTTGGTATCAGTTCCTTGCACGTTTTGTGAAAGTTGAACTGCTATTTTTTTTAATCATAATATCAATAAAAATATAATTTTAAATAATTCTCCAAATAAAATAAAAGATAGATGCATAGAGGAAATGAAAATTAGAATAAAACCAAAGGATGATTGTATTAATTTTTTTAAACGATAATCAAAACTATATCGTTTACGGTATATTTAAAGTGTTGCAATAAATTAATCGTTACAACTAAACACTGAAATATGAAATAAAAACATATAATTCAAGAATATTATACAATATAATTCAGGAATATTATAAAATATAACTAAAAAAAATTATAAATATTTTCAAAATTTAGCTATACAAATACAAAATAAAGATTTTAACGAATATAAGTGTAACACCCCAAATCCATAATACTCGGAGTGCTACGGGATAGTTCTTCACAATGGGTCCTGACCCTAACCTGACACAAGTTCACCGCATCTTACAACAAGACAAAAATAAATATAAAAACCAACACTAATAAAACTGAAACATCGTATATCGAAATACATACAAAACACACAGCTGAGTATCAAAACGGTATAACCACGTGTATATATATACATACAAAACACATAACCATCCTATATGTACGAAAACCCTCGACTGATCACTCCCTCCAGATCACTCTGCAGCCTCCCTAACCTGCAAAGCATCTACAACACGGTATAACCCGTTAGCTAACAATTCATATATAAAATTATACATAAGCATATAAACACATCAAAATTACAATAAACACCGAGCATGCTATCACATATTTCCCGTTTTATTATCTTTATAACGTCATACACTCATAAACCATTTATAGGTGTGACACGAGAAGTCTACGACTCTCGCCTTTGTTTCTTTTACCATTAGGAGTAGTCAGACGTACCTCCCCGTATACCATGTGAAGTGGATTGGCACCGTCCTCTTATATGAGGCATGACCAAGTCACAAAGAACCCCTCAGACTCCCTCGAGAGAACTGAGCAAGTTGACACCGCCCAATACAAGTGGGCCAATCATTTGTCTGTTATAATCAACCTATCACATGCTATAAAGCATATAACAACCACCACTCATGTACTAATCAAATATATAAACGCAACTAAGTAAGTCCCAAGGACTTACCTGTATCCAAGTAACCTCAATTATCGATCAACTCTCGAATTTCGCAGGAATATACACCACCTGATAAACAAAGGCACACATATCAAACTCATAGTACTAGAACATTTCACTCCTAGTCTCTAAAGATCCTCAAAGATCATACACAATATCCGTAAATCATATCCTCAACATTCACATCAAAACCTCAAAGCCTCTCGAGACAAACCACCACACCATAACCCATCATCAACCTTAACACAATCTAGCCTAGCATACTTCTAAACACAAGATCAAGAAGGAAGGATAAACTTATCAAAGGATTTGGTAAGTTTTGAGGAAGGCGCGCGCAGAAAAGGAATGACGCGGGTGCGGCGACAAGGCTCCGACACCGCGATTGCGGCTTAACGCATGCACGATGGCGGAAAAACGCTTAAAGGCATGGGGCGGATGAGGTAAGACGCGGGTGCGGTTTCTCCAATAGAGCACCAATCTTCGTGCTCTTCACAAATCTCTCAAAAGATCCACTCAAAAGACCTCAAAACAAACCAAGGAAAAACCTACCCATCTCAACATGTACAACACAAACTTCCACAAATTACTTGTTGAATCCAAACAAGCAAGGAGGAGAAGAAGAAGAACAAGGAAGGAAGAAAGGAAGGAAGAAGATAAGGCTCACCCCTCTCCTCTAATAGCAAAAGGAAGTCCTGAGGATTGCTAGCTTGCCACAACACATAGAATCACACCATCCTTGTCATCAACATCATCATCATCTTTAAATTTCAATTGGAAGGAGATCCAAAGAAGAAATCAAGGAAGAGAAGAAGAGAAAGAAAGAGAAGCAAGGTGAACGAGAGAGAGTGAGAAGAAGAAAGGAAGATTGTGATGGGTTTCCAAACCCTCAGACGAAGGAAATAATAAACTAAAGAAGGAAGAAAGCAAAAAAAAAAAGTCAGCTAAAAAGGCGGCCGATCACTGTTATGCCGCAACCGTAACCCGACGTAGCCGCACTCAAGGTGGCGCGACTTCGGGCTAGGTGAGGCGTGGTCACGGGATCCCCTATAGAACATGGTTGAAACAATAAGAATATTACAAATGGTAGTTAAGAGATGTGCAAATTGAATTTGAAATCGAGACTCAAAGTTATCAAAATATATCGTTTAATGTAAAAATGACACATAATAAAAGCTTTATAGATTTTGTAAAATTTGTTTAATTACTTGTATTTTTTAAAAACTTATATTTAGACGTGGGTCCGGTTTGAGTAAAATCGTCAAACCACAAACCACCGGTTGACGATTTAGGCTTAGTTTTTCCATTTTGACAAAGCTAAACCAGCGGTTTAGTGGGTTTAAAAAAAAGCCAAAACTTAACCGCCTGTTTGGCGAAAAAAAGAGTTGTTGCTTTGCAACAACTCTTTTGGGCCCGCAAACGGCTATTTCATATAGCCGTTAGTGGGCCCACATCCCCACCGGCTATTGTAACCGTTGGGGTGTGTGTTAAAATAAATTATAAATAAATGCTTAAAAATAAGTCCACTAATTTCCTATAAATACCAAACCCCTCTTCCATTTTATCTCACACTAACATTCTTAACTCTCTCTACTATCACTCTCAACTCTCAACTCTCAGTCTCGTGTTCTTAATTCTCGATTTCTCGAATACATTATTCGTCTCTCAATCCCATAAAGGCAAATCCGAGCAAAAACACTCCTCCCGCTTTCTTCCTTAGCACCCAAGAAAGTGAAACTCAAATGCCCGAAATATCACAAGGTGAAGGGGCACTTTGATAAGTTCCTTAACCGAAAATGCTTACATCCGACATTTTTACAAAGCATTACAAGAAGGGTGAGACGATGAACGAATAATGTCAAGTCTCGTGCAAATACTTTCCGAAGGTGTACAAGTGGAGGGAGAAGGGCGCCTACGGGACTTTGCAAACCCACATGCAAAAAGTCCATCTCGAGAAGATAAAGATATCATGGGGACTATCTCAATTGTCCCACGGGTTTGCATCTTCTTCCTCTCAATCTCCTTTATTTACGTATAATCATAGTGATGAAAATTTAGGATTATCCAACCTTATATGTTCTCATGCATTTCCATTTTCTTACGCGAAATATGAAGATGTTCGAGAATATAACACTACATATCTACAACTTTCTTTTAAACCAACTTCTCGCAAAACTGTTTCCAACTTATTTTCTTACTAACAAAAGAAACGAAATATTCTGTCGATTTGTCATTTTTTCGCAACAAGTTTCTATTTGTAGTGATATTTGGAGTACATCTATCACAAAAACATTTTTACATGGGCATTACTTTTACATTTTATTGATAACGATATATTTTTGCATAAATTTGTTATTGCATTTTGCCATTTCAATGAAAGACATAATGTCACAAGCATTGCAAACTTGATAAAAACAGTTTTACAAGAATATAAATTGCAAGGTCGAGTTTTTTTCATATTCTTTTGATAATGCATCCGCTAACACCTCCGCCGTAAATGATTTGGTGGAAGATGCGGGACAATATTTGCAAACTCCTTTTATTCATACAAGATGTGCATGTCATATTTTAAACTTATGGGTTCAAGATGAACTTAAAATTTTTTCGGCTATGCAAAACCCTATCACCAACGTTATTGAACATATTTAACACTCATTCGATTTGAGAGAAAAATGGAGAACAATATGTTTACAAAATAATGTTCAACCAATTGCATTTTTTCGGCTATGCAAAACTCTACTTACAAATTACTTAGTCAAGCCCTTCGTTACAAAGATATTTTACAACTTTTTTCCGCACAAAACATTTCGTGGTCAATGTTAGATGATGAAAATATTTGGCAAATTTGCCTTGATCTTTGTAGTGTTTTAAATGTTTGTAGTGATTCAACTAATATGATGAGTTACGTTTACACTCTCACTTCTTGTAGCTTTTTATATTAGTCGTAAACGTTTCCAAGTTACAAACCGGTTTTACTTATCCAAACCTTGTAAGTGCTATAAATGACATGAAATTGAAATGGCTAAATATTACATTGATATTCCCTTGGTTTATCTTATTTCCGTGTTTTTTTTATCATAGACTTAAAGTTGAAGGTGCTACCGAATTGTTGGGTGTTTATTATGAATGTTTGAGATTAGGTTCTACAAACACTTCTACCATTATGAATAATGTTCGTAATTAAATTAAAAAATTGCTTTCTTCTTTTGAAACAAGACTAGCTCTTATTCTACCGCCGAACCGATTTCTACACCATCTTCTTCTTCATCATCATCATCTATTCTTTCAAAAGCTAAACAAAATTTAGCTAAAAGAACAAAAACACCACGACATTCAATTCATCCACAATGCGGAATTTCAAGATTAGCTAACAACGTGTTTTAGTTTTCATAGTGAATCTTTTGAAATTTTGGATTGGTGGAAGAATTCAGCCCCGAAGTATCAAACCTTGATCAAAATTGTGCAACAACTCATGGTTGTGTCCGCATCAACAGCCAATGAGGGAATATGCTCACCTACAAGAAAAGACAATTAAAGCACAAAAATTGGAGGCACAAGTATGCATTCAAGATTGGATAAGGGCGGAGAAGCGGAAATCACGAAATGTCTCTGTTTATGACTCAAAATCGGATTCCAACTCCGTTGACCGGAAAAAACTTCTGAGTCCGATGCATGAAAGTAAGTGGGGTAACTAAACAACTTGGAAGTCCAACAAAAGGTAACCAAAGTAAGAAAACAACGTGAGCTTTGATTCCTCTTAACCACGAGAGGATACGTAGGCGACCGGGAAACCGGTTTAAGTCCTTTCCTTTTTTTTTATATTAAATTACTAATATCTCGGGTGAGATATTGAAAATCTCGATGATATATATCTCGGCCGAGATAACCAATATCTCACCGAGATTTCCCATGTCGAGCAATCTCGGGCTTAATTTCCAATCATGCCCGAGATTTTGAAAATTTCGACCGAGATTGCTCATGACTTTTTTTTTTTTTAATAAACTGGTGATAAACCGTCAAACCGGCTGTTTAGCAAACCTGGATAGTCGTTTTGAAAATGACGGCTTAGGTCTAGGTTTGATCTTGACGGTTCGCAAAATTACCGACGGTTTAGGGTTGCGACACAAGTCTAATTGTATTTATCTATTTTGTGATATGAAATTATTTTCAAATTAGGTGTCCGAAGAGAGAAAAGACTTGGTATATGTTATACGTTACTATGTTATTGTATATATTTTGATAGTTATTTTACGACAACAATAATAAGTTATTGTATATATATATTTTCATACCGGATATAGAGGAAGCTATAATTGAAAGCACAAAGGTTCAACTCACCCACCGGAGAGTCAACTGAGCGCGTTTTATAACTTTATGGTATCTTCTTTCAATCTCCTCAACTTCCGAATATTGCTTTGATTCATTCCTTATTTCCTTCCCAACATCCTCACCTTCCTAGAAATCTTCAGAAACCCATCTCCTCCTTAACCTGAATCTGTTCGAATTTCCCCAATTTCTGATCTAAACCCACATACATTTTGGAAGATTTTCATCAGGGAATCAAATGGGTATTTGCGGAAGCAAAGCAAAAGGTGTTGAATCAGCAAGTCAAGATGTGTATTCAACCTCCAACAATGGCGCCGGTAACTACAACCACCACAACAACCCAACACCGGCCAAGCCACCGCCACAGAGGCCGGTGACTTCTCAGCCTCCACCACAACAGCCTGTGAGCCGGATTCCAAGCTCAAATCCAGGACCCAAAATAGATACTATTCTTGGCAAGTCATATGATGATGTGAAACTGTATTACACCTTGGGAAAAGAATTGGGCAGAGGCCAATTTGGGGTTACTTATCTTTGTACTGATAAAAGGTCCGGTCAACAATATGCTTGTAAGTCAATTTCCAAAAAGAAGCTTGTGACAAAGGCTGATAAGGAAGATATGAGAAGGGAGATTCAGATCATGCAACATTTGAGCGGTCAACCTAATATTGTTGAGTTTAAAGGTGCTTATGAAGACAAGGTTTCCGTGAATCTTGTAATGGAACTTTGTGCTGGTGGTGAGCTTTTTGATAGGATTATTGCAAAAGGGCATTATAGTGAGAAGGCTGCAGCTTCAATTTTAAGGCAGATTGTCAATGTTGTTCATGTTTGTCACTTCATGGGTGTGATGCACCGAGATTTGAAGCCTGAGAATTTCTTGCTCGCCAGCAAGGATGAGAATGCTCTCTTGAAGGCTACCGATTTTGGGCTTTCAGTTTTCATTCAAGAAGGTATTGTTCTTTGCCTAGTTTTTATCACTTTCCCAAATCTTAATTTTTGCAGGATTTCGCTAGTTGGTTGAATTTATGTTAATGGTGGGTGGTGATGTTTTTTCTATCTTGTGTTGGTCATTTGAATCTTATAGCATACAGATCTGTTGTTTAGAATCATGTCCATGATCCCAAAGTAATCTTATACTTGTTCTAATTAAAAGAGAGAAGCTTATTTTGTTTTGGGATAAAGGAAAACCTGTTAAAATCTTCATTGTTCATATCGTCTAAGTCAAAGGACGAGACTAAATCTACAATTACATGCTGTCATTAGTGGAATTCCTCACCATAATTTGCAGTCAGCATCAGTCTCTCTCTAAATTTTCAACAGTGGAAAAGATCAACCCTAATTCGTATGTCTTATCTGTTTAACAGATAGTATTAGTATTTATTTGACAATGGTTCGTTTAGAAAATTATCTTCTCCTAAGGTGTACAGACATATTGTTCACAGTTGTGTTGGTCATTTGAAGCTTATATGCATAGTTATGACCATGTTGTTTGAAATCATGTTCATGTTCCTGTTCCTGTAGTAATTTTATGTTTGCTCTTATAAACAAAAATAAGCCCTTGTGTTTTGGTTGTCAAGGAGAATTCATGAATTTTCTGATTGAATCCTTGCATTTCAAATTTCCAACGAATTAGAGAACAGATTGTTACGTCTGTGTTAAAGATGTATTCAGCAATTGCTTATGTGTTTCCAGAAAATCTTCCCAGTTTATAACAACAAAGTCAATGGCCGAGACTAAGTCTTCAATTGAACCCTATTCTTAATGGAATTCCTCATAAAAGTTTGCAAGCAACATCAGGATTGATAAAATCAACCCTGAGTTTTTTTATATTGTATTGACGTTAACACATAATGTTAGTGTTACTACTTTATTTGTTACTTGGTAAAAATATGTTTATCTTATTGGTGGAGCAAATAAAACTTTTGTAGGCAAGGTGTACAGAGATATCGTTGGTAGCGCTTATTATGTTGCTCCTGAAGTTTTACGTCGTAAGTATGGGAAGGAGGTTGACATTTGGAGTGCCGGAGTCATGCTGTACATTTTAATCAGTGGTGTTCCTCCCTTTTGGGCCGGTAATACTCTTCCCCGTAT
The DNA here is from genome assembly GCA_033239045.1 of Fagopyrum esculentum. Taxonomy (NCBI): domain Eukaryota; kingdom Viridiplantae; phylum Streptophyta; class Magnoliopsida; order Caryophyllales; family Polygonaceae; genus Fagopyrum; species Fagopyrum esculentum. The sequence goes on from BSUD01000003.1 coordinate 9,807,600, forward strand.
CCTTTTTTATTTGTCTCATGATCACGATGCTTAATAGTGATTAATTCTTTTTGTATGCTTGTCTTCCAGAGACCGAGAGAGGGATATTTGATGCTATTCTAGAAGGACATATTGATTTTGAAACTAAACCCTGGCCTTCGATTTCAAATGGTGCCAAAGACCTCATTCGGAAGATGTTGATGCAGGATCCAAAGAAGCGAATAACTGCTGCACAAGTTCTTGGTATGTGTTGCATTATTCATGAATACAAAACACTTTAAATAAACCTGCTATGCTTACTGAATAAGCAAGAAAATGAAAGATACATGCATCTGGATGGTACATGTACCACAAAAAAGTATTCGAGGATGAATTTGCATGGAGTTTTCTTGTTGAAGATAAAGAAATAGGAACATAAAAGAGAATCTCGATAGTGCTTGTGCTCCATTGTTCTGAATTGTAAGCACCCACAACAAAGTATTCGAGGATGCAAACCTGATAAAAAAAATATAGCTTCAAAGTCAGATTAAAATTGTGTTTCGCTTAAGTTGAGTTGTTGACTGTCTGGTAAAAATTTGTGCAGCAAAACATGAAATGCTTATGGTTCACAAAAAACTTATTGTGTATGAGACTTCTGATTGACTTTTTTTGGTTGATGTAGAGCATCCATGGCTGAGAGAAGGTGGAGATGCATCAGACAAGCCAATAGATAGTGCTGTACTATCTAGGATGAAGCAGTTCAGAGCAATGAACAAGTTCAAGCAACTTGCATTGAAGGTATGAACACCAAATACATGCAGAAACCTTTATAAATATATGTGCAACAAAACACACAACCGTTTATATGCAGCTAGAGAAGGCGGTATATACAGTTAATACCATAGTTCCATCTGCTATTTTTGTGTCCGGGCTCAATGATTTTTCTTCTTCTGAAATTCTTAGGTCATTGCTGAAAATCTCTCTGGTGAAGAAATCCAAGGGCTGAAACAAATGTTTGCAAATATTGACACTGATAACAGTGGATCAATCACCTATGAAGAATTGCGGGAGGGTTTGGCTCGATTAGGATCAAAGCTCACTGAAGCCGAAGTTAAGCAGCTTATGGAAGCTGTAAGATATCCTTCAATTTCTTCCTACTTTTTCAGCTTACTTTTATTGTCATGTCTTTTTGCTTAGTTCGAGTCTCTGCTCTTGTTAATGTTAAATTCTGCTCTTTCAGGCTGATGTAGATGGAGATGGATCAATTGACTACATTGAGTTCATCACTGCAACTATGCACAAATACAAACTTGAAGCAGAAGAAAACCTTTACAAGGCGTTCCAGTACTTCGATAAAGATAATAGCGGGTAAGCACCTTGAAAGAAATGTAACAGATCTTGTTATGCATTGGTTTTGTTCAAATAGGCTAGCTTATTTCGCTTTTTCTCCGTGTTAATGGCATCATCTTCTGTCTAATATGTACAGATACATCACAAGAGATGAACTCGAGACAGCAATGAAAGATTACGGAATTGCAGATGATTCCACAATCCATGAAATTATAGCTGAAGTCGACAGTGACAATGTAAGTAACCAAATCTACCCTACACATACATCTTCCTCTTCATGTTGCCATACATTCCGACTGATTAATCAACCAATTGATTTAGGATGGAAGAATCAACTATGACGAATTCCGTAATATGATGAGGAGTGGAACTCCTCAACAAGAAAAGCTCTTCTAGGTTCGGGTTTTTTTTGGCGCGAGTGATAGTTGCATCATGTGTTATGAAGTTGAGAGTGTGGCAAAACTTTCCTAGAACAGCCTTTGAGCATTGTTTGTAAAAAGAATTGTGCATAAGAGCAAACTGTTTTATTTTCTAGATACTTGTCTTCTTAACATGAAGAACTTCCTTCTTGTACCCTTGTGCTTTTTTGAAGAACCCTTCCACAACCTTCAAACCTTCTGTAAGATTGACAAATTCTCTTGCATGGAAGTATTTAGAGTAATCATTTCCAACTTCTCCTTCTCTCCCTTAATCTTATGCTTGCAGAAGAGGTAAATATTAAGAGCAAGAAATACTGTTTTCCAGTAAAAGAACAGTTTGTAAAATTGCTGTCTAACACAGAAGCCCTACAACTGGGATTGACAATTTACTCAGCTTCTGGTGAATATTTGAATCACCCAACTAAAAAACGGATGAAAATCTGAAAAAGTTGCATCCATCTCATGACTACAACTGAAGGGATTGACAATTTCACTCGAATCTGGTGAATATTCGAATTACCGATTAAAAAACAGATGAAAACCCGAAGAAGTTGCATCAAGACAGAAAATGGGTCAATTTTGTGCCCATGACTCCATCTGAATAATGAGAGAATGAAACAATTGGGTTAAATATGCTTTTTTTATAGACTTTTGTTTTGTAGAGTACTAGATAAAAAAATTGAGTTAAATAAGAAAATATTTGCTTAATGAGTTTCTCTTACTACTACTCTTAATAGTGGGAAAAAGTCTAGTTAGTCATTTTATCCGAAATAAATTATTTAGAATTTTTTAATATTTAGCCGTAAAATCACAAAATTAGATCCTTACAGGAAATCATATTACCAAATATTTTATATTGTCTTATCTCATGGATTTGCAAAATGTAAATTTAGTCCTTAGCAAATTTGTATAAGGAATCTCATCTTTTGCCTTCATGTGATACATTGTGGAAGAGGTAAATCTATATGAATTGTTCCATAAATCTTCCTTAGTGTTCCACCGTAAATCATATGACTAACAAAACATGATTCAAAACCCAAATTCTGTATAGAAACTTGAAGACAAGAGTGCATACAAAGATGTGTATATATTAATGAAGCAACATACATCTTTGCTTATTCTTCAGAAACACCAGCAAACATAAAAAAGACAGAAACACCAGAAGATCAAACAACACAAGCTTCAAACCAAAGATAGTCTAAAAACCATGAATCTTGATCTGATCCTTCTTGACAAGGCCAGCATGAACAAGGAAATGCGCGGCGTTTTTACGCTGATCACCTTGAAGCTGTATAACTTTGCCTAGCTCTTTGTCTTGAACAACATTACCATTACAGCAGAATTCCTTCTTAAGATCCTTAAGGATCTTTTCGTAGCTGAAATCCTTCTTAAGCCCTTGAACTGTCGTCAAGCTCTTCTTTCCGTTCCTTTGTTGGATTCGGATATGAACATACTCTTTCGCTCCTGGAGCATCCGAATCTTTCGCATCAGCAAATGGGTCGAAAGCACTGGGAATCTGAATTTCTAGCTCAACCATGTAAATTTCTTAAACTGAGAACACAGCTGTTATGTTACTTCTTTTTTGCTTTCTTGTTCTGCAAACATGAATTAATCAAAATTAATCATTGATTACAACTTGTTTAGTATTACAAAAACCCTACAAAATCACTAATTGTTTTTTTATTATTGATTTTCATGAATTTTATCATTTGCTTTACAGTCAATGAATAGAAAGTTAAAAACATAAATTCATGATTTAAACCACAAGCATGATCATGGTTGAAGACATACAAGAAGATCAAGCAAGAACACAAAAATCATCAAGATTAAAACTTAAACCCATAAACAATCAATATTAAAAAGGATTGAGAGACTACCAAATTCTAGTCTTTCTTTTTGCATATGATTGAAACCCTAAACATGATCACGGTTGAAGACATACCAACAGATCAAGATTAAACAAAAAAACCCACAAGCTAATCAATACCAAACAAGATCAAGAGACTTTTCTTTTTCCAAATATTGAACCATAAGCATGATCATGGATGAAGAACAAATCAAGATTAAGACTTTTTCTTTCTGCAAATGATTGAAACCATGAGCATGATCATGGATTCATGGTTGAAGATATACAAGAAGAAGCCCGAGAATGAACATAAGAAACAGATCAAGATTAAACAGCTTAAACCCATAAGGTAATCAAAATTAAGCTAGATTATGACAAAACAAAGAAGAAGATCAGAATCTTTGGCTGAGAGACTTACCTTACAAAAGTCTTCGCAAAAACCAACGATGATGAAATGCAAAATTTAGTACAGCCTTATTTATAGTGAAAATTGCAAAGGCGAATACGAATTCGATCCTTCTGGGTATTTCGAGAATTAATAAAAAATAGTTTTTATTATAAACCACACAAAAAAAGGACAAGTGGACAACCTGATATACAAATATTTAGAAAATATGATAGCGTAATTCATGTGTTGTCGGTCACCTCCAAACGCGTCGTTTTGATCCTGACGTGTTCCATTGCATAACGCAATGATTCTGCATAGACTTTCTTTTTCTTTTAGAAAAGAAAGTAAGAAGTAGTAAGGAATCGTAGATAAGGGAGGGCGTCGATTCAACGCCTTAGCGCATAGTTTTTCTAAAAGGGAAAGGGAAATTTGACTTTTTTTTTTTTTTTTTTTTCGTACGATGAGAGTCGGTGGTTTTCAGCGCATCTAGTCGCGCTTATTATATATGAAAAAGAGATAATTAGATAAAATGCATATCAACATAAAATTATTTAACTAAATAGCATATGCCTATAATTTATTAACTAAATAGCATCTTTTATTAATTAATACCAGATTTGTCCCTATTAACCTATCTCAATTCTATCCAATTTAGTCACACAAGAGAATCTGAAAATTATTAATACAATAATCTAATTTAAGAAGGTACATAATTCCTAGAATATCACACGTTATTTGCAACAACAAAAAAATTGATGATGCATGACTTACATGAAACTAGTATGTATACAAGAAAGATACAAGAATTGAATATATAATGATTTGCATTGAACTGTACAAGCATGTACGGGCCATATATAAGAATATCACACGTTATTTGCAAAAAAAAATTTGATGATGTATGACTTACATGAATTCATAAATCTACCATGTTACATGAACTACATAGATTAATATAAGATAATAATATGGATCTTCAATGTTATAGGAAATTAGTACATGCACAAGAAAGATACATGAATACAACTACATGATTTACATTGAACTGTCAAAATTAACGTTAATGTATAATTTTCAAAAAGAAGATTAAATTGTGAGATCCAACTTGTCCGGTTCACATTAGAGTGGGAGACTACCAATCAGAGATCAAGTCTTCATGACTACATTTGTTTATTATATTTTTTTTTGTAAAAATTATAAAATTACAAGAAAATACTTATCATGTACAAGAATAAGTTACAAGATATTTTGATTGAAAATTTATTACGTTAATTTAAATTATTTAACCATTAATGATTCACTTTCTACAATTAGAGTGTATTATGATTTAAAAGGCAATAATATATACAAAATCTTGTAATTGATTATATGAGGGCAATTTAGTCTAAAATTTTTAAATGATGTCATATTCTAATTAGTGAGGTGTAGAATTACTAAACAATATTAGTGAGCTAATGCTACATAACAAATTCACTCTATGAAAAAATGGGTTAAGTAGTACACACGCGGGGATAGCCCAACCCCTTACATCACACAATAAAAGATCAACTATACCATCGGGAGAGTCACACTATACACTTAGACCAAGAGGAAAATTAAAAGCAAAAGAAGCAAGACAATCTGCAACATTATTCGCCTCGCGGTAGACATGTCGAAACTGAATAATCCAGTTCCTTTTAAGATAATATTGGCACTTAGTGACCAGACTTAAGAGAGGGTGACACCGAGGAGTCAACCTACCTAGGAGCGTGATAACTAACTGAGAATTTGTCTCGAGAATCAAAGATCGAATCCCACACTCCGAGACAATTTTAAGACCATAGTATATACCCCATAATTCCGCCATAGGGACAATGCATATACCAAGGTTCGTGAATACCCTCTATGCCACTCTCCCACATTATTCCTAATGACACCTGTCGTAGTAACATGCCCGTCTCTTCTAACAGCTCCATCCGAGTTAATCTTCATAAAGTTTTCCGGAGGAGGACAACTCGCTTGTACTATCTCCCTAGTCTTCTTCTGCTTGGTACTGTTATTCCTCTTCCAAGCTTCCGCATATTCTTTATCCCTTTCTACCACAAAGGCATGCCCATCTGGTCTCGTGATTGCATTATTGAAAACTCGCTCGTTCCTCCACTTCCAAAGTCACCACACCCCTGCAGCAAACACCACATTCCAATCGCATAAATTATTGAAATGGTGAGTAGAAAGGATATTACTAGACATGGGTCGCAAACCTAAACCGCCTAGACTCAAACCGCCGGTTTAGCCGGTTTGTATTAATAAAATAAAAAAAGGAAAGTAGACCAAACCGCCTGTTAACCGTCGGTTTGGTCCAATAAATAAAAAAAACCTAACCGGCGGTTTTAGGTTTGGCCGAATAAACTTAAACCGCTAACCTACGGTTTGACCAAACCGGCAAACCTAAACCGTTGGTTTGGACTGGTTCACAAACTACCGGTTTGGTTCAAACCGGATCTAGATCTAGATATTATCTCGTATCCAAGCGGAGAAGGGGAGCATGAAAAAGCTTTGTATATAGCGATTTGCATCCACCTTTACCCACAAATCTCTACTAACTTTGCAGTCTCTAAGAAGGTGCTCGTAAGTACGTTTTTGGACACCCTCTGCATAAAGCGCAGTCTCCACTTTGAGCAATATGCCGTCTTTGGCGTTCAAGGTTAGTCAAAACCCCCCCTTGCAGGAGCTTCCAGATAAAGCATCGAACACGTTCTTGAACTGGGAGCCACCAAAGAAGGTTAAAGACGGACCTATCAACCTAATGAAGTTTTCCTTCCATACGTAGACTACTGTAAGCCGTAGTCACAGTATAATTCCCATCCTTGGACCACTTCCAGGAGTGTTCATCCTTGCAAGTAGCCTCTTCATTACCTCCGCTATCTTCCGGGTTCGCAGCCAAAGCCGTTGCAGCAAGCTTCACCAAGGTCGTCGCCAGTAAAAGCTGGTTAAGGACGTCCCAATGTCATCCAAAATCTTCAATCCAAAAGTCCCTGATGCTTCTTGTCTAGAGGTTACTGTCAACATGGGTACAACTTATGATATATTTATGTTTTAGGGTCCGTTTGGTTTTAACTCCGTAATCAGAAATGGAATAGAAACGAATCTAGTTCATATTTATACTCTTGTTTATGGAAGTTTTTGGAATCATTCCTTATTTGAAGTAATTGAAGTTGAATTTGATTACTTTTGATACCCTATAGGAAAACAAAATTTGAAAAGGCAAGTGCATTTTGCATGAAATCAAAAAAAAATGATTACATAAAATTTCATGAATTAGGATATACATATGTATTAAATTCGTGGCATGAGTGTATTCCGGTGAAAATGGCCGAACAATTTTGATTGTGTTATAGTAAGACATGTTGTGCATTTTCTGTTACGAACGTGTTGTGCATTTGTCGTATAAAATTGTTGTGCAATATTTTGTAATGGTAGATATGTAGTGATACTGTGTGAACATGTTGTGCATTAGTGGTAGTTCATATTTTTAATCTCTAGTAGGTACATTTTGTTGAATAATTGTTCAATTTATAGTTTGTATGTTGCATGAACGTGATGTGTACTTATAATGAACAAACTTTCATTTGTTTTTAATTAAAGAATTTGATGTATATTATTCATAACGTGAATAATTGTTCAATTTATATTATTTATAGTAACAACTTAACATTTATGGTATATTATTTTTTCTTCGCAACATTCTACTCAGCATCATAAAAGGCCACTGGATTCTCTATTAGAGAACACTGTTCATAGAGTTTCTCCTACTTACATCTTCACGAGTAAGAAGCAAATGATGCGATGAATACATCCACAATAACGGTGTTGGGGTTATCATGAACCGTTGTCACTGCTAATGTGAAACGGTCTATTTGTTCAAAAATAATTAAAATGTAAATTAACGGGCCGGACTGGACCGGAACAGTATGTTTCAGGACCGGACCATACCATGATATCATGGACCGGACCAGATCGGACCGGACCGTAATTTTTGGTCTGATTTTCTGGTCTGGTACAAACCTATGCAGCCCTAAATTTTGACGATATTGTGGGTATTATTACTAAGACGTTTGCTAGTTCCCTTAAACCCTTTCTCCCTCATATTATCTCCAATGAACAATCAACCTTTGTTGATGGTAGGCTTATAACTGATAATGTCATGATTTTCATTGAAAGGTTTCATCATATGAAGCACAAGCGAACTGGTTGTGGAATTATGTCACTAAAACTAGATTTATCGAAAGCTTTTCACCGTATAGAATGGAATTTCTTGGAAGCAATTTTGCGTAATTTTGGCATTGCTTAAAGGTGGATTGCAATGATAAACACCAATAATAATATTGTTGCTGATCGTTCTCCCTCTCGAGGCATACGACAAGGTGATCCTTTATATCCCTTTCACTTTATTTTATGAATCGATGTTCACTCTCTTTTAATCAAAAATTCAGTTGTTGAAGGCAGTTTGTCTGGTTTGAAAATTGCTAGAAGACCCTTGTAGTTTCTCACCTATTATTTGTAGATAGCTTACTTTTCACGACACCAACTTACACAACAATAAAGTTATTCTTGATATTATTCATCGTTTTGAATATGTTTTGGACAACAAATCAATGTTGAGAAATCTGAAGTTGCTTTATTGGGTTTTAAGATTATAAAGCAAAATCACTATCTCAAGCCGGAAAGAAAGTGCTCTTAAAAGTTTGTTGCTCATAGTATACCTATTCATACTGAGGGTCCGTTTGGTTTTAACTCTGGAATCGAAAACAGAATAGAAACGAATCTAGTCCATATGTATACCCTTATTCATGAAAATTTTTGGAATCATTCCTTGTGGTTTGAAGTAATTGGAGTAGAGTTTGATTACTTTTGATACCTTATAAGGTAATAAAATGTGGGGAATCAAGTGTATTTTGCCTTAAATCATAAAGAATGATTCCATACAATACTATGAATAAGAATATAGATATTAACTAAATTCGTTTCCATTCCGTTTTCGTTTTCGGAGTTGGAAACAAACGGGCCCTGAGTATCTACAAGGTGCTTGACTCGACTATTGAAAACATACATGGCATTATGGCACGCTTCTGGGAGCTCTAATGATCAACACAACCATATATATCGGAAGAAATGGGTGAGTTGTCTATCTTTGGAGAAGTATTTTTTTTAGTGGTAAATATTTGCCGCTAAGTGGTCTTGGCTAACGAGTTGAAATGGTCGTTCCATTAGAATGCTTGAGTTGTCTATCTTGTCCTATTTTACATGATTCAAACTTTTCTGTATAGGTATTTGACTTATGGGTCCCAAACCTAAACTATTAGGAGCCATACTGCCGGTTTGACGGTTTGGCACAATATTTTAAAATATTAATTTTATTAAATAAAATTTTACTTAATATTAATTTTATTAAATAAAATTTTACTTAGTTTACACTTTACATTTTTAATTTATTTTACATTACTAAATTTTTGTAGATTAAAAATTTATTTCTATTACATTAGCATTTTAATAAAATTACTAAGTAAATAAAATTACTAACTAAAAAAACGAGACCAAACTCGATTTATTTAAATAAATTAAATTATTAACTTAAAAAAAAAGAACAAACTCGTTTTTTTAAAGTTAGTAATTTCATTTATTTAAAATAAACCGAGTTTGGTCTCGCTTTTTTTGTAACTTAATTAAATTAGTAATTGAATAAAAAAAGGAAAGGGTTTGAACAGGTTTTCCGGTTGCTTACGTATACTCTTGGGGTTTAAGAGTAATCAAAGTCTACGTAGTTCTCTTACCTTTGCTTACCTTTTTTCGGACTTCCGAGTTATTTTCGTTACTCCCTTACCCTTCTGCCTCGGACTCGGAAGTGGTGCCCGGATCATAAGTGGGGGCATTACGTTGTTTCCGCTTCTCCGCTTTATCCAATCTTGAACACATATTTGAGCCTCCAATTTGTCGGGCTTCAATTAACTTCTCTTGTAACTTAGCATGTTCCCTCCTTGACTAAAAGCTTGTTCCACGGCCACCGTTGATGCGAGCACGACCATAATTTGTTGCACAATCTTGATCAATGTTGGATACTTCGGGACTTACTTCTTCCACCAATCTAAAACTTGAAAACTATCACTTTCACCATCAAAACTAAAACAACTTGTAAGATAATCTTGAAATTCCGCCTTTGCGGATGAATGCCTTGGTGTTTTTGTTCTTTTAGCTAAAATTTTTTTAGCTTTTGAAAGAATAAAAAATGAAGAAGAAGAAGAGGTGGAGGAGTCGATTCGGAGGAAGCATAAATTTCAAATTGATCAAGCAATTTACCAATTTCAAGACGAATATCAAGAATGATCCCATTAACGTTCATGGAAGAAGTTAAACCTAAACATTCATAATAGACATTTAACAATTCGGTAACACCATCAATTTTAAGTCTAGGATAAAAAACGACGGAAATAAGATAAACAAAGGGAATATCGGTATAATATTTAAGCCATTTTAATTTCATATCGGTTATAGCCTCAACAATTAATGGATAATTAAAACCGGTTTGTAAATCCTCGGCAACATTTACGGCTATTTCTAAAAAACTACAAGAAGTGCGAGTGTTAACATAACTCATCATATTAGTTGAATCACTAAAAACCTTTAAAACGTTAGAAACATCAACACAAGTTTGTCAAATAGATTCATCATCTAAAATTGACCAAGGAATGAATTGTGTGGAAAAAGATTGTAAAATTTGTTTGTAACGAATAGCTTGACTAAAAAGTTTGTAGGTTGAGTTCCAACGAGTTCCAATATCTTTTGAAAAAACAATAGGATGAACATTCTTTTCTAAACATGTTGATCTCCATTTTTTTCTTAAGTCGGATGAATGTCAAATATGTTCAAATACATTGGTGATAGGCGTTAAGGTAGCACAAAAACTTTAAGACCATCTTGAACACATAAATTTAAAATATGACATGCACATCTTTGGTGAGTAAAAGGAGTTTTTATAAGTTGTCCCGCTTTCCCACCAAATCGTTTACGGCGGCGGTGTTAGCGGGTGCATTATCAAAAGATTATGAAAAAACTCGATTTTGTAAATTAAAATTCTTGTAAAACCGTTTTTATTAAATTTGCAATGTTGGTGACACTATTCTTCCATTAAAGTGGCGAAATGCAATAACAAATTTATGCAAAAACATATCATTATCAATAAAATGTAAAGTAATGCCCATGCAAAAATGTTTTTGAGATAAAGTACTACAAATATCACTACAAATTGAAACTTGATGCGAAAATGATTGTAAAATCGTAAGAATTTTTTGTTTCTTTTGTTCATAAGATTTAGAAACTAATTTGGAAAATTGTTTACGAGAAGTTGGTTTAAAAAATGGTTGAAGATAAGTAGTCGTATATTCTCTTACACTTTCATATTCCGTATAAGAAAATGGAAAAAGCTTGAGATGCAATTAAATTGGCTAATGTTAAACTTTCATCAACATGATTATAAATAAATAAAGAAGATTGAGAGGAAAAGGATGAAAACCTGTGAGACAATTGAGTTTGTCCCCGTGATATTTCGAGCTTCTCGGGATGGTGCTTTTGCATGTGGGTTTGCAAAGTCCCGTATATGCCCTTCCCCCTCCACTTGTACACATTCGGACAATAGTTGCACGTCATTTGGCAATAATGGTTCACCACCGGACCCTTCTTGTAATGCTTCGTGAAGATGTCGGATGAAAGCATTTTCGGTTGAGGGACTTGTCAGAAAGGCCCTTCACCTTGACCTTGTGGTGGTGGTTGCATTTCCAAATCGGACATTTGAGTCTCGCTTTCTTGGGTGTTAGGAAAGAAAGCGGAAGTGAAGTCGTAGTCGCTTGGATAACTCGGGTTTGCCATTTCACTTGATTGAGAAATCGAGAATACGAGAATTCGAGATCGAGATTGAGAGTGAGGGTGAGAGTAGTAGTAGATAGATAAAAATGTTGGTGTGAGATAAATGGAAGAATAATTGCGTATTTATAGGAATTGTGGGTAGGACTTTTTTTTATTTTTATAAATTAACTAACAATAAAAAATAAAAAAAATAAAAAACCACAACGGCTATAAGCCAATTGCCAAATAGTTGTTGGCAATGCCAACGGCTATTTTTTGGCTAAACCGGTAGTTAGAAATAAAAATAGAAAATGGTCCAAACCGGCGGGCCAAACCTAAACCTAAACCGCTAACCTACGGTTTGCCCAAACCGACAAACCTAAACCGCTAATGTACGGTTTGACCAAATCGGCAAACCTAACCGGCAATTTGTGATTTGGCGGCTTAGCTAAAACCGGACCCATATCTAATTTGACTTAATCCATCTAAATAAATGAAGGCTTGATATCATCTCCAACCTTTTCAACGATGATGACCAATGTATTATTCATAGCATTTTATTGAGTAATAACAACCTCCGGATTCTCTCTTTGGTGGCATGAATGTAAGGGCACGTACTTTTATAACTAGTTATATATATATATATATATATATATATATATATATAGATCATGACTCATATGTAAACAGCTCTTATCGTGTGAACGTGTAAATACCGAATATACGTGAGTATACCACCGAATATACGTGAGTATACCGCCGAATATATATATTCAGGTCCGGTGAATCTTCTTCCATTAATAACATGATTTTTTTATCCTTTAATTTCGCTTAATCTCAACCATCTATTTAACGATCTAACGGATACAATTTGTTCTCATTGAACACTATAAGAACTGTTTACATGGGAGCCAAACTTCCTATGAAATCATAAGGTAATATTATATTTTTGTAAAAAATTTATAAGATTTTTCCGAACCAATAACATTATTACAAGCGTATATGTATAAGGTTTTTTATGGAAATAAATATAATTTTTTTTTAAACCTATGACTTACGTCACACGTTTGAATTTACTTGTTAGTCGTAAAGTATATATTTCCAACAAAATACTCTGAAATTGCATAAGCTTCTTGGATATATTTTTGACGATGGATTCTCTGAATTGGAATGAGATTTCAATTCTCAATAATGCGAATTCAACTCTGCACTCGAATGCGGAATTCCACACAGTTTCGAATGCAATTTCAACTCTGAATGCTGATGTGAATTCAACTCTAAAGCCGAAGAAGACGACGAGCGGAAGAAGAAAGATACCGATTGCGAAGATCGATAACAAGAATCGAAAACACGTTACCTTCTCAAAGCGCCGGAAGGGGCTGTTCAAGAAAGCTAGCGAACTCTGCATTTTATGCGGCGCAAGCGTTGCCGTCATCACGTTCTCGGAGGCCGGTAAGGTTTTCACGTTCAGTCATCCGAGCATCGACAGCGTTATCAACCGTTACCTCGACGGCTCCTCCTCTACTTCCGTCGTTGTATGTGATCAAAGGACGTGGTGGGAGAGACCGATCGAAGAATTAGGATTTGAAGAATTGGGGCCCTTTGCGGCGGCATTGATGGATTTTAGGAGTAATTTGGAGAGGAGGATTATGGATATGGATTTTGAATGTCAATCAAAGACTGCATTAAGGACGACAACAATTATTAATTTTTTAAATAATTGTTGTGGCTTCTCCTGTTATGGACTACTACGCATGGCGTATGTGTAGTTTTGGATGTTTCGCCGAAGTAAACGAAACTTCAAAAGAATTTTCCGTTTTAGGCTCGGAGTGAAATAATTCACCAAAATGCACGAGATTTGTTGTTTGAAGTAGAAGTGCGGTCTTAGACCGCACTATTATTTGTAACGCGTTGTCTAGGACAAAGATAATAAAAACACAAATAGAGGTACGGTCCTAGACGGCGGCTATAGTGTAACGTTTTTTTTTAAAAAAAAACTAAAGAGGCGCGGTTATAGACGCGCCTATAGGGCAGCTATTTTTTTAAAAAAAAATTTTTAGGCGCGGTCAACGACCGCGCCTTTAAATGTAATGTTTTTTTTTGTATTTTTGTTTATTGTAAGTAGATGACATATTGACTTTGTTTTTATCGCTATTTTATTTTCCTAGATATATTTATCGAAAATAAAATTTCGCCCCCCCTTTAAAATCCTGCGGCCGCCACTGGTCCATAACATAAATTTAGTTCGAAAAATAAAGGAAAACTTACTACGCCTACGCAATGCGTAGGCGTAGATGTGGTATGTATGGGGAACCCTAAAAATTTGTGTATTATGGGGGTCTTTTTTCATTCATGCATTTGTTCAATCATTTGTGGTGTCTTACTTTCTTTTTTTTTTAAGAAAGATTTGGATTTAGTTGTCCAATCGACAGTATATATAGGTAGGTATGGATAAACATTTTTTTGTCGAAATGGACCGTTCAGTGCAGTGTGAAATGGGTTGAGTATGAAAAAGGCAATGCATTTTATAGATTTTAAAGATTATAATAATTTATTAAAGGATATTAAATATCCATTTTAAAGATTATAATACTTATTAAATGATATAAAATTCATATTTAAATAAAAGATAATGCTTTGGCCACTAAATCGCTATTTTTTGTTATAACTAATCTCATAAACTAGTAGTACTATAATATTTAAGCTTAAACAATATAGTATTCACTTCAGATATCGTTCATATTTGCATAAATTCATCTCTAAATTATAGTATTACAGAAATTATCTTTATAAGGGATTGCAAAATAAATATGGTGTTAATATTTTTTTGGTGGAAGAGAGTAGGTGGTCTTCGGCGCATCTCGTCGCGGTTATTATATATGAAGAATGGGTTCAGTAGTCATTAAGCGGGGATAACCCGACCCCTAACATTAACATTAATAGTATCTCCTACACCTCGAGAGGGTCAATCAATACAATAAAACCAATGCACATTAGCCTCAAGGTAGGTATACCGAACTTGTATATTCAAAGCTCTTTGCAAGAAGCGTTGACACTTATGTACCATGACTAACCTATAGGAACAATGCACATTCCGGTATTGTGGACAAAACGTCGTTTCCATCCCTCTGACTCGTCCCTAATATACATGCTGTCGTAGTTAAGCCATTATTATTGATGTTTCAGTAATTACTAACAAATGTGCAAACGGTCAGGCCTAATCTTACAGTTCGGACCGTAACACTCGCCTTATGAAACGGTCTGATCCATATTATTTTTTAAAAATATTTGTTATGGGTTAATAATGGTCCAATTCAAATCCGGACCGAATCAGAACTTACCTAATCCCTATTTAAAAAAAAGTTAGAAGTGTAAGAACGAAAAAAAAATTGGATCAAAAAGTAATATCATGGATGACACTTAGTGAATCCTTTTATGGACAAGAGTAACAAGTTATGAGTTCTTTTCCATCATCACATATTTAGGAATAGTACAATATACCCCACGACTAACCTATGGGAACAGTGCACATTCCGGTATTGTGGACAAAACGTCGTTTCCATCCCTCTGACTCGTCCCTAATATACATGTTGCCGTAGTTAAACCATTGTTATTGATGTTTCAGTAATTACTAACAAATGTGCAAACGGTCAGGCCTAATCTTACAGTCCGGACTGTAACACTCGCCTTATGAAACGGTCCGATCCATATTGATTTTTTAAAAAATATTTGTTATGGGTTAATAATGGTCCAATTCAAATCCGGACCGAATCAGAACTTATCTAATCCCTATTTTAAAAAAAGTTAGAAGTGTAAGAACGGAAAAAAAATTGGATCAAATCCGGACCGAATCTGATAACTACGGTTTAAGGTTGGATCTGATCATAATTTCTGATCCGATATCTCAGTCCTATACAAATGGATAAGACCTCCGTAATTATGTGAAAGTCGACATAGATGTGTTAATAATTAATGAAGTGTTGTGAAAGGAGTTGATAAATTGTGTGATTTAAAATTACTTGTTCTCTATATAAGTTAGAATATATATAACTTTACTATAGTTTTTGTTCTATAAAGTAATAAATGTATAATGTAAGAGCCTTATATATTGAATTTTTTGTATTTTTATAAATCATAAATTGGTGGACTATTTTTTGTACAATTATATTTAAATTTCTCTTTTATATTATTATAAAATAAATATACGATGTACAATAACTAAGAAATTTTATTTTGTTTAATGCATTAAACTGGTTAATAGAAAATACATCTATCTCAAAACTCTGTTTATATGCATCAATCGGTATTATTATATACATTTTCATTATTTTTATCATTAATATATATTATTTTCTTTCACCTTTTGGTAGGTAAATTTCTATGTTTGTGTTTATCACTTTAACTTATTATTATTATTATTATTATTATTATTATTATTATTATTATTATTATTATTACAATAACCTTTTATTCATCACTTTAACTTATTGATATTTAAAAAAAATTAAGTAATATAAAATTAATAACCAAATAATAATATAGTATTTATGATATCAAAAACAAGCTGGAATTATTTCTCCTTAAAAAATGTTGTGTTTTAATTAAATGTATATATGTCTATAAAAATTACATAGACAACTTATTTATTTAGTTTCTTTTAAAAAAAATTATTTATTTATTCACAGTTATTTTTTACTCAATATAATTACAAGATCTTGTTACGGAAATAAAAACTTGCCTATTTTGAAAGCGTAATATTATTCTTTGAAGATTTCATAATATCTTTCCAATATTAACTTGTTACTTAGTGACCGTTAAATTTACTTTATAAGTTGTAATATAATTTCCATAAACATAAACCAAACTGTATACTCTCAATACTCTCAAATTGCTTTTATCTTCTTGAGTTGGTCACTGATATTCTCGGGGATGGATTCAACTCTGAATTCCAAAGCGATTATCATTGTGAAACCGAAGAAGACGACTAGGGGTAGAAGAAAGATACCAATTATCAAAATCGATAACAAGAGTCGAAAGCATGTGACTTTCACAAAGAGGCGGCAAGGACTATTCAAGAAAGTCGCCGAACTTTCCGTTTTATGCGGCGCTAGTGTCGCCGTCGTCGCGTTCTCGGAGGCCGGCAAGGCCTTCACCTTCGGTCATCCAAGCGTCGACGGCGTTATCAACCGCTACCTCCACGGCTCCTCCTCCTCTTCCGTCGTTGTACGTGATCAAAGGATGTGGTGGAAGAGACCGATCGAAGAATTAGGGCTTGAAGAATTGGAGCAGTTTAGGTCAGCACTGGCGGAATTAGGGTGTAATTTGGAGAAGAGGATGATGGAGATCGACCTTGAATGTCAATCGAATTGTGTGTTAGTGGCAACAATGTCGAGCGATTTTGATGATGAACTTCTATTTCAACACGGAATGGGGCCTATCGATAATCCCTACAGGACTAATGGTGTTTCGCCGGTGGTGAGTTATTTCTCGCAGGAATTTCTTCCTCAAATGCTATGAATCTCGTGAATTACAATCAACAGTATTGTGGATCTGATTGCATGGGATCTGACTATGACATTGGAAGTATTGTAGCAATGTCCAATTTCAACTGAGCAAGTCGATGATTAGGAGGCTTATGTATATTTTCTTATATACAGATTAATCAGTCGATAGTAGTTTAGTTTTGTTAGATTACAATCCTAATCAACATTGCTAGTTAGTTTTGATAATATCTTACTTTTACTCGTATACTGAATTTATGTACTACTGTACATTGTACTATTGATTTCTAGCAACAAAGAATCACTTTTTTCATCACAGTTTCGTCTAAGAGCATCCACATTGGGTGTTCTTGGCTCTAATCTTGATGCCATTAGGAAAGAGAAAATTCACATTTTGATAGAACCCAAAAAAATTAGTATCTACAAGATTATGACAAGAACATAAAAAGTGGGAACCACTTTAATTTAAGTATTTTTTATCAATAATTGTTCTTAATTTATACAATATTTTGGTTGGTTATTTTACAATTAGAGCATGATATTTATCATAATTTGGATATTTTAATTTTTTAATAGTTTAAATGGTGATAAAGTTTTTAATTAAATAAAAAAAAATTATTTTATCCATCCATAGACATTTAGTTTGTTTATATTAATTTATATTTATTCATAATTTTGTATTTATAAATTTATTGCATAATGTAAATTATAATTGATTTCATGTAATAGCTTTATTTAAACTAAATTTCATTATCTATGTTTTATTCAAAATATAAATAAAAATGATTAATATATAATATCTTAAGAATGAGTAAGGTTATTGACAATTTCATATACTCGAATATTGTTTTGTTTTTTATTATTGACGGTTACATCTACTCGGATATTATTTGTATTATTAATTTATGTATTATTCAATAATTTTTGTAGTGAAATTTCATGAATTATAAAATTGAAAATTGTCTTATTTATAATTTAATATTAAATCACAGAATATAATATTTAGTTCATATTTATTTATTATAATTCATTAATGGTTTTATTCATAAAACAATTAAAAGTAGATAATATATAATATGTATGTTAAGAACAAATGATATGTTCTATTGATGTGGGTATAAATTTAGGTTGTGTACTTGGTAGAGGAGAGAAATGATAGAAAGTAGTAAAAAATAGGCTAAGATTAATCTTGAGTATCCTCTAATGTGGATGCTCTAACATATTGCCTTGTCTGATAATTTTCTGCAAAAGCCTGTAAATGCCAAAAAGGCTCTCTACGAAGAAGAAACAGTTATCTCCAAAATCAGCAGTAATCCTTCCCATCAATGCATCTTAGGCTCTTAAGTCTCACTTAATCTTTGATTTGAGAGTTTAATTTCTGGAGGAGCGTTGAACTCGATCTTGCACTTTCCCATTGATAAGCAAATCCAAGGATAAGGAAGCCCGTTCAAGTTTCGAGCTGCGATTGTTCAGCTGCGATTGTTGTGAGCAGTGAGGTCGTAGTGCAGCAGAGGGAGAAGAAGAGTAAAGAAGATTCATTGTTGTGAGCAGTGAGGTCGAGTCATATGAAACAAGCTACTCGGTTCAAGTTTCGAGCTCGTTCACTTTTGAAAAAAGTCAAATATAAACGCAATTTAAGGTTTAGTTAAAATTTACCATTGCTCAACTCTTTCCGTTAAAATAACATTATAGGATTACTGACCGAGCTACTCAGCTCAAAAAAGCTCGACTGAGCTGGTTCACGCATAAAGTGAGCTTGTTCATCAATTTGTGGTTCGTATAATTGGGTATTGTAACAAGTGAAAACTTTGAGAAACCTAATTGATAAGTTCTCAACACAAACCATATCAGGTTGAATCTATCTCAAGCTCCAATCCATACAAATATGTAGTAAATAACTAAATATAGTTCAATTACAAATCAGGTTATAAAAGCTCTATATTGTGTGTTTCACAACGCAAATACTCCAGTCTATATAGACACACAATCCTTAGTAACAAGCCCAAAAAAGAGACAAATTAATAATGGTATAATATACTATGCAGGAGGATGATCAGGCAAGCGTTTAAGGTCCATCTCAACTTGGTGTATAGTCCACTGCATGGTTTCCAGTTTCTGCATAAACACCGAAAGGGTATTTTGGTCAAATCTCGAGCTCGAAGAAACTGGTTGAACGAACAAAGATGTTAGAGACAGCTCGATTTAACCTTTACTATGTCGTGGTACTGTCTTGCAATTGTGTCGAAATGAGGATCAACGCCTTGGTACTCACGAAGGCGAGTCACCTGTTTGAGTAAACGTATATATACATAGTCAGCAAGGATGATATGAATCAAGTTAGAATAAGTCATGCAATCCCACAGTATCTCATCTAGTCAACAATATGACCCGACTCAAATGCAGAATAGCTTTGCAAACAAAACCAAATAAGTCAGGCATGACCATATTATTCTGTACTTGACATAGAACTTTGGGAGAATAATGAGACAGATTTAGTCAAGCAATCAACGTAACGCAAAACTAGCAAAGAACAGTGGAAGTAAAAGGGAAATAGATTCAGAGAACATACAGCTTTGTTGTATGCGATGGAAGCTTCTTCAGTAGCCTCAACAAGATACTTCCTGTTAGTGCAAATTGAATGCAATTTTACAACCACCATATGGGACACAAAATGAATAGATAATGTGAGCAAAAGGTAGGATCCAAGTCAAAAGGAATAAACCTTATTTTGTGAAGAGCAGGTATTGTTTCTTGTGTATAAGTTGCTACTAATAGGATGTGTTCTAAAACCCTGAAACAGTGGAACAGATCCAAGTCAAAAGGAATAAACCTTCTATTGAAGGTTCTTGACAAGACAATTAGACAGTTTATACTTGGAACTGAGAAAAGGATAATAAATAATCTAAACTGAAATCACGTTATAAAATATGTTCACGAGCTTTGGACTTTTGTTGGTTACTAGTTACAACTTGAATGAGTATTAGAGGAAAATAAGCTTAAGATAGGAAAATATGCTTAAGATTAGAAAATCAGCTAGCTGAATTTCAATAGCACAAGAAATACTAAAGCTTATAATACATTTCAAAAGTTTGACCCTACAAATACTTCATGAATTGCTGTTCCCAAGATGCTTGATAACTCAGGAAGAATATTAACATGATGATTTATACACTTTTAAGCAGTCTTTCTTTCACAATATTAGTAATTATTCCCTAATTGCATAGAATGTTTTCTTTTTTTTGAAAATCATTAAACCAGCCAGCCTCTCATTTGAAAACCGGAGCATTGGATTCCAGAACCATAAATTAAGGAAGCTATTATTTTACTGTATAGCATCATTTGTGCCATTTCTGAAAATAAAGTTGTATATGTAGACCGGGGGATCATACCTCAACTTGGCACCCATGGCTTCACATCTTTTGCACAGCCAAGACTTTTGCAGTTCATCCTAATGATTAACAAAAAAAACAGATTATTAGATGCAAGTTTATTTCCAGAAAATAAAGTTTTCGTAATAGATCACCCATGGTTGTCAAAAGGCCAAGTACTTGCATATTTGTGTTGATGTTGCAACTTTAAATCCTTAACAAGCTTGATAAGAACACCTAGCATCTGCTCAAGAACCTACAAACAAATAAGACAAAGAAAGAAAATTTGTGAACTATGTGTCACATTACAGAATTTTCAAGGATAAGAAGCTGTCATAAATGACAATGACACTTCACAACAATATACATTATAGTATTCTGCAAATTTTCTGTCTGCAGAGTAGAGGTCCTCTCTTAAAGCTGCTTCCTCCCTCTCAATCTCTTCAATGATTAACTTTACCCTGTCAGTAAAAGGTGAGATTGTATACAGAAACTCAGTCTGTTTTTCATGTTGCAGAGAAATGAACTCTAGAGAATTGATGCAAGTGAATTTCCAAAGTTTATATAAATATAACAGAGAAATTAAATACAATTTGACAGGCAAAGTGCAAAAAGTACATTTTAATATGCAAATAGGAACCGAACTTGTGGCTGATAACAAATACAGAATGCATTGTTACATGGTGATGGCTGCTCACAAAACATTTTCTGTCATATCTCCTTATAGTATTTATATAAATCGTTTCTTTTTAAAATAAATTCCTAATCATCCGACAAGCAGTTGACCTAAAAACGTCATATCTTATAAAAGCAAAAGTTAGAGAATATTTCCAAAAAACTACTTACAGGAGATCAGCCAACATACCTTTCAGGAAGTCGTGAACTTGAATTTTGATTCACAGAAGTATCTAAGCAAAATAAAAAA
Organism: Fagopyrum esculentum; assembly: GCA_033239045.1. Taxonomy (NCBI): domain Eukaryota; kingdom Viridiplantae; phylum Streptophyta; class Magnoliopsida; order Caryophyllales; family Polygonaceae; genus Fagopyrum; species Fagopyrum esculentum. Next base: position 9,829,230 of record BSUD01000003.1, read on the forward strand.
AGTGAAAAATTTTAATTAAACCAAGGGAAGCGTTTTTAACTTACATGGGGGAAGAGCACTGCAAGCCATATCTATAACTTGCAAGGACTAAGGAGCAAGCTGACATAAACATAGAACTGAAAAAGTCTGACTGACTAGATCAATCATTTCTTTATGTGCACTTGCCAGTGTTTGAGCGAGAGCACAAATAGAAGAGGAAAAAGGAAACAAGACGGAATATAGAAGACCAACCAACAGCATCCATTAAAAATGCATCTGCTACTTTGCTGCATTTTTCTCTTAAACGGGCATCAATTTCTCGGGAAAGCAAGATCTGATATTCTGACATTTCCTGTGATTGTCAAAATACACGAATCAGGTGATATGATTCTTTAACTGCGTTTTAGAGGATAAAGACGAAGCATACAAATTACACAACTAGGAAAGCAAGACATGAATGAAAGAGGAAAACATGTCAACTCAAGTGATAGGATATTATTGACAACTGCACTTTCCTTTTATCCTAATCCGGCCATCACATACAGCTTTATTGATAAAATGTCAATAATATGCTTATCCAGAAAAACGATGTCAAGAAGCATATTATTGACAGTTTACAGCAGCTACAACAGACAACTTATTCCTACAAATTTGGAGATCATCTCACATTCTCAGTATAAAATGTGAATCAAGGAGAGATCACATACAAACTAGTTCATTGATCACTGGAGACCAGCATACCAAGGATGTTGGCGCACGTTGGATCTGGGTTTGCCACAAATATGCAGGAGTAATTCCCAGATATCGATTTGGAACACCACCAATTTCAGGTTCACCTGCATCCGATGCGCTGAAAGAGAGAGCATTGTTTGCTATACTTGATGTAGTAGTGTAGTTTGTTGAATTAGAGCTCGAACTGATGGTCACACTTGTGCTTGTGCTATCAAGTGAGGATCTAGACAGGACACTCCATTTTTCAACTTCATCTTCATGAATCTCCCCGTCTTTAGAAATAAGAGGAAGCCTTAATTTCTGAGCTGCCTCAGCGACGACAAGTCGGTGCTCCAGAGTCTCATACACCTGACAAACATAGCTCGTGATATTCATATAAAGCGACAATAACCAAGTATGTAAATCTAAGAAGCGACCAATGCTTGTACATAAAAACAGGAAATTAAATAAATGCCAATAGGATTGGGATCCTAACTTTGAATGGATCCAGACTATCAGGAATTCAGGATGAGTTTGTAGAATTGAGCATTTACATCCTGATAGTCTGGATGAAGTAGTCAACTACTCGGTTAATCATGGCACCATTTTGAAAGAAAAAGAAGTAAGCCGTCTTTTGGTACACTTTTCAGTTAAGAAATGAATTTAGCATTTACATCCATTACAAAAATACTAAACGAGTTTCAACTTGATTTGTGGCTTTACTTATGATCCTTTTTCTTCACTCGTGAAAAGCTATGTACTACATAAAAACTTGACATTGAATTATATATTTCTACACAACTTTCAAGCAGCACCACCACTGGGGCAAGATTAATCTTGCAGCATGGTATTGCTACTTTACATCTGAAGCAATATCGGGATGCAGATCAGTAACCAACAAGACAACAATACCAAACTTAAAGGCAACAAAGTCAATGAACTTTCATAAATCAAACTAAAAGGAAAAACCTGAGGAGCATTCTTCAAGCCAAGCTGTGAATTAGGAATAGAGAAGGAATGTTGGTATTCTTCCACCATTGCAACTGCTTCGCAATAAATCGCCTACTTGGCCAAGCACAACATGAGAAACAAGCATTGAATCAGATCTCAATGTAGTTCAAGTAGACAAGGCAAGGCCAAAAGAGCCACAAGGCTAACAAGCTCATAGAATGGTTACCCAAATATCATTATTGAAGCACGCACCAAGAAAACTAATGTAGATTTATCCTTGATCATCCCACAATCACACCCTTCAATCTTTTGCAATTCTATAAGTAGCAGCTAAGGATGTTGGTTACCAATTCTCCTTCTAACACAATCAAACTGTACAAGGTTTTTTCCAAATCCAGAAAGGAAATCCAATCAAATAACACACAACTCTTCGATTGTGCCAGTTTATTATTATAAAGTACAGACTCAGTGACTCACACTCGGACCATGCATACCCAATTGAGTTTTTGTAATAGTTCATTGCATTTTGTCTGCTACAAGAATTCTTCTAGCAATAAGGCAGAACAAGATTAATTCACACATGTTTTCGATGCCCTATGTTCTTCGTTAGTTCAAGAAATAACGACCGATAATTACAAAGAGATGGAAAGGGCAGTACCATGGCTTCCAAATAGCGCAATCGCTCCCTGGACATCTCCTCTCTGGCCTAAAACGAAAACGCCGTAATTTAAACTCCCAATAAACCAAAATCAACACACAAATAAGAGATTTAAGCATGCACAAAATTTGAATAGAATTTTAGACGAATCGAGAGAAGGTGGAGAAGATTACCCGCTGGAGATCGTAGAAGGCAGATTTGGAAACGAGGGAGCCATCGGGAGCCAAACAATGTCGATCCAACTGATCTATGAGATTTGCGACGTCTCCTGATACATTTTGCAGTTGCATTCCCTTTCCCATTTTGGTGAGTTCAACACTCACAAGTCACAACCACCGTTGTTCATCCACGGCGAGAGGAGAATGAATGTGAACCTTCAAATTTCATTTCCCTATGTGGGTCCCTTTGCTCGTTACATATTATAATTTGGATAATTTTGGTAGGTAGGTTTTATTAAGAAATAACAGGCTTATTATTTGGGCGGACTCGTGTCTTCATAGAGGCGGAGTCCGTCCGCGCCAAGAGGGATGCGGAGGCGGAGTGCGCCTCCGCGCCAATCCGCGCGCATGCAGACTGGGCATGCGCGAGGACTGACTCCGCGTCCCTCTTCGCGTTCCCCCAATAGAAGATGATGTTACAAGGTGTGAAACGAAGTTTGATTTCCCTTCTCCCGACCATACACACCACCATTGATGGAGTAGAGATCCAGTGTGGCTCGCAACAAAGGTGGATAGGTGCAAGGCATCCCTGGTTGTTGGCTGACGATAGAAAGGACGACGGAAGGTCCGCCGGCGACGATAGTCTCGCCGTCAGTTGTTCGAGAAGGGGAGATCCACTTCTCCTGTTGCTGGTTCGATCAGGGTCTCGAAGAGAGGAAGAGAATACATGACCCTTACCTGCTGCGCCGGAAGGAGAAGGCAACGTCGACCATTGTCGCGCTCGTTGGCGCCTCAAGAAGGTTGCGAAGAGGTTGTGGAGAAGGCTGCCGGTGGTTGTTGTGGGCCTCGCGCAGGCCCATTGCGCTCCAGCTCCGCGCGCAGGCGGGCTGCGCCTGCGCGGCCCCCTGCGCGAGGCCGATGTCCACTCGCAAGGCGCCTCCGCTGGCCCCTTTGCCGGTGTCCTTTAACATCACTCAGAAATAAAGATACTAGGTAGGCTTTTTTATATTTTTCACTAAGAAAATATACCCTAAATCTTATTTACCGTTCATATATACTATAAAATTAGGTAAAATTCCCCTCTTATCTCTCTTTTCTGTTACGCTAAGGAAAGCCATCTGAATTTCTTCTCCTCCTCTCGATCTCGATCTCGATCTCACAATCTTCTCCTCTCGTAAGCTTCTCCTCTCGCAACCTTCTCTGGTATCAATCGATCTACTTTCTCTCTTCTCTCTCACAATCGACATCGATCTTACAATCTTCTCTGGTATCAGTCGATCAAACACCAAAAACGAATACAACGCAATCGAATTGTAGTTCAACACTTCAAATACCAGAAATCGCTTGGATCTAACCAGTATCTCTCTCACAATATTCTACTCTCTCTCGCCATCTTTTTCAATATTATTCTAGTATTTTGTTCACCATTGTGAAATTTTGATCAGATTATTCTTGTATTTCTGGTATAAGGTATCGTCAGATTTGGTTTTATTTTAAAATATGTTTCTGAATGAGTGTCTTATGATTTCAATTTTTGGTTTTGTCCATTACATTTGGATTTTCTCTGTTCTGGTATCAATTTGATAATCGATTTTGATATGAACATTGTTGCTAGTTTGTTTTCTTAATTTTGGTATGAATTAATGAGTTCTGGTATAATCTCTTTTGTAGTATGATAATTGTCTTTTTGGTATCATTAATTCTCTGGTATAATGATTTGAATGACTTCTGGTATACTTGAACTTTTGGTATTTGTGGTGTTGTGCATAATTCTGGTATACTTGAACGTCTAGTATACTTGATCTTTTGGTATTTGTGTTGTCATGCATAATTCTGGTATACTTTAACTTCTGGTATACTAGAACTTCTGGTATTTGTGGTGTTGTGCACAATTCGGGTATACTTGAACGTCTAGTATACTTGAACTTCTGGTATTTGTGGTGTTGTGCATAATTTTGGTATACTTGAACGTTTGGTATACTTGAACTTCTGGTATTTGTGGTGTTGTGCATAATTCTAGTATACTTTAACTTTTGGTATACTTGAACTTCTGGTATTTGTGGTGTTGTGCATAATTCTGGTGTACTTTAACTTTTGGTATTTGTGATGATGTGCATAATTCTGGTATACTTTAACTTTTGGTATACTTATAATAGTTTTTTTTTTTGGTATATACATAACTTGTTAGGCATGGCTCATTTACAAATTGTAGTTTATTGTGGAGGAGAATGGAAATATATGGACAATGAATGGACATATATAGGGCATAAAGTAGTGTGCAAACCCAACACTGTGGGAGATCCAGTTAGCATAGTAGATGAGACAGTGAACAAATTGGAACTTACATACAAAAATACCTTAAATGAAGCGTTGCAACCATTTGATATTGAGACGGTAGAAGATTTCGAGGATTTTGTTGAAGTTAATCAATTGACTCAACCATGCTGGAGTGTGTCATTGTGTGTGAGATTAAAGTCTAGAATTATTATACCAGAAATTGAAGAAATTAATGAATATCATCCATACACTGCCATTGTTTCTGCTCCTAGTGTGACTGAAATAGAAACAGAGAATAGCTATGCAATCACTGAAGTTCAACCTGAAGAAACTCAATGGGGTCTTAAGCTTGGTAAAAAGTTCAAGAATAAAAACGCAGTGAAAAATGCATTGTGTTTGAATGTTGTTGTCGGATGTACACAATACAAAATAACAAAGTCTATCAAGCTTGCTATTCTTGCGCGATGTCTAGATAAAGATTGTAAGTGGCACGTGAGGTTCTCAAAGATCAAGAAATCAAAAGTGTTTACACTAACAAAGTATACCAGAGAGCACACTTGTTCATTCCATACAAAAAGAAGTTATCGTAGAAAGGTCTCATATCTTGTCATTGCTGAAATAGTTGCAAAAAAGTAAGTCCATTGCTTATTATCACATATAATATTCAATTCTTTATTGTTTTCTTCCATTCTGGTATGAACTACATTAAAATCATATTGTTTATGTTATTCAGGTATGCTAATACTCACAAACTCCCCGAGCCTAAGATAATTATTGGAATTTTGAGAAAGGATCATTGTTTAGAAGCTAGCTAATGGAAATGTTGGATGACACAAGAGGTTGTCAAGGACAATATAAGAGGAACAAATGAAGAGAACTATAAGGGTGTGTCGGTGTACTTACATCGATTGCAAGAGGCAAATCCGAACACTATTGTAGCACTGCAATTGGATGATGAAAACAAATTCAAGTATGTCTTCTTTGCTTTGGGACAATCAATCAAAGGATATTTAGTAATGAGAAAGGTGTTATCCTTGTTCTGGTATGTAATAAAGTTATGCCTCTGGTATTATCAATTATGCATGAATGATATAGATTCTGGTAGTAAAGTTATGTTTCTAGTAAGCAATATAATTATGTTTCTGGTATGCTCTTTTCTGGTTTGTATAATCAGTGTCTGGTATTGTTAGATAAATGTACTTCTGGTAATATCATTTCTGATTTAATTACAAGCTCGGTTTCTAGTATAGTGATATATATTTGAACAATTAAGTTTCTGGTATGATTATCCTTTTCTGATATGCCAAAAAACTAATTAATTGGTGATTGTTGTTGTTTAAGGTTATATCAGTTGACGGAACATTTTTAAAAGGACGATATGGTGGGTGTTATTGCTCGCAACAGCGCAAGATGCAAACAAACAAATATACCCGCTAGCATTTGCGATTGTTGACCGCGAATGTGATGACTCGTATGATTTCTTCCTCTATCATATACACAAGTTTGTCCCTGACAGCGAGAAACAACTATTTATATCGGACAGACACATGTCAATCAAGAATGGTATTGCTAAGCACTACACAAAAGCATCTCATGGAGTTTGCATGTACCACTTGAAAGGGACATCAAGAAAAAGTCAATCAAGAATATAGTTCAACAAATGTTCTTGGATGCAGATAGGTGCTACAGAAAGGATAAGTGTCTTGAACTGTTTGAAAATATAAAGATGGTATGTTTATTCTGGTTTAAATTATTTTCTGGTATGCAATCATATTATGCTTCTAGTATTTCATTTCTGGTGGTTTATTTTATTTCTGGTATTGTCTCTTATCTCTCATTAATAGTGAACCTGATATGAATGTTTCTAGTATGAACACATGTTAGGTTTATTGTATGAACATTATCATTTATGGTATTACATTTAATCTCTGGTATGAATTCTGGTATGCTTTTTGTGATCGTTTCTAGTATCATACATGATATGTTTCTGGTATTGAACATTATCATTGATGAGCAATGATTATGGTATTACCTTTTTCTGGTATTGAAACATGTTAGGTGTCTGATATGTTTTTTTTGGTATTGTATATAACTTCATGTGTACTTGCTAATGTTTGTAGGAGAAGGTAGTAATTGTGCAGCTGTTGGAAGAAATTGGATTTGCTGCTTGGTCCCGAGCTTTTTACAACGCCAAACGTTACAACATTATGACAAGCAACAATGCAAAATGTATAAATAGTGTACTGTGTGATGCAAGGGATTATCCAGTGTTTGCCCTCATTGATGTTATCAGACAGACAATGGGTACAGAAATGACAACACCAAACGTCGATGGGTTTAGTTACGGTGAAATTCTTGAAAAAAACTCTACCTAGAATTGAATGAATCTCAACCATTAAATGATGATCCAATGGTTAGATTAAGTTCATTCTCTCTCCAAATCTTTTTAATTTTCAATTACCTTTAATTGTGTTTGATTATTTCTATAGTATTTTTTTGAACTTCACCTAGAGTAATTCTAGGGGAACAAGATTCAACGTCGATGCCCTAATACAAGCTAAATATGGGGAGGCAACAAAGTATGGATGCTACGTGCTTGATGCAAAAAGGTTGTTGTTTGAGGTACAATGGAACCAGGAAAGGGAAGTTGTATGTTTAGTGGATAGGAGTTGCACTTGCAAGGAATTTGATATTGAGGAAATACCGTGTGTTTATGCAATAGCTGCAACAAAGATGGCGAAAATGAATCCGGCATCTCTGATAAGTAATTATTACAACACCGAATATTGGAAGATGGCATATGAGGAGACAATATACCCAATCGTAGATCATGAGAATTTAGATATTCCAAGTTGCATTACATCTATTGAATGCAACCCTCCTATAAAGAGGAAGAGAACCGGAAGATTGCCTAAAACTAGGATACGGGGATCAATGGAAGGAAGCAATAAGAAGAAATGCAGCTGTTGCGGCAGGGTTGGCCATAACAAAAAAACTTGCCGAAATTAACCAATGGAGAAAGAATGAAGACACATACCAGAAATACAAATTTTAATTATTTGTCATTATCAGATATGTAGAAAACAATTACTATTTAAATATATGTTTCTTTTATGTGTAAATGTCCTCATACCAGAAGCAAAACAACAGGTAATAACAAAAACTAAATAAAAACTCATACCAGAATCCAATAAAAGAATTACCATCAGGCTATATATATGCAAACCAGAAACTCAAGCAATAAATCATACCATAAAATCACAAATTGAACGTTTCTGGTAAACAAATAATCATACCAGAATCAAATAGATGAAAAGAAACTACAAGAAACACAAAGCAGAAACACATACCATAAATACTAATGCAATAAGTCATATCATAAAATTACAAAATGAACATTTATGGTAAGTAATAACACATACTAGAGGCACATATATGAAAACCAATCATACCAGAAGCATAACAAATAACAAAAACATACTAGATATAGTCATACCAGAGGTACTTAAATGAAATACCAGAATCCTAAATCACAACATAAACACTTATGGTAAAGAAACTATATTAACAGAATACTTGTTATTGATTCATAAATAAGATTATATTACAAAAGAGTTAATATATTACAACAGAGTGAGTCAATACCAAAATATCAGTTTATCAAGAGTCAACTACATCATATAGGACAGATTCAGTTTCAAAGGGACTCGTGGGGTTTCACTCACTCCCTATGGTACAAAATAGAACAAAATTGTTCCCTGAAAGCTGGGACCCATTCTTGACATATGTTTGACAAATCAGTTCGTCCAGATGACAGATACTGAATGTGCTTGATTGTGAATACACCACAACTTCACTGCAATTGTAGACAACAGATTATATAAGTGTTTTTCCAAAACATCATACTAATGAACATACCAGAAACATATGAGTAGTATTGTAGAAATCACCTTGGGTTGTTTTGTGAAACTTCTTTGGCTGTCTTTCGAACATAATCCAATGAATTATCAAGATTGTCCCCAAACCTCTCAAATTGTCCATGAGGTTTCAGAATGTTAGGAAACATAACAAGGAATGGGTTGAGCAAAGCTTTCAAGTCCTCATCAGACATACAGACCACAATTGAGTCAAATACAACAACACACCATTTAATTAAATCAATCTGTAGCGCTATCCAGTGTTTATCACATGTGTTGATGGCAGTGTATATTGTATCGACTCCATAAAAGCTCTTGCTAAAAAAGGGGATCAAGTCCAAATATAAAACCTATAATTTTTTCATCGTAATTAAAAGTCCCTGTAGTTTTCGACTCTAAGAATTGTTTATAAGGCACATCGTTGAAGTAGTCGATGAATGGTACGGGAAGAATGGTAATACGGCCATAAACCTCGGGATACTAAGTACAGCTTTTCAGAGGTATGTAATCATTTCATCCAGTTGCTGTAAAGTAGGAAAAAAACTAATAATTCAATATCAGAGCTGATATGAGAATAATACCAGAAAACATAAAATTTTCATACCAGAATTCAAGACATGAAAAACACCAGGCAAGATACACATACATGAAAACACATCATACCAAAAACACAAAACATAAACAAATACCAGAAAGTTGAAGCAATAAATCATCTAAGGAAGTCAAATGATAATTTATGGCAAAATGAAAGAATGACATACCATAAAACTAATGAAATACATAATACCGGAAAACCAAAAAAAAAAGAAGCACAAATAAAGTCATACCAGACTCTGATACAACTAGCTCATACCAGAAAGCAGTACAACACATCATACCAGAAATTTTAAAAACAAAATGTACCCTCAACATCTTACCAGAAACACATCAGTAGCTAGTATTAGAAAGTCATACCAGAAAACATCATACTAAAAATTATTAACTTGAACAAAAGTAAGGTTAATGTTAACTTACATAATCTCACAACCAGCCAGTTTTTTGGAGTAAGAGCTTGAAGTGTTCTTTATTTGCTGAATGTTGAAATCCAATAATAAATTCTTTTTTAGTCTTTGGGTTAAGGTACCAAGCATAAAAAGCATCTTTATCCTTCTTGCTCAAGAAATTATGCTTGGGTGGCTTGAGGATTTTTATTGGGACGACATAGGGAGATACAACAAGGTCGATGGGTTTCTTTTCACGTAAACCCATTCTCCTCGGTCCTCTGGTTTTAACTTTCTCTTTCCTTTTCACATCTACATCTGCTATTGGTTTTTGTACCAGAACGACAACATAACACAAACATTAACAAATATGCATGGAAACAAAACACATGAAGAATAGTAGTGTATTATACCTCTTCCACTGGTTCTTCCTTTGGCTGATCAACTTCAGCTTCCTCCTTGGGCTCGGGCTGAGACTGGGGCTGGGGCTGGGGCATTGGCTTTTCTGTAGATGGCGTCTCTTCAGGACTTGAAGAAACCCCAAGAACTTCTAACTTAGGAGCATCAGCTGGAGGTTGGGAGGCCGGCTTTTTAGAGGGTTTGGTGCCTTTAAAAGAAGAACCGGCCATCCTTTGAACATTGGTGAGGATCCTGAAACATTGACTTTATATTCTGTATTGCGTCATAGTTTGTGCCTTCTGCCTCATAACAACTTGGTTGATAGTCGCATCTTGTTGCTCAACCTTCTTGACCAACTCAAAAATCAGTTGATTTTGGGTTTGTAGTTGTTTCCTTAAATCCTCAACCCAATCAGGCACCCTATACATTAACATAGTACAAGATTACAAATGCGATAACTAATAAGTATTTGAAACTAATAAATTCTGGTATTTAAAATATCAATTACCTGTTTGTGGTAGAAATAATGGAGGTGGTGGGAATAGGAAGAGGTGGTGCAACCACAAGTTCTGTGTTGGAGGTGGTGGGATCAGGGAGAGGTGGTGCAACCACAGCTTCTGCATTGGAGATGGTGGAATCAGGGAGAGGTGGTGCAACCAAAGCATCTGTAGGGACAATGGTATGCATTTCTGGAGCAACAACAATCCCAACAGAGCTAGAAGGTGCAACACCAACAACTAGGGGTGTAGTCAATGTCAGCATGTCTTCTTCGGGGCTAAAACAATAGAATAAATTTTTTAAAAATTAATAATTCTGGTATGATAATATAAATGCATATTCAACTTCAGTTTACCATTCAACTTCCTCAACAATCTGTTATGTCTTAGGCTTCTTAGATGGAGCCCTACATTAGGAAAAAAAAAACATTATTAAGTAAATGATAAACATACTAGAAACAGAAACCAAACATAACATAACAATATAGACAGGAAACAAGATTCAAAAGATCATACCAGAAAACATATTAAAACTAATACAAGAATGTAAGACAAAACTTATACCAGAACGAAGATAAAACACAAACCAGAAACAAACAGACATGTACCAGAAAGTAATAAAGCATTCATACCAGAAAACTAAAACAGAAACTCATACCAGAAGTTATATTAGAAGCATACCAGAAACTAACAGACACATACCATAAAGCAAAAAAGCAGTCATACAATAAAACTAAAGAGACTAGTATAACAAAAACTAATGCCACATAATTAAAATATAGACTGAGTATGAAATGTATTGAAATACCTTTTCCTTCCCTCTTCAATTTTCCTCTTCTTTGAGCCATCTTTTTTCTTGACAACCTTTTGTGGTCTTGGCAACCTCAAAATATGACGAGGAGGAGGAGGAGGAGGAGTAGCAAAGTCATCACTTTCGGATTTCTCCTTTGGAGCAGCCTTGATAGCATTGACATCATGCCCTCCAGGCCTGGATACACGTACATTGTGGAACCCAACTTTGAAAAGATGAAAAAGATAGCCAGTTGGGTCCAAAACTTCATCCCCCCACCATTTGCAGTCATCCTCGGTTTCTGGGTCTTCTAGGTTGAGGGGGTAGTTTTGATGTCATCTTAGGCCACCGATGACGCTGTCTTTTATTGTTTGGAAGCTGCATTTCATCTTCCCCTTGGTTGATGAAACCCACTTAAGACAAAGTGGTGTTGTTTCTTCATCAACACATGTGGCAAACAAAGATGCTAGTTTGGGGATAGAGTCAAGGATGAAAACCTGCAAAATATAGACAAGAAACAAATGAATTATGAAAATGTCCCAAAATGATATTACATGTGTATATTTTCTTCAAAGAATATACTCATGTAAAAATTAAAACTAAAACGGTGAAATATTATTTTTAGCATATTTAAATATGGTATAAAATTCAAAAGAGACTTATTTTTCTAGAAATTTTTTAGGATTTAAGAAAAGTTAATGCCTTATGAAATTAAAGATACCATTGGGTGACCAAGCACATCAACTCATTTCAAAATCAATAACTCGTTTTGAATAATTTGCAAGTTGTACTATATTCATTAGAAAAGTTTTTGAAGATTGCAATAATCAATTTATGTCTTAAACACTTGTGAGTCCGGTACCACTACCCATACCAAAGTTAGTGTACAATACACCACAATTCAAGACTTAAAGCAAATTATAATAATAATCGATGAAAAAAAAGGCCCAAAATCCATGTGACCCACGTGTCTCCTTAAATGTCGATTTGAAAATCTCTAGCCCTCACTCCGAAATGAAAGTGAATCGTTAAGCAAACCTCACAAATCTCATCCGGTATAGTTCTCACATCGTAGACTAGTGGCGAAAGAAAAAGATGCAATCAATACAAAGTTGTGAGTCTTTGATAAAAGATAATATAACGGATCTATTACCATATTTGGGTAAGCAAATCAAGAAAAATCAAGGAGAAAAGAGGGCAAAAACGTTCAGCGTAGGGAAAGCTTTGGGCGTATGCGGGTATCAACGACAATGGAGCAGACAAGGAAGAGCAGTAAAGGCACAAAAACTTATGTGCTCTGATTCTTAAGAAAAAACGTCTTATATGAAGAGAGGAAGAATAAAAAAAATGGCCCAAAGAGATCCCATGAGTAAGTTGGCTGGCAACAAGTAAGGAAATCAAATACTAATAAACTATTGTAATCCTGAATAGAGAACACAACAACATGCACGCAAAACAAGCAAGTGATAGAAGCAAAAAGAAATGTAAAGAAAAAACTAAGCAAGTACCCCCTATCTTTGGTATCTCTTTGTGCTACTTTTTTTTTTTATCATACCATGAATGAGAAAATTGCAGATGAACAATATCATGAGGATTCTCTAAACATAATATAATAACATATTCCCTCCCCTGCCTATTCTTTTTCTTATCGTATGTACTACCAATATGTTTGCATTGATTTTTCCCAAGAGAAAGAACCCCCAAAAATGTCTATAAAACGAAATTTCTCCAACCAAACTAATCAAGTTAAAATTGCTAAGTATATCCTAAGTGCCAAATGAGTGAGAAGAGTCCAACCTTTAGGGGGGGATTTGTGAGTTTCACGGAACAAACAATGAGTACAACAACATCAATGAACAAAAAGAGCAAATTGAGAATGAGCAAGATGGAAAAGTGAAGTCAAAACAGAGCAGCGAAGTAGAAACTCCGAATAAGGCCTGGAAGAAAAAAGGAAAAGGAATCATGGAGGAGGAAGCCAAGCTTGAAGAGTACCTACATACATGAACTCTCGAAAGTAAAATCTGACTTCTCAAAAAAATCAGGGAGCCATCTCTCATGTTTTCGGTGTCACTCTTGAATTCAGTAAGGTTAGAACTAAATCGTTGGCAAAATTGAGAAACATAAAAGGAAAAGTGCAAATCATCCCAAAACTGAACCAATGGTTTGAAATTAAATTTTCAAACCCTAATGACAAAGTAATGATCTGGGATAAGAGACCCTACCACATCTTTGGTCACATCCTTATTCTTAGATCTTGGAAGCCTACTTTTAACATTTTCACCAAAAATATATTTGCGGTAGATGTTTGGGTCAGAATTTCCCTTATCCCACCAAAGTACATTAATAAAGAAGCTATTAGAACCATAGTGGAGAGCAACAACGTTGCAAAGTTCATAATATTGAACCCTTTCTCTGAAAAGGGAATGAGTGTCAATTATGCTAGAATGTGTATCAACATAAAATTAGAGCAGAAACCTAACTTCAAAGTCTCTTGACAAAAATGGAAATACTAGGCTTTTCCCATTTGGGTTGAAGATTTCTCCAAGAGGTGTGAGTTTTGTGTTGACAAGAATCACGGGTTTGAGAGTTGTCCTCATAGAACTGCTAGGACTAAGAAAATGAATTTTACTTTCACTAATGAGAGGAACAAGAAATCGGGAAAGAAAAGGAAGGCAAAGAAGAGGATAAAGATAAAGGGTGGACACCAGCTAAGGCCTACCACAAGAAAAGAAAAAAAAAAGGATAGTATTATGTGTATGGGGAGTAAAACAATACTTATGAGGAAGCAACGACATTACAGTCTCCTTTACGGAAGGCTCCTCACAAAGTGCAAAGGGCAAGTCCAAAGGAAACACATACAACAAAGAAAAGAAAGGCTCTAAGTCAACTCAAACAAAGAATGATGGAGATCCACCTGTAGTAGAGGACGAGAAAGCAAAGATCTTTGGCATGAATCCAATAATAGATAATTTCCTAAAACAAGTTGATGAGGAAACCCGCATGGATGATGAGTTGTTGTTGCAATGATTAGGGATTGTTTAGAGGTTGAAAAACATGTAACTACTGATCGCAAGAAGTTGAACATCCTTTTGAACAACACTCCAACACCCATAGATGACAGGATGATCCTTTCAGAGAACTCTTTTCATTCCTTCTACACTAACAACAATGTGCATATGCAAATGGAAGGAATGATGATGAACAATGAGGATTCCAAGTTTGAATCTAGCAAAAGAAAAAAGGCAAGATGCATAGAAGACACAACCACCTTCACTCTGAAGGGGGTCAAGAAGCCCAGAGTTTGACCTAAATATCTAGATCTATGATTATGATGAATAAATGTTGTTTTTTTTGTATGTTGTTGATATCCATTTGTTGACCAATAGATGCTTTATGAGCTCAACTAGAATAAGGCATAGCCACCAGATCTTAACCCTTTCAAATCAGACTAAGAATTGGAAAAAAGGGTGCAAAATATATATCTAGTAATAGATGCAAGAATTTCAATATTAACATATACTCAATATATGACTATAATATATGGAATAGTATGAATAAATTTGTCCTCTGAGTTTATGTTATTATAGTCCTATATGCACTCTCAGTGATCTGTTTAATTATATTATGGGTATTAAAGTCATTACATGCACAATGTAGAGGAAAAAATACATACAAGAAAGAAAAAAAAAGAACTGTGTGACTTGTAGGTGTTTAGAAATTTAGCTTTGAACTCAAGGACTGGATACCTCTTTCCCTTACTGATTTTAGATGGAAACGAAACAGGTACAAAAAAAATCGATAAAATAAGGGAAAATTCAGAGTGACAAAGGTTTAAGTGAGGAAATTAAACGAGAAGATACAACTCAAGCTAAAGTGAAAAATACAGGTATATGGTTTTCAATGAAGAGGCTGAAGAAATAAGTTTTTGGGATACCTACATGTACTAGTGGACATCAAATTGGAATCATATTAATGGAAAAACTGAATATTATGATAATATTGTGCTGAAAATTTTAGATTATTCTTTATATGTCATTGTGATTATATTCTTCTTGTGTCTTAATATCTGCTTGCAAATTGTAGTGAGTATGGAATCTAACAATTATCTTCTTGACAGCTTCTCCCATGGAGAACAAAATTGGAATCACGGGACTATGTTAACAATTGGAATAACAAGTAGAGAAAGATGAACCAGAGAGATGGGATTGATCGACCAAAGTCCCATAGAAAATCACTTGAGAACACCACAAGGGAAGAATAAAAGTAGACTACTACAGGACAAAAATTGGAACCACCAACACCGAAGAACTAGATATGTAAATGTATGTAGAGAGGATACTCAGCCACATACAACCCTTAACACAATAAGGAAGCATGCAAAACTCTACGGCTGTTTAATTCACAAATGCTATAAATTTATGTAAAATCGTCCGGACAAAGAATAAATATTATGATTAGTAGTTTGATCACTACTATGCAAGAACCAAACGTTCTATTAGCTAAAAACATGCTTGACCTTGCATCCGAACAAACATACAGAACAAGTGTACTACTTGCATCCATAGTCAATTACAATATTAATAAAAAGATGGGAAATTCCGGATGGTACCCTCGTGGTTTGAGATTTTCCGGATTTTGTCCAACAGTTTTTTTCAGTTCGGATGGTACCCTTAAGTTTTCGATGTTTTCGAATTTTGCCAAAAGTCATTAAACTTCTTTAAAATCTCTTAACAACATATTTGCCCACAAAAAATTAAAAGAAAGAAAATAAAGTAAAATTCAAAAATAAATTAAAATAAAATACTGATATATTTTTTTTAGAAATAAATTAAAACAATGATTTTATTTATTTTTTTAAAAGAATCCTTATCCGATTTACTTATTTTTAGAATAAAGTATAACACTTATATTTTTAGGTTTTGTTAAAAGCACGCTAATTCAATTTATTTATTTTTAAAATAAATTAAAACACTAATTTTTTTTTTAAATCATCTTATTGGTTTCTTTTTAAATTAATATAAAACATTGATTTTTTTAAAAAAATCATTGTTTTAATTTATTTCTAAAATAAATAAATCACTAATTTTATTTTTATTTATTTTTAAATTTTATTTTATTTCTTTTCTTTTATTTTTTTATGGGCAAATATATATTTAATGGCATTTGAAGAAGTTTAATAAATTTGGGCAAAATTCGGAAACAACGAAAACTTAAGGGTACCTTCTGAACTGAAAAAATTTGTTGGGTAAAATCCGGAAAACCCCAAACCACGAGGGTATCATCCGGAATATCTCTAAAAAGATCTTACCCCTTGATAAAAGGAATAGGATCGTCACTACTGAAACAAAGGCAAACAAATAAAATTGTATTAAGGTGTTGATTCATATATCATTAGAAAATTAATGGGTTGTATTCTCTTGAAAGAGAGCTTATATTTCTTTCATAACACAAGCATTGGTCAAAACTTTTACTGATAATCATCAAAATGGTACGAAAATGTTCAAATATGAACAAACACCGATCACTATTTCGATGAAAAGGTGTATTTACATGAAACAATGCATATGCAAACATAAGTCAGTCCAAGCAAGGTGTAGTATCAAATGATACAAACTGGGAGAACACACTTTCTATAAAAGAAAAAGATAATAACTCTAAGTTAGTTATTATCCAACATCATTGGAGAATATATAGCAAAATTATAAGTCAAAAATATTTATCCCATCTAAAAATCATATCGGAACATGTGTACGATAATTAAAATATGAAACCTACTAAGAATAACTAAAGGGAAAAATTCGGAAAATGACTATCGACTATTGGATAGCTAAAAGTGGTAAGAACCCTAGGAATATACCACCCAAAATATAAAAACTTGGTTTAAATGAAGATCGTCTTTTGGAATTGTCGTGGTACGAGGAAGAAAAATGCATGGATCAACATTAACCTCACTTGTAAAAATGATCATGTACAATTGTTCATGCTTGTTGAACTAAAAACAAGCGTCAACCAAATGAAGCATGTTGGAAATGAGTTAGGTTTGATAATATTTGCTTTGTTCCAACGGACAGCCTTTCTGGAGAAATATGCCTCATGTGGAAGGAATATTAACTAATTGACAAAAAAGTAGAGTTAAGAACACATAATACCATCATAAAAGAGAAACATGTAGAAGAAGTTATCCTCCATTATAGAAAATGATGGAACAATGCTAGTTGTTGAAGAAGACATTCGTGAAGAGTTTCTTGAGGATTATAAAGCTAGATTTAAAGCTACAACAATAAATACAATGAACTCCTGAGACAACTCGAGGTCATTCAAAATGAGATCGCAAAGGTAGAAAATACAAAATTTAATAAACCCTTTACTAAACAAGAAATCAAGACCGTTATTTTTTTAAATTGGGAGCGACGCATCCCTTGGGCTTGATGGGCTGCCGACATTATTCCTTTAAAAATATTGGCATATTATAGGTCATTTTGTAATTCGAGTAGTTAAGAGCTTCTATAGAATAGGAAGTATCCTAAAATAAGTAAACCAAACATTCTACACTTTGATCCCAAAAATTGGCAACCCATTAGAGACCCATTAGTCGATGCTCAACAATCTACAAAATTATTTCAAAATATTGACAAGTAGACTGCAAAAAAGTCCTCCCAAAGCGCATTCATCCGCTATAAGGTGTCTTCACTAAAAATAGATCAATTCACGACAACATTTTGATAGCCCATGAAATTTCTATGAACTTAGATCAAAGAAAGAAAAATAAGGTTATGTAGCAATCAAACAAGAAATGGAAAAGACTTATGATAGAGTAGAATGATCATTTATCAATGGTTGTTCAAAGAAAATTTGGTTTCTCGAGTAACTTCATTGGATAAAAGATTGTATTTCATTAGTTCGTACTCCATTCTTATTGATGATAACCAGACCGAACTTTTCCACCCTAAACAAGGACTATGACAAGGGGATCCTTTATATCCGCTCCTATTTAATTAGGAGTTGAGGTTCTAGTTTGGAACATCCAAAAAGCAAGTAATGAAACGGAAAAAATATTGGATTTTCGATCTCTAAAACAGGGTCGGTCGTTCCTTTTCTTGCCTTTGTTGATGATATAATAATCTTTGTCAAAGCCTCAATGCCATCATGCAACAAAATGCTTGAAATCATATCAAAATATTGTCAAATCTCAAGACGCAAACAAAATGCATCCAAACCCAATGTCGGGGATGTTAAAATTAAATTTGATGGATCCAAACGATCAATGTGCATTTGGCTATATTTTGAGGAAATATGATGCATCCACAATTGCCTATGAGAATGAACCATGTAGGAACACATCGGTCCTACATACAAAAGTTATGGTCCTTAGGAAAATAATTTTAAAAGCAAGAGAGATAAAAAAAAATTTAAAACGTCAAAATAGAGGGTGAAAATCTTACCATTATCATCTCAATAAAAAAAAAATATTTGGAAGCCTCTAGGAAATTGACCTTACTACCTCTAACATCTCTCCTATATTTTCACATTTCATGTTGGTCCATAAGTCAATGATGTTGCAGACAAGCTAGCAATGAAAGATTTAGGATTTAGGTATAGAAACCCACAAATGTTGGTGGGAGAACCACAATTGTATTGATATAACGTGACCCTATATATAGGGATTACAATGGAATAATAGAGATCATAAATATGGAATGAAATATAAACTAACCTAAAATAGCTACGATATTATACGATATTAATTCTAATATCTATAATATCCTAACATACCCCCGCAATCGAAGCGTGAGTAAATCAAACGATGAAGATTGAAACACAATATAATTACAACATGTGGGTCACAAATTGCAATTATAAGAAAAGATGGGACCCGATTGTGATTTCGGGAGAAAGGTGTTGAACCCTACGGTGAAGACTGTTGAGGTTGCGCATGGGCAGCGGGGAACCAACCGCGGGGGCTGTGATGCGAGGCAAGGCATTTCTCCGGTGAACAGTCTTCTTTGACGACGACAGATCCGGCGGTTTCGATGGTGGTTGCAGATCCAAACGGATCTCTCTGTTGTTTGGCGAAGGCAAGACGATGTGGTTTTTTTTTTTTTTTGAGAAGAGCCGTTGTTTGTGCTTGAGGGAGAAAGCAGAAAAGATTAGTGGTAAGGAGGGAGACTAAGGGGTTGTTGGCTGCAAAATGAACAAAGGGAGATAGGATGGTTGCAGATCTAGGCAAGGCTCGAGGAGGAAATCGAGTGGGATGGTTGCAGGGAGAACCACAATTGTTGGACACGATCCCTTCCCTGCAACCGGACACGATCCCTTCGACTTGCAACAACCTGATTAGTAGAGGGCAGGTCGAAGGGATCGTGTCCGGTTGCAGGGAAAGACGAAGGCGATCCGGTGAGAAGGAGATGAGGGAAGGGAAAGGCGGAGCAGTCCATGAGTTCCAACCAAGGGCGGCGGTTGGAGAGGCTCCGACGGAGGGAGTTGGAGAGCTTGAAGATGAAGGCTCGTAAAGCAAGCGTGCCTACTGTTGCCTGCGGTTGGTTGGGCGGCAACGAGGGCACTAGCGGCGTCGGGCAAAAGTTGATCCCGGATCGAGGGTGCCGTTAGGCATACCGCTCTGATACCATGATAGATTTAGGTTTAGAAACCCACAAACGTTGGTGGGAGAACCACAATTGTATTATATAACGTGACCCTATATATAGGGATTACAATGTAATAATAGAAATCATAAATATGTAATGAAATATAAACTAACCTAAAATAGCTACAATATTATACCTATTAATTCTAATATCTATAATATCCTAACAAGCAACACTTAACTACAACAGTCTATCAACCAGAGTAGAAGTATCGTAGGAAGTTGATACTCACATCCGCAAGGATATTATAGGATGGTGTACAAATAGATGATGATCTTAACTAATTGATTACCGATGTATTAAAAAAAATAATGAATGAAAAACTTATCCTCATGAAAACATTTCAAACCCTAAAATAAACATAGAACACTGAATAAGGAAAAGAAATGAACTTTTATTGTGCTAAGAAAGATGGAATCATGGAAATGCTACAAACATAAATAGCGTTCTAATCCCAATCCTTATTAATAGACCCTCGTTGTACTTCTCTAAATAGAAGGAAAAACCCTCGCTCATGTTTGACAGCAATGAAGAAGAATTCACAGTTTCTACACAACAAACACAAGGAAATACCACAATCTCCCAAATGAATTCTATGAAAGAGGGGAGACTTTGAAAGGGCGGAAACACCATAAATAACACAGCTTCGTAGAATTACTGCTTCATCAAGTTCCTGATCACGTAGGGGAGGATACCGCCATGGTCAAAGTAAGCCAACTCCACCTGCAAAGTGAACAAGTTTATTTTGAGAAGCCTTAATACTAGTCTTAGATGAATAGGAATGGAAACGAATCTAGTTCATGTATAATAATATAATAATTATACCTCAGTGTCAAAACGGAGTGTGCAAGTGAAGGATTTTCCAGAGTCGGTAGTCACAGTGATGTCTTGACCAGGCCTGATCTCACTGACCGATGAAGGGAGGCTGATTGTGAAACGCTCATGACCGGTTAAACCGAGGGAATCAGCATCCTCACCGGACTTGAAACAGAGAGGAATGATTCCCATTCCGACAAGGTTACTGCGGTGAATTCTCTCAAAGCTCTTGGAAATCACTGCTTTCACTCCCTGTTTAGCAAAAGAACCGTGATTATGGACCATTATTTAGCTGTCATTTCCGTGTCATTGGCTCGACTGTTTTAACTCACCTGTAACATAGGTCCCTTTGCAGCCCAATCACGAGAACTTCCACTTCCGTACTCAGCTCCTGCTAGGATAATTGTGTCATGCCCTGCCTCCTTGTATTTCTGTACAACATAAATGCCTTAACTCAGTCCAGAACCATACCATATTCAATTCTGTGTAATTGGGAGATGTAGCTTCTCTTTTTAATTGAAAAAACTAAGACAGTAAAAATTCAGATGATAAAAGTAGGATGAAGAAAGTGAACAAAATGGGAAAGGGCCTAAAAACTAGAAAGGAGAATCTGGGAAATCAAAGATGCTGAGGAATAACTAGAAAATAGGAGAATTGAACATAATTATATAAAAACCAATAAACAAGGGTTTGTATCGAAGAATCTCACAATTCAATACTCAATCATTGACCCCAAACAAATGCAGTATTTCCTCCTATGATAGGCTAGAACTAACCAACTCCAGTAATAAATAAGAGAGTTAAGAGTGTGATTGGCAAGTATACTTTTTTAAACATAAATACTAATGTAGAATAAGTGGAACACAAAATAAATACTTTTAAGCAGTAAACTCGTTATGTGAGTACTTACAAGTGCTTATAAAGGTTCAATACTGAAGTATTTATGAATAATAAGTACTCGTGTGTTCAATATACAGTATAACATACTAAGTACTTTTAGAAAGAAAGAAAAAAGTTTCATATATCTTGTCAAAGGCACTCTTAATCCTAGAAACTCAGCAACTGAAAGAAAGTACTATGAAACATGGAGAAAGTGGGGGAAATAGGGAAGTTGAAGATAGTAACTGAAAAATGAGGGGTGGAATAGAGAACTGTCAAATATGGTAGAATTTGTAGATTGAGTTTGTATGTGACCACTTACCATGGCTGCATCAAATACAGATAGTTTCTCTTTGGTTGGGATGTGAACAGTATTTGGACCCACTTCACCGCTCAAGAATTTGTTGACAATGCGAATGTTTGCAAATGTACCCCTAGCCATGATCTCGTCATTTCCTCTCCTGCTACCGTAGGAGTTAAAGTGCTTGCGTTCTACCCCACGCTCAAGAAGATACTTAGCTGCAGGACTATCCTTGCCAATGTTTCCTGCAGGAGAGATGTGATCGGTGGTGATACTGTCACCAAAATTGAGCAAGCAGTATGCGTCCTTGACTGAATGAGGGCCAGGTGGATCTAAGCTCATGTTCTTGAAATATGGTGGGTCGTGAATGTATGTTGACTTCGGATCCCATTGGTAAAGATGACCTTCTGGAACCTCAAGCGCGTTCCACATAGGGTTTCCCTTGGTGATAGCTTCATAGGTGTTCTTGAACATATCTGGTAGAACACTTGACTGGACCACCTGTGATAGGGCAAGTAATATCATCAGATCAAATGACCGTTGTTGTGTTTCCATTGTTTTTCAAGTAGCGGACAATAAAAAATAACATGTACCTGAGCTATCTCTTCATTTGTGGGCCAGATGTCCCTCAAAAATACGTTCTTGCCATCCTTCCCTGTTCCAATAGGCTCTTTTTCGAAGTCAATGTCAACCTGGAATATAAAATAAAAGAAGGGTATAGATTCATTAGTTATTCAATCATACTCCGAGTATATACCAGAAAGAGAGATGTGAGAAGTCTATAAACGTGCTTCAATTAAAGGAAAACCTATAGAGAAAAAAACTAAGGACCCCATTTTCTTGATCTATTGGGGGACATGTATATACCGTGCCAGCAAGTGCATAGGCTACAACCAATGGAGGGGATGCAAGATAGTTGGCTCTTGTGAGTGGATGTACACGCCCTTCAAAGTTCCGGTTACCAGAAAGGACAGCTGAAGCAACAAGGTCTAAAAAAAAAAAAACAGCATGTATATGTCAGACTCCTAAATAAAACTCAGTTCATTGATTCAAAGATTCCATAAATCTACACACTTGCGCAAAAATTCTGATATCACATCACTAGAAAAAATAACCCTAGTTTTTCTAAGTAATTTTTACAAGATAATGTCAAGAAAGTTCTTGCCAGACAAGTCACAACTCACGACTGTACTTAATAATAACATTTTCTGGCAGGAAATAAAAGAACGTATTACCATTTTCAGAAATAACAGCAGCAACTGACTCATCAATGTCTCCAGAGTTCCCTATGCAAGTTGTACAGCCATATCCAACAATGTTGAACCCTTGTTCATTAAGATACTCTTGCAGGCCACTGTAAGAATAATAAGAAAGCAAAATTCAGATTCAGATTTTTTTTTAAGTGACACTATGGTACCTAAAAACAAAAGAATTGAATAGAATACCTCTGAAGGAAATACTTCTTAACTACTCCAGACCCAGGGGCAAGACTAGTTTTAATCCAAGGCTTGACCTGAAGAAAATACATCATAAAAAAATATGAGACGGCCAAAATAAAAAGATGTGTCTAAATCAAAGAAGAACAAAGAATAGTCGTGGATGAAATAGGTCATGACACCAACCTTCAAACCTAGTTCACACGCTTTCTTTGCAACAAGTCCAGCACCAAGCATGACACTCGGGTTGGATGTGTTTGTGCAACTTGTAATTGCTGCAATGACAACACTTCCATGTTTCAACTCAGCAGGCTGCCCTTGATATGTAAACTTCACAACTTTGTCCTGCTGGGCTTTAGGGATGGCAAAACCCTGTATCAAAGAAAGTACATCACGAGAAGTGAGAGATCGAGCTGAATACCCTTTACTTTTTTAGAAGCAAACATAGTACAAGAATTTTTATTGTGATTAGTACGTCCATTGTAGTAAAAATATTATCTTATAAAGTGATCACCTCAACTATCAAACATAAGCTTAGCTACGTCAAACAGCAAATTTACCAAAATAAAGTTCATGTGAAGTTCATCAGCACTTTACCTTAAATCCTACTTTATTGTCAAGACAGGAATGCCAGTCAGCTTTCATATCCTTCAACGGGACTCGGTCATGGGGCCTGAGATAAAAGCAAAACAAAGTAATGAATAACGGCATAGACTTGCTAAAAACGAAGATGTTAATCAGCGTTTAAATACCTCTTGGGTCCAGAGATACAAGGTTCAACATCTCCTAGGTTCAACTCCAGGTAGGATGAGAACACCTTGTCCTGCTGCGGCTGTACTCAAAACATAACCAAAAAAATGAAGAACAATGGATCAAGAAGCACAAATTAAAAAAACATAGCAAGAAGTGATACCATGCATGAAGCATGAAACAGCTGATTTACCTCATTATAATCTACAAACATCTTGTTAGCACGCAAGTAAGACTCCACCATAGAAACCTGTCAAAGAAGAACAGATAACATGTCAAACTCAATTGACAACAGGTCCCAATTAAAATGCTGAATTAGTGTTGAATTCAGAAAAAGAGAAGATTGGTAATTTCTTGTGAAGATGAATCATTAATTTGATTTGATCATGTTATTTACTAGTATGCTTATTCTTACATTTTGTTCTCTTTTATGAAAAAAATTGTAACAAAAAATTTCTCCTCGAAAAACACATATTTTTTGAACTATCGAAGTCTTGAATTCTCTCCTGCATAAACAAAATAAATAAGGGAATCTCCTGCCCGAAAATAGGAAGATATACATATATTTTTGAAAATAAGCACAGGTCTTGTTTAATCTATAAGACTATAACCTTCCATTCCGCATTCTAAATATTTAAGGTTCACAAGAAAGTTACAAAAAACTCACAGTGTCATCACTTCTTCCAGTTAATCTGAGATAATCTAATGTGACACCATCCACGGGAAAGAAGCCCATGGTTGCACCGTATTCTGGAGACATGTTTGCAATGGTGGCCCTATCAGCCAATGACAGCTTTCCCACACCTTGACCTGTTTAAGGCAGATAGAATAACAAATTATTTAAGCCTCACACGATAACTGTTGAAATGTATTAGTTCAGCTCTTTAACATACCATGAAACTCAACAAACTTTCCAACCACACCATGCTTCCTCAACATCTGTGTCACAGTCAAAACCAAATCTGTAGCAGTGACACCATCACGCAAGCTCCCAGTCAGTTTAAATCCAACAACACCAGGTAACACCATGCTCATAGGCTGCAAGACAATCAGTGACAACATCAGGGATATTACATATCAAATCAGCAGGAACTCATTTGCTACAAGCCCTCGACATTTTGAAAAAAAAAAAAAAAAGAATAAGAAGACATCAATAGAATGGATTTACTTTATACTCAATGGTAGGCCAATTTCTAGGAAATACCTCAGGTGCTAAAATCTAAAAAATACTTTTTGAAAGGAATTGACCTAACATACTTCCGTCAAATGGCAGTTTTCTCTGTATTTGATCAAGTTCATTGTTACAATTAGCTATGTAATTTGCATTGGCTAACTGAACAAGCTTTCATCATTGAACACCAAGCATTTGAAAATAAAATACAAAGAAAAGTAATCACAATTCTAAAAAAAGACTCTTTATGCCATATTTCATTAGATTTATGAGTAACACAACTCGTTTTCAAGCTTAAGCAAACTACTGAGATGTTAAAGTGAATATATAGCTTTCATACATGAATATCATAAAAGGAAATGAAGTCATATAATACTCACCTGACCAAGCATGGCTGCCTCAGCCTCAATTCCTCCGACTCCCCAGCCAGCAACTCCAAGCCCATCAATCATAGTGGTGTGGGAATCAGTACCAACCACACTGTCTGGATAAAGCGTACCATTTGTATTGAAAACGACCCGCCCAAGGTACTCCAGGTTAACCTGACAAATATATAAAAGCCTTATCAGTTTGAAAACCCTATAAACATAAGATTCCTGGCACAGTACCCGATAGATAGTGAAGTGAAGCTATCTCAAGTATTTCTAGTTTGCAGCCTTATAAACAACTGTAAATTGTTAAATCTTATGTATCTCAGAAACGCTAATCAGCATATCCTGTTGCTATCATCGCTTATTATGGTCATGGATAGACTACTGGCAAGTAAAAACAGGTGAAAGAAAAGGGAACACTGGAATAAACATATTGGTGCACAACTGAATGATGAGTAATAGAGAGGAAACTGAAGAAACCTGATAATAATATAGTGATTGTTGGCTGACAAAATTCGCAATAAAGGGTCTATGCACAAAATATTTACTCTTTTACCCAAATGGCCGCTTTAAGCTGAAATTGAACTTAAAAGGACGTTTAGCAGATTCTGCAGTTAGCCTAGATC
Source organism: Fagopyrum esculentum (assembly GCA_033239045.1). NCBI lineage: Eukaryota > Viridiplantae > Streptophyta > Magnoliopsida > Caryophyllales > Polygonaceae > Fagopyrum > Fagopyrum esculentum. The sequence goes on from BSUD01000003.1 coordinate 9,855,542, forward strand.
AAGGGTTTATGCTATATGATTATTAATTTACTGATAAAAGGAACATCATTCAGAAGAGACCATTATCTCACCTGGTGAACAATACCAGAACCTGGAGGAACAACAAGCATGTTCTGAAAGGCGGTCGATCCCCATTTCAGAAATCCAAACCTCTCTCCATTTCTATCAAATTCGATCTTCTGGTTTATATTCACAGCATCTTCGGTCTTTGCTACATCAACCTGGACTGAATGATCAATGACAAGATCAACTGGAACCTGTTACATTACAGGTAGTTATAAACAAAGTTACATCATTGTAGCACACATCTACCCAGAATAATTTCAAGCATCATTTACATTGTTAACTGTGTGCTCATAAAATTCGGAGAAAGTTTTGATTCATACCAATGGGTTGATCTTTTTCGGATCACTACCAAGACTGTTCATAGCATCACGCATCGCAGCCAGATCTACGACTGCGGGAACGCCAGTGAAATCCTGCACAAGATATATGATATTAATAATAAACGGAGGGTATGCCAACACAAATTTCAAACATTTCAAACATAAGGCAGACTAGGAACCTGTAGAATGACACGAGCAGGTTTGAAGGGGATTTCAACTTGTTTTGGCGCTGAGTTTTCCCAGTCAATGATCTTTTCCACATCATTTTTAGTTACTTGGAATCCATCACAGTTACGGATTGCAGATTCCAAAAGAATCCTAATGGAATAAGGCAATTTGTCTGCATAATAAGAAAGCATTTTCGTTTGTGTCAATGTAAGCACGAAAATATAGCGTTCACCTATTTCATAATACAGCAAATGATCCAACAAGCAACCAATTATTCAAATGCGGGAATATGTAAGATAAATAGCAGCCGCCCTTACCAATCCTAGGGTCATTCAATGCAGGTAGACTGTAAAACTTCCCAAATTCACCACCGCCGGGTTTGGGAAGAGTAGTGAGGATTTCATTGAAGGGATGTTCAGCAGCTGAATATCAAAAAGATTCACATGTCAAAAAATCGATGTACATCAACTACAATCAATTTAGAGCACTACAGGTAAACCAAAAACAGAAAATTCCAAAAGGCATAATAAAAACCATTTGTTCATAACTCATAAGGCTACGGAAATTACAAGTCACAAAAAGCACATAGTATATCTAGTCATGTCTAGCAGAAGCTTCATTGTCTTATCAGCACCTTTTAAGTTTCAAAAGGCAAATAAATAGACCAAAGGCACAAACACATCAGAATGCAATTATGTTTATCAGAGATCACGGACCCAGGAGACAAGATACTTCAACCAGTTACATCTTAAAGATCAGCAGAAAAAGAATTACGAGAGAAACGAACTGGTTACTTTCAATTTAAGCTTAAAATAACAGATTGATTAAAAAACAGAATATTTTAAACGCAAAGCAAGGCATCTCATACATAGATTCGAACATTCGTACAAAAAAATCCTCGAAACACAATAATGTAGCGTCTCAGTCCATCTAACTTCCATTTCTTTTTCATAATCAACAGATCAACACCATAACGATTAATCAACTGAACAAACATTTAAAAAAACAAAGAGACGATCTCTACAATGCTGCGCTCTCATCGCTCAATTCCAAATCAGTGGAACAAATCACTTCAGACATCAAAATACAAGAAACGAAAGCTGTAAAAAACGAGATTCAATGAAGAGATTAGATCAATATACCCATAGTAGCGATCTTGCGCTGAAATTGAGCGATCAAAGGCGTAGCAGTCCTGATCTGAGCTCTAAGACTGAGAGGAGATCTCCAGTCAACACCGTGACTCCAACGAGCACCAGAGCACCGGAAATACCGTACAGCCGAAGACAAGCTCGCGGATCGTCGAAGCGTCAACGATGCCGGAACCGAAGGCCTTGAAACCTGCGATAGAGGAGAAGAAGAGGTAGAGGAGGAGGAGGAGCAGAGAGAAGAAGCGAGACGGAACCTCGCAGACCTAAGAAGTGAAGATGAGGATGAAGATGAAGAAAATGAAGCGCCTAACATGGCTTTTTGTAGTCGTAATAATGTGTGAGAGAGACTATTTTTATTCAATGTGCTTCCAAGATTTGTCAGATAATAAACAATAGAACCAAACAGTAGCGCTAATTAAAATTAATCGACGAGATAAACCTAGCCGTATCGAAATTTCTTAGATTGAACCAAGAAAACCGAAATTTCGTAGAGAAAATGGCGGATTGTTCAGCCTTTAAAAGGATCACAAGAGGGTTTCGTTTCTTACAATATTTTTCAGGGTTTTCGAAGAATTATGGAAGTAGGGTTCAGTGTGGAGTGTTCTATGATAAGGGCGTGTGCTGGATGAGTTTATATGGAGATGGACGGTGGAGATTGAGAGGTACGAGAGTGTATGTTAAGGATGAGGACAGTGGATGAAAACTAGACGTTGAATAGTTGTAAGATTGCAGCCATTCCTTGTTGGGTATGTCATTATGAATTGGCATTTGCTTCGGGTCAAAAGCCACGAGTATAGATAGGAGCGTGGCGTCCACGAGTGTTGTGGACTTGTGGCAAAGTTGTAAATGTGTAATTTAATTCTTTTTTTCCCTTTAATATTTTTTATCCAATGGACAGTACTATTCTATATCAGGATATTTTATTTGTAGTCTCTTAAAAAAAAAATGGTCGCTAATAACCAAGATCTCTATAAATATCATCACGTTGATTTACACTAAAAAATTAAACAGATCTGAAGTCACTTCAGTGATCCACAGTAAACAATTTCGTAGAGAAAATGATTTATTCGACCCTTAAAAAAATTAACGCACGTGATCAATTTAATCAAGGTGACTTTTCATTGTCGTTAATATGAAGCAAAAGTGGACCAATACTCCAATAGATCTCCAACAAAAAAATATATATTATTTCTCAATATTACGTGATTTTATATTAGAAATTTAGATCCGGATAAAAACAAACTAATATGTGAGATATGAACAAACGGACAAGTATTGATAAGTATATTTTTTTTTTGTGTGTGAAGGAGAGTATTGACAAGTATATTGGTTTGGATGGTTTGGAGCAACGACATAAGTCCATCAGAACTATTTATCCGGCCCAAATATCCCTTTTTTGATTAATATTTAAAATATACATTAAATATAAAAAATAATGGTAAGATTTGAACGTGAAACCTTATTGTTAGTTTTTTTTGGAGATAATACGAGACTCAATGACCATCGTATTACTTTGTTTTGAACAATATTTGTATTTTTATATTCGATACAATTCCAATATTTGTATTTTTATATTTGATACAATTCTTTTTCGTTTTTCTAAAAAAAATGGAGGACCCGAAGCCCGGAACAAGTGGTATGGGTAAGGCACGAGACCCGAATTCCGGACATGACCCATATCCGGTATGAAAAAATAGACAAGATATATATGTCGTGTTTTAATAATTTTCACAACATTAATTTCACAAAATATTTTTTTAAAACAACTTATAACTCAAATTAAAATTACTATTAAAAAAATCAATTATACTAATATAACCAAAATATTATACTGATATTGTTTCAATAAATATTCTACTAATATGGTTTTACCAAAATTATTATGGGTTCAATATTTTTATTTAATTAAATATTTATTAAAATATTTTATTGATAAAGTTAAAAAATAAACCACACAAAATGCGGTATTCAACTAGGTATGAGAGCTATTTAACGAGATCATGAAGGAAATATGGGAGCTATATGAGATATGGGATATCCTATTGGGATAGAATTATGTTGTGAAGATGGACATTGTATTATTGGGGAGTGTGATTCATTAATATTGGTTGTTGCAACAATTTCAACACGATGTGGGTCTCATTCTTGATGATATTAGAATAGTCTTAAGGTTTTGTTTAATTCTTTCTCATTGAGTTATGTATCACGCAAGGCAAATAATACTGCACACCGTTTGGCCTGAGAATGGTGAACAACAAATATATCTCTCAGGTTACCCTCTTGATACTGTAAAATTTGTTGATCTAGTTGCAAATGGGTTTATTTTGGGTTACCCTGATAATGGGTTTATTTTGTACGTTTATACCAAGGCCTTATTTTTTTTTTTGAAAGTATATACCAAGGCCTTATTTAGTTACAAATGGGTTTATTTTGGGTTTATACCAAGGCCTTATTTAGTTACAAATGGGTTTATTTTGGGTTTATTTTCTTACGTATTTTTATTTTTCACTGCAATTTCCGTTCCTCAAAAGAAAATAAACACATATTGATACCAAGTTAATATTAAACGATTGATTTTCGATTTAATCTATAACAAAAAATCTACGATCAAATTGTGCATGCAGCCTCCCTAGTATATGAAAAAGACAAAGCATTGTGGGAAAATTGACTTTATTGTAGGAAATAAAGATGGAAATGCTACAAAACAGCCAATACGTTCCTACCCCTGAACGAAAAAGGGGTTTCAATAAACAATTTGTTTGTTCTTCCAGATCTTTATTATAGACCTCGTTGTACTTCAATTGGTGTTTTTACGACAACATGAAGAATTCACAGTTTCTACAGAGAAAACAAAACACCCATCTGGCGATCTGGGGCAGGCATTATATATCTCAACGATTCTACAAAAGACGACGACACGACTTCATTGGATTACTGCTTCATCAGGTTCCTGATCACGTATGGGAGGATACCGCCATGGTCGAAGTAAGCCAACTCCACCTGCAAATCAAGACAATGGTGTAAATACTCGGAAAATATAGAGTCGTGTTCGTAAGATAGGATGTGCGATTATATATACCTCAGTGTCGAAACGGAGTGTGCAAGTGAAGGATTTTCCGGAGTCAGTAGTCACAGTGATATCTTGGCCAGGCCTTATCTCACTGACTGATGAAGGGAGGTTAATTGTGAAACGCTCGTGTCCGGTCAAACCGAGGGAGTCTGCGTCCTCTCCGGACTTGAAACAGAGAGGAATGATTCCCATTCCGACAAGGTTACTGCGGTGAATTCTCTCAAAGCTCTTGGAAATCACTGCTTTCACTCCCTGTTTAGCAAAAGTAAGAACTGTGACTATGGACCATTATTTAGCTGTGAATTACGGGTCATTTGCTCGACTGGTTTAACTCACCTGTAACATAGGTCCCTTTGCAGCCCAATCACGAGAACTTCCACTTCCGTACTCGGCTCCTGCTAGGATAATGGTGTCATGCCCAGCTTCCTTGTATTTCTATACAACACGAATGATTTAAATCAGTTCAAAACTATACAATAGTTGGGAAAAGCGAGAGATGATGGTGGATGAATTTATTTTTGTATTACCATGGCTGCGTCGAATACGGATAGTTTCTCTCCTGTTGGGATGTGAATGGTATTTGGGCCCACTTCACCATTCAAGAACTTGTTGACAATACGGATGTTTGCAAACGTACCCCTAGCCATGATCTCATCGTTTCCTCTCCTACTACCATAAGAGTTGAAATGCTGGCGTTCTACTCCGCGCTCAAGGAGATACTTAGCTGCAGGGCTGTCCTTGCCGATGTTTCCTGCTGGAGAGATGTGGTCGGTGGTGATACTGTCGCCAAAGTTCAGCAAGCAGTATGCTTCCTTAACTGAACGTGGGCCAGGTGGATCTAAGCTCATGTTCTTGAAGTATGGTGGGTCATGAATGTAGGTTGATTTTGGGTCCCATTTGTAAAGATATCCCTCTGGAACCTCCAATGAGTTCCACATTGGGTTTCCCTTTGTAATAGCTTCGTAAGTATTCTTGAACATATCGGGTAGAACACTTGATTGGACAACCTGTGAAAGCACGAGTAGTATCATCAATACTAATAACCATTGTGCTTACATTCCTTTATAAAAGTAGCAGGCACTTAAAGGCATGTACCTGAGCTATCTCTTGATTTGTGGGCCAGATATCCCTTAGAAAGACATTTTTGCCATCCTTTCCTGTTCCGATAGGATCTTTCTCGAAGTCAATGTCAACCTGGAATATAAAAGGAATGAAGGATACAAAATCATTAGTTGCGGGCAGACCCATTCTTATTTGACAATCAACACAAATCACCATCACTCACAAATCAGATATGACATTTATTAGCGAAACATGCATATACCGTATGACACAATAAAATGATCCTATCAAGGGAGAAATTATATATACCGTGCCAGCGAGTGCATAGGCAACAACCAACGGAGGGGAAGCAAGGTAGTTAGCTCTGGTGAGTGGATGCACACGCCCTTCAAAGTTCCGGTTACCAGAAAGGACAGCTGAAGCGACAAGGTCTACAAAAGAAACAAACATGTATATCAGTCTCCTAAAGAAAACTAAAGTTTCTAGACAATTCATTTCTCCAAAAGTATCATGACTATTAGTCACTTATGCTAGCATTTTGATATGGCGCTGCTAGAAGAGAAGAATTACCCTAGTTTTTCTAATCATTTTAACAAGATATCATGCAGAGAAAATTAACCATATCCAAAAATAATAAAAATTCAAGTTTTCATTGGAAGGAAGAACGTAATACCATTTTCAGAAATAGCAGCAGCGACTGATTCATCGATATCTCCAGAGTTTCCAATGCAAGTAGTGCAACCATATCCAACAATGTTGAATCCTTGTTCGTTAAGATATTCTTGCAGGCCACTATAGGCAGTATAATAAATGAAAATTTCACAAATTAATAAAAAAAAACGTAAATGCTAAAAAAACAATAGTGGATCTCAAATAAATGAAGAAGAAGAAGAAGAAGAAGAAGAGGGAAAGAGAAAAGTACCTCTGAAGGAAATATTTTTTAACTACCCCAGACCCTGGAGCAAGACTGGTTTTAACCCAAGGCTTGACCTGGACAAATTAAATCATAAAAGATTGAGATAATCAAAATATGAGACGATCAAACTAAAAGGTGTTATAGTTGTTCTCTGTAATGGGAAGATCAAAAAAAGTGTTTGGATAAAATAGATCATGGCATGAACCTTCAAACCAAGTTCACAAGCTTTCTTTGCAACAAGTCCAGCACCAAGCATGACACTTGGGTTGGATGTGTTTGTACAACTTGTAATTGCTGCAATTACAACACTTCCATGCTTCAGCTCAGCAGGTTGCCCTTGATGTGTAAATTTCACAACTTTGTCTTGCTGCTCTTTCGGAATGGCAAAGCCCTGTGTTATTCAGAAAAGTTCCAACAGTACATCAGAAGAAACTGAGAGAATGGTCATTAATTACAGACGAGATAACGACAGTGTTACAAGTGTGATAGGAAGCATATTTGCAAGATGGAACCCCCATCCCTCTCTCTTCCTATGGTGGCTTTGCCAAAAAACCCAAAACATGGAGCAGTAAATCAAGGTCTTGCTCCAGAATCCATAGACAACAGTTATGGTGATGATTTTCTAACCAAGAATTTGGGTTCTAGCTATGTCTAAGGGTGAGTAATGGCTTTAGTGGAAGAAGTTAATATGGTTTTCCAGGTTCATAATTCTCAGGTTACTTGATCAAAGGTTGTTGGAGGCACGGAGCCACCAGCTCATTTAAAATTTTCGTTATTCCTAATCACGCCATCACAGTCAATACTGAGTATACGAGTAGCTAAATACCTTTTCAGGCGCATAGATGGTAAGCGAAAGTTTATCCTGATTGGACTCACTATGTCCATTTTAGGATTAAACATCTTATAAAGGGGTTAAATTCACTACCAAACATAAGATTAGCTACATCAAAGTGATCAAACAATCAAGTGACCAAGATGAAGTTCATCAGAACATTACCTTAAATCCTACTTTGTTGTCAAGACAGGAATGCCAGTCAGCTTTCATTTCCTTTAACGGGACTCGGTCATGGGGCCTGATAAAAGCAAAAAGTAAAGCACATATATAGATGTAGTCAACTAACAGGCAAAAGACACTAATTAGCATTAAGTACCTCTTAGGTCCAGAGATACAAGGTTCAACATCATCTAGGTTCAACTCCAGGTAAGATGAGAAAACCTTTTCCTGTTGTGGCTGTACCGCAAGAAGAAAAGGTAAAAGACAATATTAAGTCAAGAAATGTATTTCAAAGCATAACAAAGAGTGACACCATTCATAAAGTAAATAGCATAAAGCAACTGATTTACCTCGTTATAATCTACAAACATCTTGTTAGCACGCAAGTAGGATTCCACCATGGAAACCTGTGAAGAAAAGCAAAACATGTCAGACTAAACTGACATCAGGTCACAATTATTCCATACCATTCTGTATTCTAAATATGTAATTCCATATGGAAGTGGCAAAAAACTCACAGTGTCGTCACTTCTTCCAGTTAACCTGAGATAATCTAATGTAACATTATCTACTGGAAAGAAGCCCATAGTTGCACCGTATTCAGGAGACATGTTTGCAATGGTGGCCCTATCAGCCAACGATAATTTACCCACACCCTGGCCTGTTAAAGGCAGATACATATTAACACATGACTTCTGGATCACACAACAATTGTTGAACTGTAATTGTTTACTCTATAACATACCATGGAACTCAACAAACTTGCCAACCACACCATGCTTCCTCAACATCTGTGTAACAGTCAAGACCAAATCTGTAGCAGTGACACCATCACGCAAGCTCCCGGTCAATTTGAATCCAACAACACCAGGTAAAACCATGCTCATAGGCTGCAAGACGAACAGTGACATCGGGATTTATTATAATTAATATCAAATCAGTAGAATCTCAATTTCCAGTTTGCCGCAAGCCACAAACATTTAAAAAGAGAAAACAAGAAGATATCTATCACGAGGAGCACTAGCATGCATTGACAATATATGCAATGGTAGGCCAATTTCTAACATATGCCTCGACTGCTAAAAAATTACTTCAAAGATTAGGTTTCCCTGTATTTCAACAAGTAGGTTGTTACAATTGGCTATGTAGTTTGCATTGGTTAAATGAACAAGCTCTCAATATTCAACACCAGTTAATACCACTATGACAGCTAGAGAAAATTCGAAACATAAAGCATTTGAAAATGAAATAAAAACAAAAGTAATCCCAATTTTTTAAAGGAGCCCGTATGCCATATTTTTTGTAACCTGCAGAACTATATGATTGGAGATATAGCTTTCATACATGAAAATCATAAAAGGAAATAAAGCCATATAATACTCACCTGACCAAGCATGGCTGCCTCAGCCTCAATTCCTCCAACTCCCCATCCAGCAACTCCAAGCCCATCAATCATAGTGGTGTGGGAATCAGTACCAACCACACTGTCTGGATAAAGGGTGCCATTGGTATTGAAAACGACACGTCCAAGGTACTCGAGATTAACCTGAAAAAAAAATATATATAAAATTCAAAAATCTATAAAAGATAAATACCTATTACCTATCTTTATTAAAGATCTTCATGACACTATGACAGAAGGTAATGCAGCTTCTAGTTCATCAATATAAAATCAATTGTTTATCTTTTCATTTTGCTCTCAGAACAACCATGCAATATTTTTATTTTATTTATTCTGAAAGGGGTGACAGGTCCCAATAACCACTTGAATGCAAAATGCCTTTCCAGGAGAAAACCCACGTCCTTGGCATTGTAATGGATAAATAGTAAAGTGAGTCATCCCAAATTATTAATTTGCAACCTTTAAAATAGCAGCGGTTGATTATTAAATCTTATATATCTCAGAAACAGGAATCGACACCATGTTGGTATTCAACCTATCCATTGCTTTATTATTTCCATAAATAGGCCAATTGGCAAAAGTAAACAAGTGAAAGAGACTGAAAAACGTATTGACATAGAACTGAGTGATGGTAAGCTATGTTATTTCAATTCAATAATATAGACATAAATGACGATAAAGGAACATTATTCAGAACAGAGAATCTCACCTGGTGAACAATACCAGAACCTGGGGGAACAACAAGCATGTTCTGAAAGGCGGTAGAACCCCATTTCAGAAATGCAAACCTCTCTCCATTTCTATCAAATTCGATCTTCTGGTTTATGTTCACAGCATCTTCTGTCTTTGCTACATCAACCTGGACTGAATGGTCAATGACAAGATCCACGGGCACCTGCACATTTAATGTAATTAGGAGAAAAGTTGCAACATAGGAACACACATCTAAAGTGGATCAACTTCAAGCACCATCGATATTGTTAAGCACAGTTGTGACAACAACAAAAAAAGGCAAAGTTTGTCCAAGTTATTTGGATTACTTGTTAAAAAATGATGATACTAAAATACAAGTAAAAAACATACCAATGGATTAATCTTTTTCGGGTCACTGCCAAGATTGTTCATAGCATCTCGCATTGCCGCCAAATCTACGACTGCGGGAACACCCGTGAAATCCTGCGCAAGAATGTGTTAGGATACAAAATGTACCAAAGAAAAAAATATAAGAATTAGGCCAGATTACTTTCAAAGAAGGGTACCATCTAGAATTAGATGTATTTGGAAGGAATTATGGGATGAGGAATACTAACTAGGCTTCCCTGTGGGCGACCTTAGAAAGATCTAGTATGACTAAGAGAATAGCCCTAGGTTTTATTTATCCAGAAATTGTTTAACTGTAAAGCATTTTGTCTATTGGCCAGTTTGAACGATGTTCATCTCGTGACTTAGTGGAATTATAACCTTGGAACTCCATTGGAATCCAAGGGGTTTTCTAAGATTGGAGTGTTATTGCTTTTCTTTCTGTTAATCTGTGTTCTCTGAGTGTTTTTTGTTGAATCCTGATAGTCACACCTATCAGAATGTTTACATATTATTCTTAAACTGAAGATATCCTAACATAAGTTTCTGTCAGAAAGGCAGGTCATGAACCTGTAGAATAACACGAGCGGGCTTGAAGGGGATTTCAACTAGCTTTGGTGCTGAGTTTTCCCAATCGATGATCTTCTCCACATCATCCTTAGTTACTTGGAATCCGTCGCAGTTACGGATTGCAGATTCCAAGAGGATTCTGATGGAATAAGGCAACTTGTCTGCACAAATAAAAGGAATATGGAGCTTTCGCATATTTCACAGAGCAAATGCTCCAACAAACAACCAATCAATCAAACGCGGGAACATGTAAGATAAATATTGATTGCCCTTACCAATCCTGGGGTCATTCAATGCAGGTAGACTGTAGAACTTTCCAAACTCACCACCGCCAGGCTTGGGAAGAGTAGTGAGTATTTCCTTGAAAGGATGCTCAGCAGCTAAATATCAGGAAGATTCACATATCAATAAAAATAGTTAAATTAACATGGAACACTGTAGTCAACCAAGAATAGTAATTCTCCAAATCTATCATATAAAACAGCTGTTCTTCCGAAGGATAAAATAGCATCCAATGATACAGGAATCCACGAGTCGGGAACTAAGAAGCAAAATGCATTGTCTTATCAACATATTCAAAGCTTCAAAAGACAAATAAACGGACAAAAGCAGAGAACACTAACAAATTCATCATAATGCAACGAATTTTACTAAACCGTGAATCCAGGAGGCAACAGCAGAACCTCAATACGCAAAATCCAACACAACTTCATCAGAATAACCAAATCCGTTTTCCTTTCGTCTTAGAAAACTAGCAGATCAAGAATTACATTCAAGTGAAGCTTATATTCAAAAGCCGACCATATTAAACGCAAAGCATTTCCGATATAAAAAATACATGTAGTATTCACACATTCTTACAAGAATACACTCGAAACACTATGATGTAATGTGGCCGTCCAAAATACGTTTCCGAAATCAACATCAAAGCGATTAAATCAACTGAGCAAATAAGTCAAACAAACAAACCAAAATTGCCACGATATTGCTCTGATGTCGCTCGGTCAAGCCAATAGAACAAACCACTTATCGGAACATCAAAACGCAATAAATGAAAGCCATAAAACGCGATTCAAGGTAGAGAGTAGATCAATATACCCATAGTAGCGATCTTGCGCTGAAATCGTTCGATCAAAGGCGTAGTAGTCCTGATCTGAGCTCTAAGGCTGGCCGGGGATCTCCAGTCAACACCGTGACTCCAACGAGTACCAGAACACCGGAAAGACCGAAAAGCCGAAGATAAGCTGGCCGATCGTTGAAACGTCAACGATGCCGGAGCCAAAGGCCTTGGAACCTTAGAAATAAAAACGGACGGAGAAGAAGAGCAGAGAGAAGAAGCGAAACGGAGCCTAGCAGCCCTAAGAAGCGCAGATGAGGAAGAAGATGGAGGAAGTGAAGCTCCTAACATGGCTCTTTGTAGTCGTAATCAATGAGAGAGAGGGTTTGAGATTTGTAATCAATGTACTTCCGAGATTTGTCAGATAATAAGAATACAAACAAACAGTAGCGGCAATTAAAAACGACGAAACAAGCTAGCCATAGAAAATTTCATAAATTCAAGGGAGATGAGGGATTGGAGAGGAGAAGGGAAGAACAGAGAAGAGGTCGAGAGAGGGGAAGAGATTAGGAAGGAGAGAGAAATGAGAGCAGAGCTTTATATACAGGATTCGAATTTTATATAGTTCAGGGTTTACATCAGCGCTTATCGGTAGGGCCGCATAAAACCGGTCCATATCGAGACAGGACCGGGTATTGTACACATCCGGAAATTCCGGTTCACACCGAATTAGAGTATTGGACCGATATTTTTTTAAATATTTATATTACTTTATGGATATATTTATTTTATTAATTCGCAAGTCAGTAAACTAGCTCTTCATAGGTTTGTAAAAAAAAAAAGCTCCTCTTAGTGAAAAATGTAAATCTATGTCTATAATATGGCATAATAGATTAATAGGTTTGTTTGTATCATTGGAAAAAATGTAAATTTATATTTGATTTCGATATTTATCTGTTGGTGTAATATTGATGAAGAAAACATGAAAAATCGAAATATTTTTGGAGATATTGAAAAGGGTTGATGAGTCGGGGAAGAGTATCACTATTTATAGGTCATCAACATTCATCAAGCTATAGGCGAGAATATTTCAAGTTTTTCAAGAGTTGGAATATACGTAAAAAATTGGTTAATTTTAAAAAATGTGTTTTTTAAGAAAAAACGGGCTCTTTTGATGGAAAGATTCTCATAATCATAATATATGTAGAAAGGTCTAACTAAAATCATAAATTTTATTTTCATAGCCCGTAATTTACAACTTCATCCAATGATCTTGTGTTAATCGAACATAGTTACTTATTGATGGTTTAAAACTCTTTTTTCTTTTCTTTTTTTTGGCTAAATCGACTTTGATTTAGTTTATAAATTTGCTATTGGGTGATAAGGAAGTATACTTCTTAATTTAAACACATAAATTAATGTAATCATCAGTAATCATGAGGAATATATTATTGTAGATTATTGTGGACTTTTTCTATGTTAAATTATATTTAAATGATCTAAAATTAAAAGCATACTTGTATGGACCGAATAAAAATTGGGTATGACCCATATTCGGTAAAAAAAAAATTGGTAGACCCATTTTCAGTACTTGATTCATAAAAATTCGGCACATGACTTCAATAAAGCATTGAGAATAGTAGAGTAGTCAATCGACCTTATGTATTAATAACAATTTTAATTTTACAATTTAATCTCATACTAATCGATAAATATTTTATCGTTGATAATATCTCCACATATATAAATATATAACAATGTATTTTGGTGAAGAAGACGTAATTATAATGATTTTATATAAACATATGTATAAGATTACAAGAAAATAGAAATATATATTATTCTAAAATAACGACCTAATATACTTATTCTTCTAACAAATGTAAATATTATAATGTATCTTTAGAAGTTTCAAAAGCATTACATCTCTAATCATGCTTGCATCTTCTTCTATTTAAAACTAAGGTTAGGTATGTTCTTATAAGAGAAGGGATCGACATCCAATTGGAAGGGTGAGAATTGATTCCAAAAGATAGAATATGAAAAAGCGACACCTTTTTGAGACCACAAGGAGGCAGGTTAACTCTCTATAGTCTCCACCATTCGTGCCCTGCCACGCCAATGTCACTTGCGAATAAAGGGTCAAACGCCGTTTACATCTTCTTCGACTAGATGATGATTCCTTACTTCATATAAAAATTAGGGATTAATTTTTGTACATGGTAATAAGAATGTATCAAAATGAGTTAGTTATTCCAATAACTTATATTTTCATCTCATTATTTTATGAGGGGCAATTTTGGTAACTAGGCCTTTTTGAAAAACTATAATAGTAACTAGGCTTTTTAATGTTTCAATTAAGTAAATATAACCCAACCTTTTGTATTTATTCTCAAACTCTACACACTCTTCTCTCAATGTGTAAATTAATTAAACACAAAACTAGAAAAAGCCTAGTAAACCAAATTATTTCTTTACGAGGGTGTAGTTTTGGATCGGACTCAAAATCATATCATAATATACGGTTTGGTCCTGAATTGCAATAATTCAATTCTTTGTCTTTTTTTAACTTTTCTTTATATTTTATAAAAAATAAATTTAGTTTTTTTTATACAAATGGTAAGTAAAAAAGGCGGATCAACTAAATCGCCGTACAACATCCAGGTGGTTGAGTACTTCAACGTCGTATGTTATGGAATTGGATTATGGTGTTTTATTTTAATTTTTATTCCATTTGGATTCTATACATGTATTGAACTAACATTAGCGCATGCATAAACGCATAGTTGGTCTAGTGGTTGGGGTGTTATACTCCTTAATGCCCTATCGGGTTTTGCCACGACGTAAAGTGACAAAGCCGATCGAACCGGAAACATAATCAACTTTTTTAAAAAATAATATGATATAAGTATATATTAAACAATTTTTTAAAGTATTATTTACGTCTATTAATAGTTATATTATTAAAATATATGACAGATAATATAACAAATAAATTATCTTATGCATCAATATGCGGAGAATACTTTTCTTTACACTGGCAAAGTTGGCTTCAATAACACAACCCATATTCGATGGACTACAATATACTTCGTATTATATTTACCGGCAAAAGTGTTCATCCCATCTTTTAAAATTCAACGTAGAAGGAAAATTGATCTTAATAATGAAAAAAACCGAAACCCCAAATCCACTAAAATGAACGCGCTTACACGCGCTTCATCCCCTTTCCCCACATTTTGAGAAAACGATGGATAACATCCAAACCCTAACAGAGCACCGCCGCCAAACACACGGGTCCAATGATCCGCTCAACCCCAAATCCAAATCTCCTCCGTCAGCTGGTTTACGTTCAAGGAGCTGCTTTGTCACCTTCTTTGGATGCCATATCTACAAGATCCATCTTTCATCGGTGTACACCCTGTTTTTTCTCCCCGGATGCAGTGGCGAAGTGGCCGACTACCTGCTCATTTTGGGGAAGTCACAATCAAAGAAGAAGCAAGAAAGATGTCTGCAACATTCTCCAACATGAATATCGAAGGTTGATGACAGTAAAGCCTTTTGTTTCGAGATGAAATGGGAAGTAGCCATGGAAGTAGAGAAGCTAGAAGGTTCAACCCTGATTATTCTCACCATTACGAACCAAGAATAGCCCCTTCGGACGGAAAATAAAGAAGGGGGAAAGTAAAAGATTGAAAAATAGGAAAAATGTTGTCCCTCTGT
The DNA here is from genome assembly GCA_033239045.1 of Fagopyrum esculentum. Classification (NCBI taxonomy): domain Eukaryota; kingdom Viridiplantae; phylum Streptophyta; class Magnoliopsida; order Caryophyllales; family Polygonaceae; genus Fagopyrum; species Fagopyrum esculentum. Next base: position 9,871,118 of record BSUD01000003.1, read on the forward strand.
CAGTAGATCCGTTCCTACTCAAATCAACAACATGAAAAGTGTATCAGAAGAACGCGCTACACGCGCTAAACTCCCAAGACCATCATCCATACTCAAAAACCCTAATCAATGATGAAGACCTCCATAGCTGCTTCTACGGCGGCTCACTGGTCCCGATTTCTTCACTCAAATCAGATCTAAACGATCTCTTCATCAACAAGAATGTTTCTAATGGAAGTATTGGGGCTAGATGGAAGGCGTTTTTTTTTTTGTCCTCCATGCCCTCCCTGGTGGCTCTCTCCGTCCATGGTATGCAATCGTTGGGGGGCCGTGTGTAAGAGCCTACCGCTCAATCAAGTTTATGGCTTTCATCAAATCGTCTCCATCCTTCTTCATGCCTGTCGCCTTTACTGTACGGGAAAGGTCTGGCGCGCTTTCTTCCGTTTCTGTAAAAGGAAGAGGGGTCTCTCTGATGGTGAACCCATCTCCACTGCGCGCTCGGGTTGTTTGGTGGAGGGGATGGGGTTTCCGGCATTCCTCAACGGGAATGAAGGTACTCGTTTCTTTGCTGGCTCCATTTGGGGCTTGCGGCTCCTCCAACAATCATTGCCCCAAATTATCTAGAATCTTTTTTGTTCTTCTGTTGATGTGAGTGTGTGTTTTGAGTCGTGTTTGGATCGCGGTCGTGGTCGTGTGCTTCCGGACAACTCCATTTGATGGAAAATGTTTCCTTGGAGTCTCGTCTTTCACTTCCCCAGGAGTTCGGTTCCTGTTGTACCTGCCTCCAACGGTGCTTCTTCGGCAGTGCTTGGCTCGTTGTACACCTGCTTCGTCTTCGTGGAGTTCTCCCTTCACCTCCGTGCTGGTCCGCGGCTGTTCTCCATCGTTTTTTTTT